>JAUMHL010000001.1:21431384-21464597 GCA_032362345.1 Sandelia bainsii
CCATCACTATGTGAATTTCACATATTTATCTTCAATTATCCCCCCCCCCCCCCCCCTTTTTTTTTTTGAATATTAAGACTATTAATGCAAGTCAATATTTCAATTTAAGGATCTGACTCCACTAATATAATGTTTGTATTTGTGACGCTGTACAGTATGTGTATGTCTGTGAGAGGGAATGACAGACCTTGACACTGAATAATCTTCATCTGTGTGAACTGAGCGATAGCAAATTGCACCCAGCAGAGCTTAAAGAAGCGCTTAATCATCATTACCACAGCCAGCACTTACACTTGCGCATGTGTGTTCATGTGCATGTGTGTGATGATCCCTGATAGGGTTTTTTATGTTCCAACCTTAATTGTTATGTGATCAGTGTGGTTTATGATAAATTATTCTTTTTAACTGTCTTTAAGATATGACTTCTTACACTTTGTCACACAAACATTGCCATTGATCTCTGTCTCCCTCTCTCTTCTTTTTCCTCCTTCAGTCCACAGGTTCAGTGTCAGTGTTGAACCAGGTACCAAACTGGAAAGTGGCCCCGCTTCCCTCCACCTGTGCAACAACCAACTGGTTCTCACAAGAGGTCTCCCTCCCACCATCGCTGGCCACTGGAAGTTGTCGGCTTTACGTCGATATGGCGCTGTGCCAAATGGCTTCGTGTTCGAGGGAGGGACTCGCTGTGGATGCTGTAAGTAACCGGTGGTTAGAGAAGTTTTTTTTAATCTCTGTGATTTTAGACACTGAGGCCTACAGCTAAAAAGGGCAACTCTTTAACACTACTAACTGAAAAATTGCAAGTACAGTTATTTGCATCCATGGATATGTTTTGTTGTCTTGTTTGTGGGTAAATGGCCAAACGTAGATGATATAAGATCAGAGATACTTCTGTCAGAGCTTCATTGATGCTTAATGTGGAAAAAATGTTTAAATATTAAATAATGGGCATTAATGGGTGTTACTTAAATGTCTTTAGTTAACACTGTTGCCCTATTTACATGTGTTTATATGCATTTACTGTATCTTAGAAACACAAAGAAACTTAGGTTTCAATCAATGTTAAAAATAGATTTTTATTCTATGAACATTAAACATTTAAAAATAAAATCCGTAAACTCACCCAAAGATACTGAAAAAGTGTCTGTGAGTTGAAAAAACTGGTTTATTTCTTAGCTGTTCTGGAGCTTTTGATCATTTACATCAGTGATTGTCAAAGTGTGGGTCCGAATCGTGACAGGTGGGGCGCAAGCGACCTGGGGGAAAAGTCATGTGCGCCAAACCTGCATTCGCTTTATGAATTGAAACGTCCCGGCCACCGTACTTTCACCACTTCTCTCGGTTATGATTCTGTTTGTGAAGTTTTGCAGCGGTCATAATGTAATAATGTAAATATTCAGACATCTCTGATGCAGCACATGAGGACAGCGTGTGGAAAAATTCACAAAATAATTTACTGTTACATTCTGACCGATGCTGAATCTGTGTCGGGACAATTAATGATCGTGAATAATTTAATGAAGTTACCGCTGGTGCGAAACCTGCAGAAATATGAACAGAAGTGGAGATGTTTTTTTCTGTGATTTTGGTGAATGCTGCTCTTTCCACAGCCACAGAAACGATGTGTTTTGCTCTCTGAGGTTGATGGATCAATGTTGTTGCTCAGATGTGGAGAAAGGTTGATGTTCAGATGTCGTCCTCTGTGCAGATAAAGCTTGTCTTTATTTATATGTTTTATGAAGGAGGCTTTGAGGCTTCCTCTTATTTTGTGTTAGATGTTAATAATAAGGCCAGAATTTAGAAATATGTTATTTAATGCTAGAAATTGTGGAGCATTGATAACAAAGAAAATCTACTAATAGCATATAAATACATGTTTTCATTTGCTCAATATCAGTTTACCACTGTTCTGTAGAGTGGAAATATTACACAAACTAATGACTGGAAAAAAGAATTTGCGCTGTGCCTGGTGCGTGTTGGCATTTAGAGACATCACAGCCCAGTCACATCCATAAACCACTGAAGTTCTTTCAAAGAAAAGGTGGAGAATACCATCAGCAGGAAAAACAGTTTGTAACATTTGCATCAGTAAACAACAAAGCACTAATGGCATCATACAAAGTGTAAGAAACCACACATGATAGCAGAGGAGCT
This sequence comes from Sandelia bainsii, assembly GCA_032362345.1. Classification (NCBI taxonomy): domain Eukaryota; kingdom Metazoa; phylum Chordata; class Actinopteri; order Anabantiformes; family Anabantidae; genus Sandelia; species Sandelia bainsii. The sequence continues at coordinate 21,433,539 of JAUMHL010000001.1, forward strand.
CATCCTCCCCACAGCTTTTCATGTTAATGAGTTTGATGTCAGGCTTCTCTGTCATTGTTTTGTTGAGGTGGGGCGTTAAAATATTTCTTCCTGCCAAGTGGGGAATGATAGAAAAAGTTTGAGAACCACTGCTTTATACCATCAATGTTGAGTGTGAGACCAATAATAACCAGTTGTCCTCATTCCACTTTTCAATGTGTCTCCTTTATATTAATACAGTTAATGCTCCCTTCCGTTCTCTCTGGTTCTTACAGAATAGATCTGTCATTTTACACTAACAGACTGATATAAAAAGATGTGATTTATTGTAGGTGTTTGTAGAGTAACTTTATCCACGTAAGAAATTCGTTTCTATGTACAGTATGAACCACACTCTACGGCCGGCCACCAAATAAAGTGTGTGTGTGTGGTTGCCAGGGTTTAGGTATCCTCTGAACGTCCAGTTGATGTGGGCAGGAATGTGAGGTATGACAAGCAGCTTTATGTTTTTGGGTGGGAGATGTGTGTGTGTCTGTGTGTGAGACACAAAGAGAGCAAGAAAAGTGTCTAATAGGACACTGTTTAAAGTGTTGTAGCTTGTTAACAGCATCCTGATTTTACTCGCAAGCCTGGAAATATACTTTTTCCTCAGAGTAATTCTGTTTTGGATGTTTGTCAGGAGAAATCTTTTGAGTTCCTGTATGGATTTATGTGACATCTGTTTGTGTGGATGTGGATGTGTGCAAGCAGACTCATGGCTCTTACAGGAATAACCATGTGGCCAAGAGTCTCTCGTTTCAGTGTTCTGATGAACAACATCTATAAATACCAGACTCCCCCTGTAGTGGATAGTCAGCCAATCATAGTCTTCTCCTTTACTTCCATACAAATTACCCAGCAGCCACAGGGACAGTAGAGAGAGGCCCAGTTGACATGGCTGAAAAAAACACAGCGAGAAAAAAAGATAGATGTGAGCGTGAAAATGGCAAGTGACATTCTTTGCATTGCTGCAAGGTAAAGCAGGGTGTTAGTTTATATTTTCACATGTTTATGTGTATTTGGTGGGTACATGCGACACATGCCAAAACTCCATCATTTATTGGAGTGTTGTCTCTTTTCACTCATCAGAGCAGACTTTTTTGCTTACAGTTAATATGCTTGTTTAAGCCTTTCATATATTCATATCCATTAATCATAAGTGTAGGAAATTATACAGGTTATAATAACACTTCTAATCTCTTTTTTCTGTTGCTTTTTTTTTTGTTACAATTACCACTGGGCAAGCACCCAGTTCAACAAGAAAAGTAAGTAGTAAGTGTTGTAATGGTTCCCTTCCATTTACTGTAGGAGTCGTGGTCATGGATTACAGAGACATCTAACTTATATTTTGTCATTATTAATATTATAAGTTCCACTTCTGTTTCCTATGATGACAAAGTTAAAAAGTCTGTCTGAAAAAAAGTTTGAACACAGCAATATTGTTATATAGTTGCATGCTAATGTATGTTTGTGTAACAGTGCTAGACCCTCTTTCAGCTATTGCTGAATTTTCATGGTCAATACACTTTTATTATTAACCACCTTTATTTGGCTAAGCTAAAAATCACCAAATGATGATAGATGCTACCTCTGCAATACAATACTGTAACACTGTGTTTTTCTTTAACCACTGATTGCTTTTATGATTGATTAATCTTCTAGTTATCTGGGGTTGGAGAGAGTCCCAGTAGTTGTTTAGCACTTGTGAGCTCACATGCCTGAAAAACACAAAATCAAGATCAAAAATGATCAGCGCAAAGATGTGTAAATGGTGCAGAATAATTATAAAAGTAGAGACAAATGCTTCTTAATGAGTTTGGACATTGTGGGCACTGCACTTTGAACTAATATCTTATACTGTAAAATAACTCTTTTACCCACTCAGCTCTCTAATTACCCTTGAGGCCTTTTTGCTCACACAAATCAGTATCAGTGGGCCTCTTCGGTCATCTAACACTGCTGTATAAAAATATTTTACCCTTGACTGCTGCAATGCTCACTGCTGCAGCTGCATTTTGAAAGTCAGCTGCGCCCCTGGATGATTTGATTTCTGGCCGCAGAGCTGAAGACGTACGCCACAGTGACATGTCGATCCTTTTAACTGCCATGGACACACACAAACACACATACTCACACTGCCTGATAGCCAGCCAACCAGCCCAGCTTCCACTCAATGTGATAATGAGGCCACCGTGTTCTGTAGTCGATGATGTTTGGAGCCGAGTCCGTCCCTTAGCTGGACGGATATACTCCGGCTTATCAGGTCTGAATGTGTTCAAGTCTACCCTACACCACACACAAAGACACACAAACCCAGTAGACAAAGTAAGACATGGTCCGCTGCAGAGCTGTCAAGCTTTGTGATCTAGATAAAAGCTGTTTTGAGCTGATGTGATATGTGTGCAGTCTATCCATGTCCATCAGTTGGCATAAACACACACACACGACTCATGTATGTACAGTACTTTGGTGAGGTTTTTTTTTCTTTATTGCACTACTATTTTATTGTGCATCATTTTATTAATCCAGATTCTCTCTTAAAGAGTTTCTAAACGTACAAAGTAATGTCAGCAACTCTCATGTGATTTTAAAAGGTGTAAATGACCCACAGGTTAAAATGTCTCAGACTCTCCATCTGTCATTAGAAGTGTTCTTGGATGAGGGGTGAAACATATACAAGACAAAATAGCTGTTCGACTACCTTTGACTCACTACTTGTATATAAGTTATTAGTAATTAGTGCAGGAAGAAATGCTCCCTGTTACCTGCAGTGTTCGGATGGAACTTACCTTTGTGAACAAAAGCACCATTTGTTTGACATGGGGTTATTTTACAGGTAAGGAAAAGCTACAGCCACAGTAGATATAACAAGAAAATAAGATCAGTCTCTTTTAAGATGAGCTTTAATGCAGCTGAACTCAGCATGTTTGTAAGGTCCGGGTCCATCAACGCCCCCCGGGCATTAAAAATACAAACATGACCGCCTAAAATGCCATCTGAAAAAAATGAGAGAAAATGGAGAAATACAGCTTATTTTAATCCCAACAGATTCTAATGGTATTCTCTGTAACACTAGAACTTACGTCACTCATTTGTTTAAAAGTTTATGATTTAACTTCCCTGTAAAAATGTTCCAAAAAGGGAAAAAGCTTCTCAAGGCCTCTGATAATAGGTTTTCACACCAGGAAAAAGGAGAGAGTAGATAGAAAGAGCTACAGCGCTGACTTTATCTGGTTTAGATGTCTGACTTCGTGAAAGGATAAAGTTTAGCTTAGTTTAGCAGACTGAAGACTCACTGATATCCTATTCATGTTTCAGATTAGTTGTCTGAATTAAGAAGCAAAGTATCATTTTGGTTAATAGCCTTACCTTGATGTTATCTGTTACTGTAATTTCACACTCCATTTCTTCTTGTTGTGAAACTCTGTCTGAACTTGTGAGTCGATAAGCAGCCCAAGCGAACAAAACACTATACATAGCAGTTACTGAAGCTAATAGGCTTCAATTATATTTAATGTTAATGATTTAAATGAGTAACTCTTCAAACTTAAAGACTCACTGTAAATAGTGCTCTGAATGCAAGTTTATTACGTAAAATGAAACAGTTCTAAATGTAACAAATGTAATATTCACTGACATTTAGCACAATATGTTGTGTTGATCTTTGGAATTTTCTTTAAGATTATCTTTAAAATAGAAACATATTAATAACTGATGCTACATTTTTAGAAATTAATTAAAACAAAACAAACTTAGTCTGCTTCTTGGAAATTACATTTAACCTAAGAAACTCTGCCGACTGTCATAACCTCAGGAGTAAAATGCTCTTTTTTCTGCTCTTTCACAGCCGTTCTGATCTTTTAATAACCACAAACACATAATTTAATAAGAACAAAGATTTTCTTTCTTTGCCTGAACCCCTGAGTAAGGGCTTACTTGATGTTGTAGCTGTCTTTTCAGTATCTCAGACGTTGCATTTTGATATTTTGGGAGCATGAAGGTTGAATTGATAGCAGTTTTGTGTAACCTTTAGAAGAAAAGGTTGTTGCTGGCTTAGAGAACAGCCTTGGCTTTATAACAGCCTTCTGGACCTCACTGAATATTTTTTGGCCTTGTTCAAAAATTGTATTTTTTGCTCTGAGTTTCACTATGTACTACTGCTGTCATCTGCCACACTGTCAGCTTAATTTAACTACTAATAGTACTGCTCATCATTTTTTAGTATTTCTTCATTTCTAACATTGTCACCATTGTTTTGAGGCATTCATCATTTACATCTATCTTTTAGGGGCTGGTGTTTTCTTCTTGTCCTGTTCAGAAGGAGAGCAAATTAGTTTCCTGTTTGACTGTATTGTCAGAGGCATCACCCCGAGCAGGGCCCTGCATGGACTACAACCTTCCCTGCCAGGTGAGCACATACTTATCTGGGCTATAAATACTGTATATTTATTTTAATTAGCAAAATAAACAGTTTGCCAGGTCGGTATGTGACCGCGTGAATTCCATTATAAAGATTTACTACCTGTTCAGTGTGCATGTCAGCATTTGTGTCAGGTGCCATGCTAACGGAAACAGCACATGCTTAAAGCCCCAAGGGTCACCATATGGTTTAAGGGGTCACGCCTTTGTGTGTGACTTGCATTTTATTATAGCATACTGCTAATTACACAGGCATCTCTGAGCCCACAAATATAGAGACAAAGGTTGTGAAAAGGAAATAGCTGTACAGAACATATACCAAGGTCCTGACAGCTCTACAGTAACACAGACAAGTGCACACACCACTGTGGGAAGGTGCCCATAAAGTGTTTACACATGTGTCAGGGACTGTTTTTGGACCTATACACTTAAAGAAAATGACAAAGATACAGATGGATTCCAACATAGAGAAAGATCTATCCCGTGCCTTTAGTTTCAAATACTGTAACAGCTGACCATAAGAAAAGACACTGATCTCTCTGTTTTAGCCATTAGCTTAGCTTTAGTCATGTCAAACCCAGACTAACCTGTCATTTAAAGGTATAATAGTATCTGACTATTTTGCATTGGACCAAGTTTTCTCATCAATTTATATCATACTGATAGATTCTGATTGTGCTGTCAAGTTATGTTTACATGCACCATTACATTGTGTGTATCCTGTGCTCTTTTCCATCCTCATAAAACATTTTCAAAGCATATTATTAAATCCTATATTGTTTACATCCACGTTTGCTAGCTTGCGGTTTTCTTTTTCTCCACCTTTAGTGGCACATTGCAGTGTTTAATGGCACATTAATGTGAAATCATTGACACGACCGTGTATTGCATGTGCACCCTCTCGCACAAACAAGAACATCCATGAACAGATCCATATTGCCACCAGAGGTCGTTTCTGTTTATACTCAGCCTTTCTTAATGCATTGTGTGTATCCCTGAAGTCTAACAAACATGCTCAGTGCATTTCCTTTCTTAGTTAAAACTATTTTTGGATGTCGTCGATCCCTGTATCGATCACATCCATGTTGACACACTAGCACTCTTATGTTTGTTTCTCACCTTATCACTACCTACAGATCAGTCGAATAATATGAAACCAGGCAGAAATGTGCATGTGCATCCTTGTGAAATACTAAACAGGCGTCTAGTGACAAAAATATTGCTCAGTAGCACCAGTGGTGAAAAACTTTGCAACTAGGTTAGTATTATACTAATTAGCTATAGTTCATAGTTACCTTTCAGATAATACTTTTACGGACAAAACGTATGATCAGAAATTCTGTTTCTATAATAAACAACAATACAATGTGTGATATTTTTTACACTGCCATTGTGATGTCATGTTGCAAAATCCGTATAGATAGAACAGATGTGATATAGATGCATAGGTGGAGGAGAGTTGGTCCAGAATCCATTGAACTGATGGGGAAAATAGCGTTCAGGATGAAAATTACCAGAGTTAAACTTCAGCTTCAGCCTGCAGCATTTATTCTAGCTGCGTCATTCTGCTGTGCTTCGGCGCCCTCTGTAACCCCACGACATTCAGCGCTGTGAAGCAGTTATAATTAGCGTAGACCAGCAATGTTAGCAAATGTTAATTGACACCTCACATAGTGTAGTGAAGAAACTTGGCATCTGTACGTTAGCACTAGCTGTTGCAGTCCAGAGGCATTGATCCAGGGGTTAGGTTGCTGACACCTATACACACAAACACCCTGATCCGCTGCAACATGCTGGCACACAAACCCACAGTATGTATATTTAGCAGGCAGTAAGTGTGTAATTGGCAGGGTTTTACACTAAATTGATGCTTCAACAGATAGTCGAAGCACCTATGACCTCCTCTGGGAGATGTTGAATTTACAAGCTGGTGTAACAGTTGGAGACACATTCACACGCAGGCTTTTAAAGTGAAGGCAGATGCACACAGTAGCCTTTACAACCTCTGACTTAATATTTTCATTTGTATTAACAACTGTTTTCTAGTCTGGTTTTGTGAGATGTGTAATTACAAGGTATTCTAGCATACTGAATGTTTCATTCTTTTGCCATGTCAATAACCTTGACCATCTGGACTATTTGAGCCACAGTCAAATTCACATTTTTGAATATTTACTAAGATGATTGTTTTGCTATATGTTATTATGCTACATGTTTTATCATGCATACTTAGTTAGTTAGTTAATTAGTGTGTATGCAAATGCTTGTATATCTTTAGTAACATTTAGAGAAGTTCTACTTAACTTTAATCTATTTTAAAATCTATTTTAAAATGTGGGTGGGCAAAATATTTATTACAGGATTGACAGACGTTGTGTTTTGAATTCCTTCATTCTTCTTGCTCACTTATTAAACTTCTGTGCTCTTTGTGTGCTTGTGTGTATCATATGTATAAACAGCAGATCCCAATGCTGACCCAGCTTTAGCAGAAGAACAAATCAACCAGGAGACATCGGAGCTGGAGAAAAGACTCAGCATGTTGTCTCACTGCAGCCTAGCCAGCAGCACAGGTACGTTACTCTTTGAACTTCACCTCAGGTTATATAATAGTAACTAACATCTAAGTCATGACCACTCTCATGCACTTTGTCATGACTCTTTGGGGTTTGCTATAAATCATCATTTTCTTACTCATCATTACACCCTGCATGGCTCTGCCTTCTGGCCACACAAGGACTTAATCACTTGTCTATATTAATGAGGCCATTCTGGGAAACTTTTTGTGACATAGTTAGATGTCCCATGACTAATTTCTGCTGACTACCTCTGAAGCGCTGAGAGTTTATTTGTCCATAGAAATGCCAGTAGATGGCTTGAACTCTAGCAAATGGGTTATATTTAAAATTTTGTGCCTAGAGTCAAATTAAAGGCACTATTCATGTATTACTAATTAAATGTATACCACAGTGTAACATTTCAGTTTGTGCATGTTTGTCTCCGTGCAGATTGATTAATAAACCACTTTAATAACTTTATCTTCCTCTTCAGGCTCTATTTACAGCTGCAGCACCTCTGTTGCTGGGGACGACCACAGCAGCATCTCTAGTTCGTCCTCCAGCCAATCAGAGGCAAGCTACGGAGCCAGACTTCCCTTTTGGATGGATCCGCTAGCTAGATCGCATCTCTCCAGCGAGACGGCATCAAGCTCCTCCACACTGACGCCTTTGACTGGTTCAGATGACCAACTTTGCGCCGCTGGTGGATCCGGAACTCGTCAGTTCTCTGCCCACATCCATCCTCGTGGTCTCCATGACAGTGGGCGGCAGAGTTCTTTAGACAGTGGGATTGGGATAGCGACAGGCAGCCAGTCGTCTTACTCAGGAAGCGTGTCCTCTTATACGGGGAGTCTGGACACGGCCAGCCAGGGAGGAGGGGAAGAATTTGGCTCTATGGCCAGCTTACCTGCTCCTCCTCCTTCCTCACCTCCTTCTGTTCCTTCCCTCTCTCCTCCTCCCACCCTTCCTTGTAACCCAGAGCACAGTTCTGCTTCCCCCTCCTCCTTCACTTGTGCCTCCAGATCTAGCTCTCATGCATCTTGCAGGCACAGTGATGACTACCAGATCCTCAACCTGCTTAGACTGCGGTATGATACGCCCAAGAGTCTGCTCCACACCCTGTCCCTGAGGGATCCTCCAGCCCAAGGAGGCCCACCTGAGTTGGATAAGAATACCAGGTGCAGTGGAGAAAGAGGCTATAGTCAGGGACAAGGGCCGAGCAGCAGCCCCACAGGACTGAGGGTACAGCACCAGGCCGTGATACAGCGCTCACACTCCTGGGACAGTGAGAGGGTGCCCTCTGTGGACAGTGAGAGAAGGTCCACACCCAGACCATTGCTCGCACATGGAGACTCGGTTTATGGAGAAACACAGGTAGTGGCATAGTGGCAGTCTTACAATTTTTCAGCACACCAATAAACCATCAGCCATACATGTAGAATATAACATGTCAGAGGGAGTATCATGAAATAATGAACTTAAAACTCCTGTTCAGAACATCATATCAATATATCATAGACGTATATATATGTATGTATACACATCTTCTATTAGTGGGAGCAGAGAAAATGAAGGGTTTTTATAAGACTAGAGTATAATCACCCTGAGGAGATTCAGTGAATAACATTAAAATAAAATACAATGCAAGAACATTTCCATCATTACTCAACACTATAGAGAATTAACTTTCTGTTCCCCTTAGGAATTTTATTTCTGTGCTAACATTAGCATTAAGTAATGAAATGAAATAAAATGTTAGCAAATCACCAAGCTACTCACTAACTCCAGCTCTTGGGTTTTCTCCCACAGATAATGATCTCTCTTTAATGTGTTTGTTTGCATTTAAGCCCACAGTGTTATTTTTTTATTCTTGTGCTCATAAACGGGATCTTATGTAATCATCCCTTTTTCTAACAAGCCAGGATCAGCTCCTGGGTTGAATTGTGGTTTGGATGTTGAAGAATGAGGAAATTAGAAAAATGAGTTGGGGTTAGAACTAGTAATATCGCTGAGGTTACCAAGTCGGCACCTGCTGCAACAGATGTTTGGCTGTTTTTTGGGTCGGGGCACCTCTGTGAGACACTGTTGTGTATTCTTGTATGCTGGAGTAAATCACGTGCCTTTCTTTTCTCTCACTAAGCAACAAATCTAAAGAGATCTAGCTCATATATTTTTGTAGTACTAGATTTGGGAGGGACTTCTGGGGACATTTGGTACTGAGTGAGGAAGGCTCGACACACCAGTATAAGCATTTAATAACAAATGAAGGCACTTTAGTTAAGTAAAATAATCACTATAGCAATATACAAATACTGTTAATCCTGTATTCAACATCTGTTACTTAAAAAGACATAAACCTTTTTAGTATATAATTAATTATATATTAAGTATATAATTATTATCAGCAAAATGTACTTACATTATTAAGAGTAAAATAGCTTGATCTGCCGCTGTGATTGATCATATACTGTATATTACATGGTTAGAGTGTTAATATTGATACATCACCGCTTAAGTAGCACTTTACTGTTGTAGCTGGTCAAGGGGGAACTAATTACTTTACATTCACATAAGTAGACTAGTCCAGTGGTTCCCTTTTATCACGTGATCCCCTCTTGGCTGCTCATAAGGTTCATATGATTAAGTTCTGATTCACTAATCTCTTATCATTTTCTTGGCGCGGCTGTGATTGTTGCTTTCTTGTGAAATATTGATGTAATTTAAATGAAACTTTTTCTAAAGTTGTGAGGGGCCCTAACTAGACTGCGCTTTTCTTTAAGAGGTCGCAAGCCAAACTTGTTTAGAACCATGGGTTTAGGCTTTAACAACAAGATCATCACATTTTTATGTACAACCTTAATCAAACTATATACTCAAATGTAGTGTAGGTAAATAGAGGGAATCCTATAGTAGCAAAACATAGAAATAAAGTGCCTAAAAATTATATTTAAAAAAGTACTAAAATACTTTCCAACATTTGACTTTTATCAGGGAAAATGTTTGACAACAAGGAATTTCAAAGTTGATAATGACATCAAATAGAGAACTTTCTCATGCAGCACACTGGGAATACTTTTCACAATTGTAGAAAAAAACATAAGATTATACACAATACTAAGATAAGTTGAGAATATAAAATAATGCAAATACATATCCACGTGTCTCTACATACTGTATTCAGTAGTCAATGTCTTTCAAAATATCAGTGAAGCTCGCTATGTTCATTTTTTGGTTAATACTTTCAGAATGTGGATTTACCACTGAGGCAAATTCTGAGGCCATAGGTTGAAGTGCAAATTGCAGAAAGCTGCATATTAAGTGTCTTTTAGTCTCTGCAAGGATCTACTTTTCTAATGCAGTTTTCTTCTTTGCTGCCTTTTTAACATTCGCCCTTAATGTGTTACATAATTTTGCAGCATTTGAGACTGATGCGCCAGCAGGTCAAGCAGCAATTATCTGGCCTCTTCACATACACATGCACACTTGCTATTCAAACTAATGACTCACTTGAGTGCCTGTCTTTGTAACTGCGATTTACAATAGCCACTGCCTTAATGGCTTGTGTAGCAGTTGAAAACATAGCAAAATACTGAGCAGAGTTTGCCACTGGAGCAGAAAAACAGGAAATCTGATAGCTAATCATTTCTCTATAAAACCTGCTGTGCTGTGATTCAAACTAAGGATCACCAGCATCATATATCATTCTGTTTAAAAGTATTTGTTAACATTTGTTAACTTGCTATTTAAGATCATAAACCAATTCATATTGTACTACAGTGTACTGTGGTGGCTGGTTCCTGCACTCCTGCCTCCTCAGTCTCTCCCATAAGGACAGTTTAATCTCCAGTCCAAGTAACTTTGGACATCTGTGGTCTGAAAGCCATGGGGTGTGGAAACATGGTGAGAAGACAGATAGAAGTGACTGTGACTCAAGGCCAGGTCCTTCTCACTGTGAGATGACAGAGCCACCTGCTGAGCGACTGAAACTCCACTATAGGAAAACAATAATTAAAAAAATGATTGTGTGGGTTTTAATCACATACCTGACTAAAGCTGGTGCTGTTTTAACTTTGCTGCTTTTGCCTGAAACTCAAAACATATCGGAAGACACAAATCTCCACATAGTGTCTAATTAATTTTCTGATGAGTTGTGAAAAGCGCCCCCTCCCCTTTTGTGATCAAATTATCATCAGAGCAGGAGAGGAATCAGCATGTCTTGTGATTTCTGACAGCTTGTGTAGGAGTGTGTGTGTGTTTGTTACACAGCACGTGTATGCTGGAGAGAGGAAGAGAGCAAAAAGGGGGCTGAGAAAGTTAATGAGTAGTGATGAAACCGACAGAAACCCTCGGAGAGGAGGATACTGTTGTCTGAAACCAAAATGAGTTTTCTTTATTCATCATTCCTTGACTCTGTAGTGTCAGCAGTTCAGTGTTGCGCGAAACTACACACCTTTCATGTTGGGTAATGAGACGATGCCTGATCAGACAAGCTGTATTATGTCATTTGAAACGAACTGTGTGACTGATAACATTTCTGAAGCTGCGTTTCCGAGCCGCAGGAGAGAACAGCAAATTGGGACACGCTGTCGGAGATCTATCATGTGTGAACCAGCCATCTCTTTGTCTCCTGTCTGCCACCTCTAAAGATGTCTGCTTTGTCCTTTCTGCTCTGCATCACCTTCTTCCGCCCTCACACTACCTCCGTTCCTGCTTTGCGCTCAACTACCTTTTTCACCAGTTTTCTTTTAAGCCAGTAACCATATTTAATGTTGTACAATACTAACTTTGTTTTGTCTTCTCACCCAGGGCAGCCATAATTTGGACAACTACATTACACCAGAGCAGTGGCAGTCAGCGAAGAACAAATGCCTTACACAGGTAACCTATAGTCTGCCTATTTTAGCTTGTGCCAGACAGGAGTCATAGAAAAGAGCTATTGTAGGTCTAAAACAAGACTACACTACTCAACAGTTGAAAGAAGAAATAGCACAGTCTTCTTCTTGCAAATTAAAGAAGTTCAGTTCATAAGAATCTAAACACATGTTTAATAAAGCCATATACTTTGGTGTTACAGGCTTACTTTTAGCACATTACAGATAAAGACTATGACACTTGAGAGAATATGAGGAAATTAAGGCAATTTCAATGTGCCATTCTCTTGTATTCACCTCTTTAGGCTACCATGACTACTTAAATTAAACATGGGCCTATTTCATAAACCTGATACAGAATAAAGGACTAAGCCCAATATGTGTTGCTTCTAAATAAAACCTTTGAAATGGTCCTTTTGTCACTTATCCTGTAGGTTGCCAACTCACCATCAGGCTTGTCATCGTGTGCAGATACACAAGGTGGGTTTCTGAACGCAACACTGGGATTGTGTCTTACTCAGTGGTGGAAAATTTTACAGTTTATAAAATATGATGCATTGCTATAGATTAAATGAATAATCATAAAAGGTAGTTAAAATTACATATGCATGTTCATACATGAGAAATGACAAAGAAACCCTCAACATTAATAATAATTAAACACTTAAAGGATCCATTCTTCTGCATGAGTATATACGACTTTTAGCGGTTAAGGGATCAGGATATTCACTGATATTCAAGACCAAAAATAATAGAAGCATTGTTCCAGTCTAATTTTTTTTCAGGTTTACTTAAAACGTTTTCAGGTTTGTGGGTTCTGAGTTACAAGTCGTTCAGGCCTAGATAGGAACATATCAGCCTAATATAACCATTACATCAAACTGAGATATTAGCACAGCTGAAAGCTTAAGACTGGAAGTATGCAAATGTGATTTTTCTCCAATAACCTTACTCTTATTTGCTAATGATACTCAAATTATATTTTGTAATCTGAATATTTACACAGTAGAGTTTTTACTTACAGATTAAGTAAATACATAATAAGTAGGTGAAATTCTATCACAGGTTTTGCTGTGTGAATAAAAGTAAAACAATCACTAATGTGATAAAATTGTGTTCCCAGAGGCTCCTCTCTGTGTGAAAGAGGAACCAGATGACAGTGGGGTTGTTGGTAATAAGTTGGCAGCTCTGAAGAGGCTGTTGGCCTCTCGTCCCCCCTCTGTTCCTCCACCTCTGCCTGTCACACTGAGCACGTACAGGCCGACATCAGCCTATGGTAAGAGAATTACATTATTTCTGTCTGTCGTGACTGATATTTTCCAGGTAGTGGGGTTTTTTTGGCCTACTGGTGACATACTGGCATGTAAATCTCCTGGTCCAAGATCATCACTTTTACAGTTCTCTTTTCTGATTTTTTTCTTCAGGTGTGTTCCAGCCTCCTCGTGAGGCTCCTCTGCCTGTGTCCCTGGACAGTAGGCTCCACAGTGGCAGCACTGTTAATTATGTCAACGTCCCCATTAGCCCCCTGCCAGCTAAAACTAACAGAGAGCTCCTCTACACAGAGCTGAACCTGCAGGAGCCAGGCTCAGCTCCAGCCTTCAGTGTGCACAGTGCTGTCAGAGGTAACACTTTGCAGCCCTGCAGACCCAGTAAGAATGCCAAGCCTTAAATGACCATTTTAGATTTGTATTTGTTCTTCCTGCTGCATGAAAATGTTTTTTGCAGCAACTATCTTTTACTAAATACACACAGATCATTACCCTTAATGAATGCGGAGAGGCAATTTATTCATGACCAACAGACGTGTATTAAATTTTATTGCTATTAAAACCTAATCACACATTTTTAGATGTGAAAATGAAGCAATTTAATACAGCGACAGAGCATTTACAACTGTTTAAAAGCATTAAAATTCTCAGGTGTAAATGAAAGACGTCTTCAGTAATTTTATGCATTTTTCATATCACAGATTAAATTAATGCTTTAGGTCTATATTAACAGCACTATCAGGAGAATGTATTAAAAATGTAATGTAAATGTACTTATAGTAAGTTTGACTCACTAGAGCAGGTCTGTGCAGGTCTGTGTTTATGGAGGGTGTCTCCACAAACACAGACCATGAAAAAATAATTAAATAGTGAAATATAATAATTATATATGCCTTTTGTAAATGACATTTACAAAAAATCAACACTGTCCGTGTCACTCGACTTCAGCTGACTGTCAGCCTGTACTGTCGTATCTCATCCTCAGCTGCAGACGAGTTCAGGTGAAACAATGTTGCTAATTTTGATGCGAGTACATAAAGCTCAACATTTCACTTAGTTCGCTGTAGTTTTGCAGTAGCTCGCGCGTGCGTGGTGACCCGTCTGTTAGAGGAGATTTCAGACTGGCCGCCCCGTACGTCAATCAGCCAGCGTCTGATTTTTTACAATAGCACGTGATCTACACGCACTACCTTTGCGATCGACGTATTGGGCACCCCTGCACTAGAGGGTCAAGTTAACAGGTCACACATTACATTACACAACTTGTTTTTCTTCTTTTTGACAATGTCAAGTTGAAAAACACATCATACTCTGTAAACACAAATGTATTCTGATGTCCCCTTTTACCACTGATTTCCCGACCAGAAGAGGGCTCCATCAGGTACGCCCACCTCGACATTGCTGCCATGGAAACGGCTCAGAGAGTGGGGGCGGAGCATGTTCAGGGCAGGGAGGACAGACTGAGTCAGCTGGAGAGCAGGCGGCGAGGGCCACCACACTGACTCTGCAACGCCCAACTCGATGACACTTCAAAAGTTCTCACTGCCAAACTCCCCGCATCACCAAGAAAAAACTAAAATGCTCAAACACAGTTGGTCATTATACTTTGTGTTAGTGTACAGAAATTCCTGCAAACAATTCATTCCAGTTAGAGTAAAAGGAGAATAGCAACTGTCTGGTAGTCTCTTACGCATGTCGTGTGTATTGGTTAAATGTTGTCATTTCTCATATTTTAGTGTTGTCCTTTTTACCCTGGTAAATTTTATATTTACCACTGTAACTATAGATAGAATTATAGATAAGGAAAAGGATTAGGGACAATATAAAAATGTATTTGAATTCGGACTTTAAATCTGACATTAAACTCTGAGTCAGGATTGTGAGAAAGACTCAAACCTAGCCATTTTTGTCAGCTAGTATTTAAAAGTTTCGTTTGGCCGGACCCTCTGGCCCCTCCCGAATCGTGATGTGACAGACCTGATTTGGGGGACTATTACATATGTGGTGGCGATAACATAACATAACAACCACTGTCAGGGAGCAGCTACCAGCACATTTATGGTAATAAGTTGATTTTAAAATCTCTGTTAGTGACTAATATATCTAGATTTAAAGATAAAATTCTGAGTTTTAAGTCAAAACTCAAATTTGTTTTATACTGTCCCTAATCCTCTTCTGTAGATAGGAGATACAAACAGCAAATTAACTTGGCATGATGTTATAATTGGTTAAGCTGCCATTTGTTTTCTTTTAAATTCTGCTTAGATTTACTTATTTACTTTCTGTTTGGGTGTAGCTGTATTTGTTCATACCTGTCTAACCAAAAGTTTACTACCAGCTATTGTTTGGATTCATAATATTTGCCTCAGGTTTGGAGCAGAATATATTATGATCGCACCATGAAATCAAGCACTGACATCTTACAATTGACTTCTAAATCCCGGCGTGCTTGGCTATCATTCCACATCACAGTTTAAAAGAATCTGATTAAAATAAGAAGCATAGAATTATATGTCAGGTGTAAATTACATTAATCCAGGCCAATGTGTCCCAAGCAGGACAAGACTGAGTATCAGCCAACCAGCAACATTATTCATCACAGTAATCAACATCTCTGCTTCTGGTCTGTGAGGAGCTGATTAATGGAAAAGAGCTGTGTGTGTGTGTTCCTATTTTTCATCTCCCTCTTGATATCATCAGGACAAATTGTCCAATATTTGAGGCTAATTTATTTTTATGGTTTCAGTTCCCGATCAGTGTCTCTGAGGAGGCGACGATGGGGGGAATAAAATGATAAAAGGATGAATCAGAAAAGGTTTTACCAAGAACAGCCCATTAATGTCACTTGAGGGACAGGATGTGTAAATATTAGCTTTTATTTATGGTGAGACAATATGAATGATATAAAACTATATTTTTAAAATATTCCTATGTTGTTGGCTACTGTCATTGGATATTAAAGACTGCTGTTTCAGTGCTTCTTACTAGAATCTGCAAAGTATTTTTAATTTTATATTGATGATATATTGATTGCTGCTGCTCATCACTCAACAATGTCCATCACAAAATTTGGCACTTTTGAACTACTGCCACGATTTCAACCAGACATTTCATTCCCACCTGGTTGTCATTAGCTTTACAAACAACTGACGCTACAGAGTGCCAGACTAAGATGTGAACCATTCAATTATAATGTTATCTGACCTTTCTAGTTACTCATCACAGTACGTTCAGCTTATTTATAAGAAATCTCTCACATGCACAGTATGTACATATCACTCCATTCATTCAGCAATTTGCAAAATTAACAGCTCAAAGCACTAGAAAAGTATAAAAATGTACATGTACAACACTGACTGTTTTTACAGTAAGGGAATGGGGTACTTGTGGTTGAACAGGAAGTTATTTCAGTTCATTCAGCCCTCACTGAGTGATCACGACTGAGCCTCTCAGAGCTCATTGTGCTGGAGTCCCTGACGAGAGATCTTGTTGGACAAGTCCTGCAAATGTTTCTTCATCTGAAAAATCAGAAAAAAACACCCAACTGTCAACATCAACACCTTCTCTTATTACCTAATTTACAAACGAAGACACAAATGGTATTTAAACGCAAGTACGCAACGCAAGTATCTTGTTGAGGATTTTTTCCATTGTTGCATTTGAGACAAATATGACAGGGACATGTCAAGTCTATTGTACGCCAAACTAAGTGATAACACCTGTGTGATTGTAACAGAGGCTTTAAATATTCCCTTTTTTGGAGTGGATCAGAACTGCTTTCTGTTCTGCTTTGCAAAATTGAGTTTCTAAAGCAGGCCAGCTGTCAGGTATTAGCCTTTGTGTTGTTTGATGGTACGACAGGGAGTAAAAGCTAAAAGAAACTTTTTTACTCTCCTCACCTTGTAGCCCATGTCCCTGGTCTTCTCAGCCAGTGTGTTGTACTTTTCCTGGTTCCTCTTGATGTGTTCTTTATCCCCTAAAGCCTCCACATGTCGCAGCTTCTGGTGCGACAGCTCCAGCTGCTCCTGGTAATGGCTGTGCTTCTCCACTTTGGTCTCAAAGTGACGCAGCTCCTCCTAAAAGAACAAGAAAAGGAAAGGGAAGCGAGCACAGAGGGTTCACCTTACATTAGATGCACAGCTGCACAGCTCATATACAGCTCAGACATTGACAACAGAGGAAGCGTCACACAGACATTTCAAGTGATGCATGGACCCAGATATAATTGAATCCTGAAATTTAAACTGAGTTGTTCACTGGATTCATTTGCTTATGGGACAAAGGGTGAAGGGAGCACAGCGAGAGATAGGAGAGTGGAATACTTGTGCATTTCAAATGTGTAATGCATAAAATGTGAACGTAATAAGGTACACTCTCTACTTTATGGCTCACCATACACAAGTAGTACTTAGCTAATAAGTACACTACAAAAGTTAATACTGCTGTTACCAAAAGAGCCCATCATTAAAAAGTTTCTAAGAGTTGTATTCTAAGAGTTGGACTGATAAAGAGTTTTCTGATAAAACAAAAAGCGCTGTCTAGAAAGAAATCACTGAACACAGGAGTATCCAAAAAACTGTCAAGAGAAATGTAAGAGCTACCTTGAGAGAGTCCAGCTCATCTTCGCTGAGGTTGGCTCTCTTGGCAGCCTCCCACAACTCGATCACACGGGGCTCCCGAAACTCTACAGAGGACGATCAGACAGGGAGAAAGATGAAGAGGCAAACAGAAGAGACGGTTTGGAGTCTCACCAATCGCTGCACGCTCAAGAGGGAGAGAGCAGTCACAGCAGATGTTTTATAAGATGGAGCCACAACAACGAGCTACCCTAGTTACTCAGTCATTTGGTATACACACACAATACGAAACAGAAAAACGCCCTGCATTCACAACTCAGCTTGAGGTGCTGTCGCATCTTAATACTACAAAACTGCACGAATACCAGACAGAGGAAAAGGCGAAGCAGCTCAAGTCTTGTTTTGCTCTATAGGAGACTAAGTCTGGGGAGGATGGGAGCAAGTGGTTGAGTGAGAAACAGCCTGGAGTGGAATGAGGAGAGAAGAAGTAACTGAGCAGAAGAAACATCGCCTTTGTCTAAACTCTGCTGCAGACTCCCACTGAAACCTGCAGCATACTTGACCGAAAGCAGATAAATATGAGACATAAAAGACTTTAAACTACAAGAAACTGTAATGACGAAAGAGTAATGAATGTTTTCTCTGAGTTAAACAGCAAAAGGACAAGCTGGTTTACGTATGTCCCTGGATGGACGCAGCATTGGGAGCTGCTTTAAATAACCTCTTTCAAATTCTTCACATCCTTTTCATTTTACAGATGTTTTCAAATTGAAGTAAAAGCACAAAACACTTAATGTTAAACCGTTACGTCTACACTTACCAACTCTGCCGCTGCTGGGAGTGTTATTGAGATTGCAAATCAAAGTGATTAAGTAGATGGAATAAATGCAAGGTGAGACTGAAATGGAGAATGAGACTAGATGTACATTTGTGTGTGTGCGTGTTCTCTCGTTCTCACCACTGTCTTCGGTGAAGCCCTCGTGGCTGAGCTTACGGAGTCGCTCAAAGCCCTGATTGAGGTCTCTCATTTTCTGCTTGAGCTCTGTGTGCTTCTCGTGCAGAACGTGCTCTTTGGTGTCACCCTCCAGGGGAGAGATCACATTCTTGTGTATTTCTGTTGAACAGATGAAGGGAGAGAAAGCGAGGAGAGAAGGGGATGAGAGCGAGGGAAGAGCAGGAGAGTGAGAGAAATGAGGAAGGGATGAGACAAAAAACAAACAAACACAAAAGTTGTAAGGAAGAAGAAAAGAATGAAAGAAAAGAATGAAAATTAAAGTGATAAAAACACAAAGAAAAGTGGCATTTAATAAAGCCAGTTTAGTAGCATCCATAAAATAACGATATTTCATAGGACTGGCTTTCTCTTAGTATATCACATTTATTATTGCCATAAGAACCTTGAGAAGCCTGTGAGTTTAAACTTTCCAGTGAAGTTGTCAGTATGGTTATGAGATTCCTGCCTGTCTCACACTAGAAAAAGGTGAGGAGGTAAAAATAAAGTAAAGGCCCACTGGCCAGAGCTACACTGACTCAGTGATAAAGACTGACATTTGTATCTAAAAAAATAAATAAATAAAGGAACAAACAAATTAAAGATGGAGGAAGTTAGACGAGTGGTGCATGGAGACTCCCCTCAAGACAACCTGTGACTGGCTCAGTATTTAAATGCCTCAGACAAGCAGAAAAATACCCCCGGCTTGTTTTCACAGAAACGTAGCATTCTGCAACGCTTACAGAAGAGTTCTGGCACAAAACAGCTGCAAAGTGTTGCTCATGTCCAAAAGAGACGAGCCTGTCTTCCCTGCGTCTTCCTGAAACACAGAGGGGCCTGTCAGCTCTGCTTAAAACTCACAGCTAGATGTGATGTGACAAGCACTGATAGAGCACAGGACGGGTGGGTGGCAACATGTGCAGTCTGATACCTGCCACCCACATACATGACCGTAAGACTGAACAAACACACTGAGAGGGTTTCAGACTTAGTACTTTCAGACTGTATGCAGAATTTTGCATTGGAATCTTCTCTAACAGCAAGAAAACATTAATCTTTTTTTCCTTAGCAAAAAAGTTTCCATTGAATATGTACATTTTAAACTTATTGTTGTATGAGCTTTAGAACAAACTTGGGATCTGAAACATAATTATTTGATTAAAAATGTATTGCGGAAAACATGAAAAAAGCTGAGAAGAGACAGTTGAGAAGACAGAAAGGGATTCCAAACAAGAACAGCGGTAGAGTGGTAGAGAGGAGAACAAGCTCCTAAAGGCTCATAAACATGGCCTCAGACAACACCAATAAAACTAAACACAGGTGGTACAACACTCCTGCTCAGCACGAGAGCACGAGGAGTGATTTCATGCAGCTCACCCTCGGTCCTGCTGATGGTATCCATGAGGATATTGTACTCGTGGGTCTTGTCTTTGTGGTGCTGAAACTCTCTCTTCAGACTCAGCAGCTCCTCATTGGAGAACTTCCCTGAACTCTTAGCCTGGTGGGAAAAGAGTCATCAGTGAAAGTTTTTTTTACTTCCTCCTACCTTTACACACAAATTCAAACACACACCTTGTTCCAGAGTTTGTCCAGCCTGGGATCATCAAATAAGTCTCCCTCTTTGGTGTCATGATCCTTCAAGGAGTTGCTCTCCAGTGGTCGCGTGTCCCTTTTCCCATCCATCCCATACTTGGCCAGGATCACTGCGTAATATAAGACACACACTTTTTACTCATACTGCAATAAGTTATCCTGACATGAGCCTGTAAGGAGTAACAACTGTGACTGTTTGATTCCCCAAGAGAATTTAAAGTGACTAAGACAAATAAATAGTTTTCATTTAAACAAATTACCCAGAACTACACAACTTTTCACAGCAACACATTAATTCCAAAGTCGTCACTTGAGAACAGCAAAGTGAACGGCTTCTCTAATAAGCTGCTGAAAATAAACTGAGCAGGCCAAGTGCAAGTATTGAGTCGGAGAACCTGACAAGAGCTTATCAAAACAAACTATCTTCACTTTTTTCTTAACGTAAGTAGCACACTGTGGGTGATCTGAATGTGCTTTTTGCTGCTCCAAACCTGAAATGCTTTTTAAAGATCAGAGTGAGAGAGGAAGCAAATGCTCATTTACCCTCCCACTCGCTCACTTAACAAAACACCTTCCTCAACCCAAAACGCCTCAGACAAAGTAACGAAAGATGCCACAAGACTGATACAATTAGTGTCAATGCATCCAAAAACTGCTAGCATACAAATGTTTGTTTTCCAGGATAATATGGCTTTAATGAAAGCTAATTTGTTTAACATTTACCAATTATTAATATAGTATAGCCTCAACATTTCAGAGTTCAAGAAAAAAAAACAACACAAAGTTGGACTTAGCTCTAAAAAGGTACTACCCTTGTTATTCTGCTCTAGTAAACTCTTGTTACAGCAGCTGATTCAGCGCCATCTCTAAATTGTAGTAACATATCAATGTCACTTATTAACTACCGATACTTTCTTTAGAAGAATGTCATAACTGTCACTGTGCTACTGCTGGTCTCATATAGTTTAGTTACAGCTGGGTTTCGTGACCCAGTGCTAACAGTGTAATAAACTTACATTCCCAGATCAATCAATTTACAACAAGCAAAGTGTCACGATTTGTGTCTTGGCATCAGGGAAAAGTGCTATGAAAGGAAAAAAAATGCGAGCCCAATTAAAATGGCTCAATGAGAAGGGCACGATTCATTGGGGAGGTGGCTTAATGTCCTCCTTAAAGATTTATCTTTAGCCTTCACAGGAGCAGAAACCGACTCCACTGCCCTGCCTGAAGTTGGAAGGTCACTCTACCACTGGGGAGTAAGAAACGAGTGGAGTTCAGGGTGGGTGAACTGCTGCCTGCGCTGCCACAGGGGGGAAACTGTCCACCAGCTGCAAGTGGCAGAATGCTAATGAACTGGTGTGTATAGCTGGGTCATTGGCTGAAGGTCCTGAGGTGAATATCCCACATTCACACTGTCAATTCTCTGTGTCTGAACTGAACATACATTGTTCATACATTCACAATGAATACTACATACAAATGGTGCATACAGAGTATAATGACATACCTTCACTTTCACATACAGTACACAACCCTCTCTAACACCCAGAAAAACATTTCACTTGATTTGGTTTGAAATATGAAAAATATATCCTAACATAATGTCTTATATATGACTTCACCACCCACTATGATCTCAATAATAAAACATACAGTACGGTAGAATTATTACCTTTCTGACAGTTCCAACAAAAACTGAGAAATTATAACCTTGTAAAAGTAGAATTCATGGCTAATACAGCAGGTATTAGATCAGTCAGTGACTGTATATAATCAATAATGCTGCACATAATGTTACAGTCAAGAGACATAGTAAAAGGCTGACCTTAATAGGAATGAGAAATAATAATAAATGTCTGTGAACGTGTGAACGTATCCCATGAGTTACTCTACCAGCCATTTGTTATAGTTTTTAAAATAAACCTTCTGGTCCAGAACACTGGAGGTCAACATTTCATGTATGTGATCTGACCTAGTAGAATTATTTACCATGACATAATGATTACTGTATTATCTGTCTCAGATATTTTGATGGAGACACATTAAATTAAACTTACCTCAGCCTCAGACACAATGTCATGAAAACTTCTTGTTTTAATGTAGTCATATATTAAGTTAAATTAAGACAAAGTGAGGACACAGATCAGTGATCAGAGACTGTCTCACCATTGAAGTTTCGTCGGAGCAGAGCCTCTTTCTCCCCGTTTTCGTCCAACCCTTCGACTTTTATCTTTTTCCACTGCATCTCATCTTTTTCCTGGATCTTCAGGTCACTGTGCAGCTCAGCAAGCCTGACCGGAGACAACTGCATCTGTCAAACCAAATAACAACATAGCATTAGTTTGACACAGAGACGCACAACTGGATAGGATATGAAAAGAGAGAACAATAAGCAGTGAGGAGGACAGACAGTGATACAATGACAGACCAAATATGAACTCATATTGCTAAAACTAATTAAACTAGCGTGGGCATTGGAGTTTACATCCTCTTGCATCTGCATAAAACTATTTGTGTTCTCAGTTAGAAACTGGTCAAGAATTACTTCCTTTGGCTGGGGACTGACTGATAGCTAGATAACTTATCCCACAGCTGTGGTTAATTTGAAAGTGAAGAACATACAGTATATTCCCCAGTAAGTTAGTTTATCTAACTCTGAACAAAACCCTCAACTCAATTTTAACTAATACCTGCACAACCGATAAATTAACAATGTTCATAGTTAATGTATCACTTTGTATGGTTATATGGTAAATAGTTACACAGTTAATATATCCTAATCCATAACTAATTAACTACACTAATACCTAGTCAGCTTTTGGCATCTGGTTGGTTACACTGTGGAGGTTGTAGCTCTGGTTCACCTTCACCTTCAGAACTCCTCCAGATGACATGAACTGAAAAAATCCTCAGTCCTCTCGACACTATGTCACCCGGAGGAGTTTTTCCAGTTAGACACATAGCAAAATGTTAGTGTTACAGAGCTCTATAACAGAAGGAATCTAAACAAGTAAGTAAGAACAAGTAAGTTAATTATCTGTATACACAAAATAACCCTATATACATAAAGCAACCATTTTTTTCTACAAAATGTACAGAGATATGTACACCAGTGTGAAGAGGTGTCAATGATCAGGATGAGATATATATAGATAGATATACAGAGCAGAAGTTTGGTAACATTCATATGCAGGGGCGGTTTGTCCATAAGGGCGATCGGGCGAGGCACCACCAAAAAATTATATTATGAGCATATTAATGTAGCTGTCACTGTTATAGGCAGTTACTTCTGCCTGTCTCTGAATACGGTCCAATCAGCGCCAAACCTTGTGTCGTGTCGTGCTGCGCCCGCCTCTTGAGGGGCGATTTCAGTCTGCGTGAAAATCGCCCATAGACATGTCTCTCATAGACATGTAAAAAACTTTTTTTTCAAATTTCAGACGCTGCAATGCATTCTCTATGGGTTCTGGGGGTGCTCGCACTAACGTGCTTTCGTCATACGTAACGCGGTGCTGCAATTAGCGGGAGCAGCAAGCTAACGGGTTCACGGTCAACATGGCTAACGTTAGCTCAACTCAGAGCAACTCGATTAAATCTTTATGAAAAATACCATTCAGTCATTGTAGTAATCAGGATAAATTGGCAACTAAAGACTTATGACCACCCAGACCAATTCTAAACATAAAACAAGAATCTACAAAGAGACGTAAAATGTTTGTTCAGGATTTTTCACAGAGCTGCTATGAGCGGATAACACGGGTCAACATTTACACACAGCTGGATGAGAGCTACAGGCTCAAGCACCATCACAACGATGAGGTTCGTCTTATAGACTGTGTAAAGTTTTGTGCCTTGTTTAATTAGACTTCAGAGGCAAAGGTGAAAGTGAGGACTCCAGCAACCCTGGAGTTTTTTGAGGACTTAGTGGCGTCGCTGGACGAAGTGTTTGAGGAGAACCCGAAAACTGAAAACAACCGTATTTATCTCGTCACAGACCGTACAGGATGAACTTTTGGATTTCATGCTATCAGTCATCAGGGAACACAACATGCAGGAGGTGAAATCAGCTATGTTTTTAGAAATACAAACACATGAGACCACGGACGTTTCTACACAGACTCGGTGCTTGTGTGAGATTTATCGACGGGAGTGACGCTGTGCTGGGGCATTTCTTTGAATTTGTCCCCGTTTCAGATGTAATGTCTGACTGGATTATCACTGCAGCTTTGGAGAGGCTGAACAGACTTTTCATTAACGATGACAAAGGTAAACTCATCGCGCAAGTATCTGTATGAGGGGAGAGTGGACAGGTGAGCAGCAGAAGGTGTGTTTTATGAAAACGTTCATTAAGTGCATTGCTACGCACATCAGCTGGATTTGATTATACAACAAACCACTTCTCCCATTCCAGCAGTGTTTTTTCTGATCTGCGTGGCATCAGCAGTTTAACAACTCTATAGATTAGTGCAGATTAATCATTTATTCACTCAGGTTTTCTATCATCTTGTGTGTCAGTGATCATAGGTGTAATCACTTTTGTTGCATCTAGTTTCTATTTTAGTTCCTGTATTTTCTGAAATATTTCCTTTTTATACTTTCTACTGGAAACGTTCTATTTTTTAGCTTAGTAATGCAGTTATTGAGGTGATACAATTTATTTTGTACTCTACTCTGTGTACTGTAATTAGTTACTGCACTTACTGTATCCCAGCAGTTCATTGTGTATTGTCTGTCCTAAATTCACTGCCACTGTTCTTTACTGTGCTGCACTTGAAATGTATGTAACAATGTGAGTAGTAATAATAATCAGTGGTTTTACAAAAAAATCAGTATTGTTGCATTTACATCCAAACATGTCTTTGAGGGTGAATCAATAAACTTCAACCCACTGCTGATGACTGATCACTGGTATGTTCATTCATTGTAGAGCTAAACTTATTAATTAAGACCTGTAAACTCCAGGATGCAGCTGTCCAAAAAATACAGTACACTAAAGTACTCTGTGTAGCTGATGGAGAACAATTTGTGTTGATTCCATCTACTGGTTAATCTGGCTATATGCAGGTATCAGAAAAAAACTAACTGTTCAGTGCAGTGTGACAATGTCTAGTTTCCCAGACAATGAACGGGACATTTTAGCCTTTAAGACAAAAGTTGCCCCCCCCCGAAAATTTTGTCACAAGCCGCCACTGTATAAATGTACTCCTCCAACTAGAAGCATAAGATGCAAGTTTAAAATCAGTTAACCCAGGTTACGCACTGAACCACAGTTTGTGAATAGACGGTGAGATTTAACACCAAATCTTATGTTAAGGCTAATACATTATTATCGTTAGTATAAAACGCCAGTAATCTATCTACACGTAATTGTACTTGGCTGCTTCAGGTTCGGTTAGTTTTGTTAGTGCAGGTGAACATGTCGTTAATTTGAGTTAATATAATTGTATACGTACCCTTTTAGCTTTCTCCCACACCTGGTTCAGTTTAGCTATCCTGAACTCCACCGTCTGTCCATCACTGTCGCTCGGCTTGGGCTCGTTCATTTCACGAGAGTATTTCCCTGCTATTACACCCACACTGAGACACAGAACGAGCAAACACAGCAGCTTCATTTTAAATACAACACACACCCAGTGACAGAAAAGGCGACGGAAAAAAGACTAGTTATGCAACAATTTAAACGAAAAAAACCCGCTAAGGCTTCTGTTATTAGGGCTAACGGAAGCACCACGAGTCATGTGGTCAGAATGGGAGGGCACGTTCTTAGGCATTCTGGGATATGTAGTTTCACGGCACAGTTCTTCTAATATCAGTGAAGCCGATCCGACATTTTTTGAACTACAATTCCTGAAATGCAGCGCCGCGTCGTTACCAGGTAACAAATGCTGCAGACTCTGAGCAAATAGAAATCCTCCACGCATTTACGCTGAAGTTTAACGGGATTTCTGCACAGCTATAGTCTCTGCTCATCACTTTTATTAGATTTTAGGCCTAATAAAAACATGACGCTGAAAATATGATGTAGGTAGGCAGGTGTAGTAGGTTACAGGCTACTAATTTCTGCACTCTATCAAACTATGTATTACTTTAATCAACACGTAAAGTCTTTGTGTTACTGGACATTTATAGGTTGAACCATTTGTATGTATACAATGTACAAATGATTTCTGTGTTCAGTTATCTTTGTCTGGCTTTGTTCATGCTTGTTGTTTGTCCATGTGTATATATTCCTGACACACTGTCATCATAAAATAGAGTAAAATGCCTTGCACAAATATACCTGGGCAGTAAAGCTTATTCTATTCTAGCCTATATGTAATACTTTGATAAACTGTTAGTACATACACACACACACGCACACATATTTCTATGATCTAACAATTTATATTGTTCATCACATGGTCACGCTATCCCAGCTAATTGGATTTAGTTGGACACAGAATGAGAGCAGCCATTTTAGTATTGAGCTGCTGAACCTTGGTACAAAAATTGTTTATACAGCATTCATGCCAGTACACCACAATAACTAACTGAATTCAGTTAAACTATATTACACTGGGAGAAAATGGGGATTACGAGACAGACAGACAGTCAGACAGACTGGTATTATATTCCCCCTCATGCTGATAATGTTGTTTTATAACTTTAGTGGCAATAAATCTGATTCTGAGACTAAACTGAATTGAAGTGGGAGAGAATGAATAATGGACGTGTGGGTGAGCGCCACACAGCAATTCAAGGTCCAAATCACATACTTTTTCAGAGCAGTTTTAGAGCATACAACCATTTGTCAAAAGAAAAAAACATGTAGAACAATAGAAATCTATATAAAGTGATTTAACTTTAAATTAGACCTTCTTCTTCTTCTTCTTCTTTTGGCAGCTCCCTTTAGGGGTCACCACAGCAGAACATCTGCATCTCACTCTATCCCTAGCAACCTGTTCTGTCACACATCACCCCTGACACTTGTCTCCACCCACTCCACCCTGCCTGCACTCTCTCCTTCACCTCAACATTACTTTGTATGGTTGACCTGGTATTTAAACTCATCTACCTTCACTATTTCCACTCATTGCATGTTCACCTTTCCACATGTCTCTCATCTAACAGTTCTATGTATTCGTTTCACATGTAGCAGTCATTTACTCTCAGAAATGGCTACTGATTATACACGGTAACTCTGCTATTACCAGACATTGTCTACTCTGGCAACTATATTTTAAAATGCATTTTCTCTGCTTAAATAACTTGTATCGAGTGTCTTTGCTGAATGTCTGTAGCCATGTATATACACTGTCACTTTGTGACCAAGATAAATTTGTTTACTCATCCAGATCGTCCTTGGAGAAAGGTAAACAAACTGTTCAAAGGACTGAGACAAGATGTAGATGCCCGGCTGCTTCCTGCATTGATCCTTCCACAGGGGCTACTGAGCTCAGACATTTCCAACAAATATAAAGGAGTTTATTAATCCACTGAGTGGCGAACAAAAGGCAATTCATAAAATAAAAAAAGGGATTAAGATGTCTCACTGTGTCCTCATTGAATGGTTATGTTGAAGTACTTTTCCCAGTAACACTTTGGTGTTACTACTTTTTGTCTGAGTAGATCTGTGTACTTCCACCATCACTGTTGAATACTAACATTATCTCATAATTTGAAGACTTTTTGTAAGTTTTTGTCTACCAAGCTGTTTACTAACATCAAAAGTTACTGTAATTTGGTTCACACCAATCCTGACTTCAGTTATAACGGTAATGATCTTATTCCACTCCTCTTCCTGTCGTTCTTTGTTGCACTGTATCTCTGTTTACTGCACGTCCACGTATCAGGTCTCAGCTGTAACGAGCTGTGAGTGTCCGACTGAGATCTGCCACCGATGGGGCTGCACTTAATGAATGCGCCTACCTACCGTATTAAGACAGCTGGCTAGCATAAAAGGTCAACGCCATCTTGTCACAGGCTCTGAGATGTTGACAGGAAACGCTGGGACTTTCATTTCGGGATCCCATAACAGCTGTCTCAGCTTCTGGCACCCCCGCAGCATCTTTGCCCACATGCGTGCACAGTGCACACTTAGAGGATAATGAAATGTTTGAAATGTTATTCATCAGGTTTGAATTACCTAATGAATAAATAAATATATAAATGATTACATGATAGAACTAATAAAAAATGTGGCATTTATTGGGCTCTGCTGCTTTTTTTCCTTTCTTTCATCCTTATTGTGAAATACTGTTAATATTATTCCTATAAATAAAATACTTTTTCTATTGATTTCAATATGCATCATGCATCATTGTTCGTGTCAACGAAAAAAACCAAAGTGGAATTTAAACTTCAGCAATTGTTAAAATTTGTCTCTAAGTGCAAAACTTTGCAAGTTGCATTAAAATAACACCCCAAAATGTGGGGTTAAATTGTAATGCCATGGATGAACAAAGGGTCAGAGAGTGGTAGCTGGATGTTAGTTTAGCTGTGATTGAGTGTGTGAGCCTGCACAAATATGTGTCTGCTAGCAAGTAACCTAGAGCAGGGAGTCAAGGAGGAGAGATCTCAGGCTGTGACACAGCAAACAGCCCACAGTACCACTGTGACTGTTGCATAATCCATGTTTGATGACGACATGATTTTGTCTCCCCTTGGCTTCAGTTAGGTGGAAAGAGAGAAACTGCCTGAGGTGGGGTATGAGAGCATTGAGACACAGAGAAAAGACTGTATGAAAGAAAATAAGAAAGTGAAAAGGAAATGAGAAAAACAAAGAAAACGAAATTGAGGTAGCAGGTGTTTTATCAGCTGGTTATCTTGTGGGTGTTAGGGAAGGTCATAATGAAATAAAGGATATATTCAATCACTGATCATGAGCAAACACAGTCATTAAGACCAAGTGATAGCAATAAACAGGCTTTGATCATCTTATTACTTGTGCTAATGTAACTGCAGGGAACAAAATGAGCAGACATCACATTAACTTCGAGTCTGGCTCAGCTCAGATTAGCTCCTCGCTAATAAAAAATTTCACCATTTCAAAAACTAAGTAGCTATTCCATAGTACTTTGAACAGTATGGTTTAATTCATATTTAATGGCTGTATAGTGATTGCACGTACACACAAAAAAGAAGATAATTTATTTTCCCCTGCCATTTATTTTTAATTTTATTTCCCCCTTTAAATTGTCACTCTGCACAAACAAGAGGAGTCCCCTGAGTTTTCTGACTTTACATTCAAGCTTATTTCTTTGAGTGTAATTTATGAGAAATGACAATGACAGACCTTCTGTATGGCAAAGTTGGTCTGTGGTATCATGTGGTGCATCACACTGAAGTCACAGTACAGTGGATACAGTATGGATTCACATAAGAACAAGAAATAGTGGTGTTTTTTGCAGACATATAATGTTAGACTATATACCACCTTAGATGCAGATATGCTATGTTTTTTCCCTGCCTCTTTCACATTCTTCTTTTTGCACCAGCCCAACCTGGGCTTTTGAAAAACATGAGGAAGAATCTTGTTGACATTTGCTGCAGCTGGTGTCTGCACTGACACATCCTGTCCGAATATGCCAAATGACCAGCTACTGGACTGTGCTCATCCTCTTAAGCATGACTTATATTCAGCATGTTGTTAGACTGACTGTCTCTGCTTCATCAGAGCAGCACAGGAGGAGCTGCAGTCCTCCCAGGAGGCAGCTGCTGCTGATTTAATAAAGTGCCAAGAACCATAATAACTTGTAGTGGCTTATTAACTATGAAGGCACAGACAAGTATTTTTTTTAATACAGCTAACATCCTAGCAATGCCTCCTGTGCAAACATAGGGAAAGAATGATCAAAATGTGTGTGCCAAGTTTTGGCACATAATATATAGTTCATAATGTGCACGCTCACTTGTCCTCACTCGAAGCTTTACAAAGTGACGAGTTTCTAGCATTACAAAGTGACGAGTTTCTAGCATTTTTCAATCTGTCAGCAGTGGGGGCTTTCAACTTCTGACATCTTTGATGCAGTTTCCAGCTTCAAATGTCAGCGTGAAATGTGAAATTGAGTTTTATTTTGCCAAAAGGAAAGTGAAATGATTCTGAAGAGCTAAAAAAAAATGACACGCATCAGTGTAGTGTATAAAACTAAAACACAACACACATAAGATCTTTAAGCTTTGATCAACTATAAAAAGGTACTTTAATTAATGCAAGTGATTACAAACTGTTTACGTCTGACATTTTAGGTCAGCACAACACCTAACTATTATTTACCTTAGTTATGCATATTTGTTATTCTAAATAAACTCATGAGTTAATTATGAATGTCAAATGCATTATAGGGTGTTGGGAATGGGACTGGAAAGTAAATCTGTTCTTTAAAATTGGCGACTCACACTCCCTGCCAGTCTTTCATCTATACGATTTCTATTTTGAAACTTGCTGGTATGGAAAGTAATACATTTTTAATAGGAAATGGATATGGTTGGTGTGCCCCTAACAGCATGTGTAATATTTGCATTACTGCCAGTAATGTGTCCTTCTGTCTTACAGTAAGGTTCACTGAAATTGAATGGAATAACTCCATTCACACACACCAGCAGATGCATTTACTACATTTAGAAGACAGTGTTTTGGCAAAACAATTCTGAGAGGTCTACAGCTACATTCTTGTATTTTTGTTTTTTATATGTTACTCACTCTATCCTCATTATCTGTGAAGATTCTCAGTCATCCAGGTCATGGTTATCTCAAAAAAACGGTTTTTAATGGCAACTGGACTTGTT
>JAUMHL010000001.1:21464697-21523783 GCA_032362345.1 Sandelia bainsii
CCTCTGGAATGGAGGGTGAAACGTAGTCAAGGAACTAAAACAAGTCCAGTTGCCATTAAAAACCGTTTTTTTGAGAGTCTATCCTCATTATTCACACTTAAAATAAAACCCAGCTGCCCATCACTCATCACAAAGGATTTGTTGCTTATAAATAAGGGACAAATAACTGATGCAAATAGTGTTTCTCACAATACATTTAACAATTTTAATGTCACAGAATGCCGCACAAACATGCAGGCTTGAGGTAAATACTCATCCTTTCAGTTGTTTTTTTGTGTAAGTACATTTCTGTGACATTTTTTTCGTCATGGAAGCAGCGAGATGTTGACACTATGCAGACTTAAAGGAAAAACGTAGTGTGACACACCTATTCTGTTGTCTTCATCATCACCTCATTATTACCAACCAAGCCATTAATAAAGTGGACATGAATATGAAAAGGTCTCTAGTTAAACACAGTGACAAGTGTCAACTATCAGTCCACCAGCTTATAATACAACCGTTTCCTTCAACTAAATGAACACGAATAAAACGTGAAATTAAACATAATTCTGAGATCAGCGAAAATGAGATAATAAAATAGAAATTAGAAACATATTTTGGTGACAGTGTTACCATCAAATTATGCATGTAAAAAACAAACTGTTTTCATTTGGGCTGGAGTACACCTACCTTTCCAAATATTTAACTAACATAAACTAATACACTAAAACCAATCAAGCAACACTACAACAAAACATTTAAATTAGTAGTTAATCAATAATTGATTTTTTGGGCACTTTGGGTGGTGGAAACAACACTGACATATCATTGCATTTTTAGTTTCCAATCCGTGCTTACAGTAAAAAAGTTAAAGACAATTTACAAAATCCCATATAAATCCCTAGTTACAGACTGTGATATTTACAGACACTGTGATCTGTAGTGGAACTAGGGAGCAGGCTGAAATGAGCCTGGAGAGATGGAGGTACCCACTGGAGAGAAGGGAAACTAAAGTCAGTAGAAACATGATGGAGCACATGTGCTTAAATGAGAAAGAAGGTGGTGGAATGGTGCAGTTGCAATAGGGAGCCGAGTGTCAGGAATGATCTGTGATAGAAGGGTATCTGAGAGAGTGAAAGGGAAGATTTTCAACATGGTAGTGACCAGCTGTGTTGTATGAACTGGAGGTGGAGTTGAAGATGCTGAGATATTTGAGGCCGAGCGTGGACAGGATTAGAAATGATTGTATTAGACGTGCAGGTGGAATGCTTTGGGGACAAAGTGAGAGAGGCAGGACTCGAGATGATTAAGGCTTGTGCAGGGATAAGGAGTATATCTGGAGAAGAATGCTGCGGATGAAGCTGCTAGACAGGAGGAGAAGATGAAGGCCAAAGATTAGGTTCATGGATGTGGTGAAGGAGGACATGGTGTGACAGAGGAAGATGCAGAGAACAGAGTGTGAGCGAGAAGGATGATCTGTTTTGGCAGAAGATGTGAAGAAGATGGACTGATAGACCTGTTAATGTTTTTTATGTATTGATATTCCAAAGAATTTTAATGATTTTTGCTCAGTTAATCCTAAGAAAAACTTATAAAAGATAGGCCTAGATAAGATTCTACAACCATGGAAATAATAAACCTTACCCTCTTTGGAAATGTCTAATTAGTTAGTTCCCTGGTTGTCCTGTTATTTGTCCTTTATTTACCTTTTTATGTCTCTTTCAATGCCAGAGCAGTATTTTTTTAATATCTATGAAGAAAAGGTTTGTGATTTTTTTCGTGTAATATGGTAGAAAAAATGAAAAGCCTTTGTAACCCTTTATAACTCTTATTTGTCTGATTTGCAGGGCATTCCACACAATGTCTTTAAAAAACTGGGGAACAGCCTCGATTGTACTGTGGAATGAAGTTCAGTGGATACATATTATATTACTGAGACAGATGAGTGATGTTTTTGTTTTCCAGAATCTGAACCTACAGGTCATTTGTCCTGGTTTTGTCGTGTTGTTTCTGCCCTTTCGAGGGTTCAAAAGATATGCTTAGAATTCAAGCTGGGTTTCCAGCCATACCTTTTGTCTTGTACTGGACAATATTACTAAAAAAACAAGCAAACAAAAAAAACCCAGTTATAAATCATAGTATTTTGTTGGGGAATGTGTTTTCTCAGATAAATGACCAGGCTTATTTTTTAAACCTTCATTTATTCAGGGAACTTTTACTGAGACGCTATTCTCTTTGACAGGAACACCCTAATCACAGTCATGTAGTTACACACTCATGTAGTTCATACCTGGGTGGAGCAGTTGGGATTAAGGGCCTTGCTCAAGGTGCTGCTTTTTACCTGTTCCAACTAGATTTAATCCTATTGGCTACAGCTACATTAGGTCACAAGGTCAATCTGATTCCCAGTCGGTGCCACCAGCACGTCCATTTCACATTGTTCTGATAGTAAAAGCCTCACATACAGTGGATGTTCAGAGGCATACAACTCTGCTTAACCAAGTAATACATGTGAATGAATGCAACCTTACCGTATACTTTGCCTTTGAACTTGGAAAAAGGAGATTTAAATAATGGAAGTATTCACTGATCTTCCAGCTCCTTAGTGGTCTCCATCAACTCCTGAGGCAATTATCTGGTTCTTTAGCTGCAAAATGATCCAAAATGTTCCTCAAATAAAAGTAATAAACAAAAAACCTGTATAATGACTTTATGCGCTTCTTGTTGTGCATCTTTCTCATAGAAAGGCATATAGTTCTTGCCAGAGCTGAAAATAATCCACCTTTTACACCTGTTAGACCCTGACCTCTTACCAATCTAATATATTCAGTCCCAGTGGGAAACTGTTGCAAGTACATACTGTGTCTTACACATTGGATATTATTACTGCTTTTATATTTTTGCCGACATACTTATATGGATATGGAGGGAATTTCTTCCCATTGATCTGAAATCTTCTGTTTTGTGTGTGTGTGTGTGAGAGAGAACAAGAAAAAAAGTGGTGGATTCAATATTCATTAAATGTTCTCAGTCTGCTGACCTTTTCCTTCCTCCCTCCCTGAGTCCATGCTTCATTTGATTCAATAAGAGACGTTAATTTTCAAAGAAAACCTCCACTTGTAGATTTACTATTCCCTGGGGGTATTGCTTTGTGTACAGGGAGGAGAGGAAAGAAGAGCGATGATATAGATCAGCTGGGAGGAGACGAATGAGGAATGGAATGGGAAAACAAAGACAATGGGGGTGGTCAAATAACACGTTCTTTGCAGCATAAACCTGTCATTTTGAAAGTAGGCGAGGGAAAATACCAATAATTTGTGCTTTGATATGATCCTTTGCTCTACACAGGTGTACTGATTTATTTTTTCAACCCTACTGAAGCCGATATTTATTGTAGAGTTGGAATGAAAAGAATAAAATGTGTAAAGAAGATCACAATACATCAAAATGAAAAATTGCTCATAATGAAAGGCTGAGATACCACTGACCAGAGCCAAATGTCTTGGCTGTCATGGGTATAGGGCTGCACTGAGAGCTGACACAACAAAGGAAGCAGGAGTGGACAAACACAGCATGACCATTTCTCCAAAAGAGCATCTTTGTCCGGAGACATCGATGTCTCAAAGGCCAGATGAAGCCCCGGGGCTGGCTCCGTGCGCCCGACGGTGAAAATATGATTTCTCATGTAATCTCACAGGTCGTGCTGCTTGTGTTCAACCAGCATGGACACAGAGCACAGGCAGCCTGTAGAATGGATTAATTTCTGTGGTTACTGTGGAAATTGTAAAATGCAGTTTAATACCACAGGCTGTGTTTTAGGGTGGAGCTGCACAGTTATGTTGTTTTGAGGATTTATCGTAGTTCAATAAAGAGTCTGAGGCAGCTTTATTGACACCTTTCAGTTAAGCCTCTCCTCTCACCATAAGCCTCCGCCATGATCCTTTCCCTGCACATTTGCACCTTGTGCTGAGTCTTCGTTAACTTGTCATTTTCTCATTCTCTGTCATGCTCATCCCGAGGGTTCTGCATCTGTAAGGATCTGTACCAGTCACGGTCACACTGTCCATGGAGCCAGATTCTTCTCCAAACTCAGTAATGACTGAGTGATTAATAAATAATGTTCATCTTGTATTTGTGTGGTAGTCTCTTCAAACTCAAACTGGTGTTATGCCTCCCTTACTCCCTCCATTCCACACAGTATGTTGTAAAAATACCCAAACACCTCCCAACATAAATGATTAAATAAGGCAGGTTCTGTTGTACTGTGTCCTTCTTCCTGACATTCACTTTGGGTGTTGCATCATCGACTTTTGTAAAGATTTCTGTGTGCACACTGCTGTAGACATGAAGCTCTCTTTCCATTAAAGATGTACAATTGTTGCAAATGTTCTCTAGTTAGTTCACATTATTCTCAAATGATTGGCATTCCAGCAGAAGGTTATAAAAAGGTTAATTTTACCCAACATGAATTTCAATTAAAACTCAGCCTTCTGAGATTTACCTGTAATTGTATTTTGCATCTTTAATAATTCATAATTACCTGTAGCCTAGAGGTAACAAGTCATGCCTCTGAATGACTAAATGTTTATCTTAAACATTTTAGTGCCATTGTAAAATTACATAAATTAGCCAAACATGCCAAGTCAACAATGAATATAATGATAGCATGAGTAATTCAGTTTTTATGAGATGTAAATTAACATGAAAAACATTGCTTCGGTGTGAACTGTAGTGAAATTAAATCAGCCTCATCTCTGGAATATGAATGTGTGTTTTGTCAGATAAATGACCAGGCTTATAGAAAAAAAAACGGTGTAGCAGCTCTCTCACAGTCACTGTTGTGATCTGACCCCAGCATGGTGCCACCTGCGCAAGTACCTTTTAAATTTTTTATAAGTGGGAAAAGCCTCACATATCCTAATAAACCACGGATCTCATGTGCAGCGGTATACGATTCTGTTTAACCAAGTAATGCATGGATGAACGCAGCCTTACCACACACCTGTCCTTGAAATTCAGAAAGAGGACAATACATAATGAGAGTATTTGGGTCCTGGTGAGCCAGATAAATAGTACTGACACGGTGTTGTTGTTTTTTAGGGTGACTGTGAGAAAAATTAGTGGTATGTATGCACACTACCATTAGAAAAAACATCTCTTAAAGCTCACACTATTCAATTTCCCAATTTATTTCTTGTAGACGTCATGAATCAACTGCATTTCCTCCTTACACATCTACCGCTGGTTGTAGAGGACATTATCATTTAGATGCTAAGGTGCAGAAAGAATTACATTTTTATTGAATGCATGAGTGTGTGCGAGAGAAAAAGAGAGAGAGAGACAGAGAGTTCATGTTAAAGTTTATGGGAGATGTCAAAAAGTGAGCAGACTGGAGTGAGTGGAAACTGTTATCTTTAATTCATAAGGTGCTGGGCAATCACTGAACATAATGTTTCAAAGAGACAGAGACTGAGAGGGGTGAACAACAAGAGCAAAGGGAAATAAAGAACAAGAAAATGAATACGGCGCAGCAGTGAGCAACCTTGCTCATGGAGAGGACAGGTAGGTAGACCTGTCATCCGGTGTATGGGGGGGCTTCATCAGAGCATATAGTTTAAAGGAGAGGCACTCTGCTGAATTTACACATGAAGATCAGTTTAATAATCATAATGAATTGTACTCAGTGTAAAATTGCATTGTCTCTTCTTTGGCTCTTGAAGTATTTTGTAAAGTTGAAAAAATAATCCCTCCATCCACGGCTGTCACCAGTGCGAAGGAATAAAAATGTACAGTCTGACACATGTGTCTGTACGTGTCTGCAATCATCTGTGCTCTTTGTTTCTTAAATCTATGTGAGTGTATGTGCTGAGTTTCACTAACGTGGCTGTGACTCAGTTCCTGATGTTCTGTAATACAGCCATGTGTTAACCCCGAAGCTATGAACAGCCTTCTGTGGATTACATAAAAGCACACAGTTCGGTCTGCCTAATTCCATAGGCAAACTTATGTTTGACAATAACAGCAGACACATATATCCCTGAGATGAAAACATTCTTATTCTGTCTTCCTATAACATCTTATTATTGTTCTCCTTTTCTTGTTCTGTTTTCTTTAACTTTTGTCTTAGGATTTGACTGAATTCAGAGTCCTTGTAAAAACACATCACTGGACTCATATATACTGTAGCTGCCTGAGTTAGGTTAATTTTCTCCAGATATTATGTGTCTTTGGTTAAGTCCTTGCTTTATTTGACTTAAAAAGGCTACAGCTTCTTCTGGAAACATCACTGTGGAGCAAAACATTACTGTGACATCAAACCACAAAAAGACATTTATAAGTACATCTATATTTAAGACAACTGGCGGACACTCAACTTTCAAAGCTGCTTGGTAGACTATTTATGAGTACTACAACCCCATCAAATCAGCTGAGGACAGATGTCTGGCAGAAATTAAATGTCAATAACTGCAAGATGTACAGGTCATAGAAACACAAAACAACACAAAGACTTTTTATTCCAAAAGGCTCTCATTTTCTATGTATTAGTTCATCTGTCTTATATATAATTACATTGTCATCATTAAGAGTTCATATTTTGTAAAGATGGTATAATGGTAATAATTATTTGATTCTTTATCTAGAACTTTTAGAGCTTGCTTGTTCGCTTTTTCACATATCTGGGATCAGCTAAGCTTATTTCCAATACATCTAAAATTAGCCATGCTTAAAGCCTAATGCCTAATATTTGAACTCCTGCACTACATTAATTAAATTTCTCTCCCCAGTCTAAAACCTCGGGATTGGTGTGTACATGGTGTGTAAAAAACGGCATTTGCACATATACCTCTCTGACCTCTACACCACCCTTATCTCACCCACACTCTCTGATCTGCCACTTCCAGCCATTTGATACTGGCCCAGAGCAGATCACTTTTAACTTCCATTTTTTTTTTACAGGATTTAGTATGTAAAAATAATTATTATATGTAAAACTGTATAGTGCAAAACAGTAAAATAACTGGATCCAATGACCATGTTTCTGTTGGGTCAAAGGTTTGAATAATCATATTTTCTCAAATTCAAAACTAGCTGTCAGGACTTTCATTCAAATTGAATCCAAATATCCAAATTCAAATACAAAAATAATCACTATATAAATATTGGCTTCTTCAGATAGAAAAACAGTACATTTGTTTTTTTGTTTGCTTATGATTTGATTTTCAGTCATCAGGGTCATGTTGAGTGTAAATCTGAGTGTGCCCTGTGTGTAAATCAAGAACATATGCAAACTAGCAATAGTTCAGCTGAGCTGAGCCACCTCTTTGGTTCACAGTGAAATAGCTTTAGCTGAAATAGTTTTGGAACTATAAGAAGAATCGTTATGAAGTTTTGCAGAGAAATTCATGGACCCTAGACAATGAATGCTAATGATGTTGGTGATGCCCTGACTTTTCATCTAGCACCACCTTCAGGCAAAATATTTCTCTTATACAGCTATCAAAACATCTAATGTATTTGATGGACTGGTGATTGGTACATGGTGCATCTATAAAAAATATAATATAATGAAAGAGTTAAGTTTTTTAAATAATTTAATTAAAAAAATGTAACTATCTAGAATTGTCCTTGAATTCTTGTTTTAATTTTGATGATTACACTTTGCAGCTCATGAAGATCAAGTGTGTTAGGAAAAGGTGCACAAGCAATGACAGCAAAGAAAGACTGTCAAGCGAAGCCAACTTGGGAGAGCTTCGCAAGAGGTAGAGTGAGGCTGGGATCAGTGCATCAACAGCCTCCACGCACAGATGTCTTCAGAAAACTGGCTACAAATGCTGATTTTCTAGTATCAGAGCACTCATGAACCAGAGACAACATTAGAAAAGTCCTACCTGGACTAAGGAAAAAAGAACTGGACTGTTGCTCAGTGGTCCAAAGTCCTCTCCACAGATAAAAGTAAATTTTTCCTTTCATTGGGAAACCAGGGTCCCAGAGTCCGGAGGAAGAGTGGAGAGGCACAGTATCCAAGTTGCTTGAAGTCCACTGTGAAGTTTTTTTAGGAGTGTTCTTGTTTTTCTTTTCTTTCCGCTGGCCTTCCCCATCGTTTAATGCCACTGCATTTGCCTTGCTTTACCAGTCTTACCAGTCGCATTTTAATGCTGAATGACAAACCAACCATTTTTATTTGTCAATTTTTATTTCACTTATAGTTCTTTTTATGCTGTCTGTGGGCCCCTTACCTATTTAATAGACATTTTAAACTGTGCCATACA
The DNA here is from genome assembly GCA_032362345.1 of Sandelia bainsii. Lineage (NCBI taxonomy): Eukaryota > Metazoa > Chordata > Actinopteri > Anabantiformes > Anabantidae > Sandelia > Sandelia bainsii. The sequence goes on from JAUMHL010000001.1 coordinate 21,472,950, forward strand.
GGGTGGGCTAGCCCCGTGGTTTGTAAGATTTCAGTATTTTGGTGTTGTGTGTGTCTATATGCTGTGTTGAGGGTAGGGTATAAGGTGACATGTGTGTGGTGCCCCCTCACGGTCAGGTAGTTTTTTAGTTTTGTTCTCAGTAGTTCACTGTTTATATTTTTAAGCAGCCAGAGCCAGCATAACCAGGTTAAAGGTTATTGGTATTTAGCTTTAATCATTTTGTATATTTTAGTATACTGAATTTTCAACATGTACTAGTATCTTTAACTAGTATTTTTAACATGTACGGTATCCAGATGCTATGGCATAAAGATGATGCTCTGATGTGTTATTACAAAACCATTTGTAACTGATCAACAAGTAACATGCAAGGTGACAGTGTAATAAAAACACAATGGAAGAGGAATGAAGCAGAGTAAATCACAGAGGCTTGGGCACTTTTAAAACTGCCATTTGATGTTCTGCTCATTAATATGACCTAAAACCTATTAATGTACTTGGTGCTTGCAGAGATTTTCTGTCAGTGATGAAACTAAAGCAGATTAAAGCAGCTTGATCTAGAGATCAGACACCATGAGGTCTCATTAGCATGTTATCAGGGCTAAATAATACAACAGAATCAAATGACTGCTCACACTGCAAAACATCCATGTCAAATTAGTTCACGTAATTTCACCCCCGAAAAACCATTCAGTGCTGCGCCACGCTCTGATTAAACAGTTTAATGGTCACAGGAGGAAATAATTTGAAATAATTAATAATTATGGTAATTAAAGTGGGGAGTCTTTACAATACACAAGTCATCTGAATTTTGCTTTGCCTCTGAGAAGCTAAAATATATTTTACTAATTTTGGAGTTTTTCATACTCTTTTTTCAGTCCTGAGCAGATCTTCCACTCATGCTGTGTACTGTATGTCTGCAACAAATACAACCCATCAGAAGGTTAGAACAGTTTGTATTTGTCCCAGGAGCTACCTAAAGAATTAAAAACAGAACTTACCACTATTCATATAGCATTCTGCTATGAGTGCACTATGACAAACACTGAATTATGACATTTGGGCAGGAAGTGAATAAACCTCACTACAAGTAAAAGTGTGGTGGAGGTGTTAAATTAACCCAACAGAAATAACTTCTAGACTAGAAAGACACACAGCATTACCACTTCAACACAACATAAAAACATTGTTGGGTTGTCACAGTGGACAATAGTACAAAAAAATATTAAAAGAAACGCAGTAGAAGCAGAGATATGGTATTTTCTTTGTTGAAACCTGGTCCCTACATTCACCAAAATGCAACTTGAAGGTGTGTTATGCTATAAGCATCTTGAGCTGAGATGAGGAACATGGGTCTGATTTTTTTTTTAAAAATTTTAATTTTTAAACTTGTAGTCTCCATTTTCTCCATGCAGAATATATGACTACTAGTCAGTTGATGACATTGGCCATTTTTGGTAAGACGTTTACATCCCTGGTTGTTCTAAACCGTTTAAGCACTGTTGCCATTAACTTTTACTCTTGAGTGTAACTCTCTCATAACAAACTCTCCTCATTTACACTTTTTCTTGGCAGAGTGTGTGTGGCTTGACAGTGCCACCCCCTTTGATAATTCCTTAAAAATTCACTTGACTTGAGCGAGATGAAGAAGACTGTGGGCGGATGAAAAAAGCCTGTAGCTGGACTGAAATGATTATGATTCTCTTCTAGCATTCATGTAATATTAATGACAGTATTGGACATCAGCAGCTCATATCTTAATGTGTGTCATTTGTTAGTATGCATATTTGTTGTTCAGCACCAGAAAATTGAGAGTGCTCTGCCTTGTAGGATAGAGGGTATGCAAAGAAACAAGCACACATATTGACCTCTGTCACGCCCTGTGCTTTATATTAAAAAGTTGGACATGCCATGATTTACATATTTATTACCTCTTGCTCCGAGTTTACCTCTGCATAATGTAATAACAGAGCAGGGATTTTAGGATTAATATTGAAGAAAAAAAAAAGACCGTGTGGAGCTTAACGTCTGCCCCTATGGTTTGTTTGCATGTTTGAATGTGTGTGTATCTGCAGCATGGTGCCTTGTACTCCCACTGACCATCTGTACCTGCTGTTCTTGTTGTCTGGTCTATACAGGTAGAACATAGAAACCAACTCTGTGCATGCCAAGTCAAATGGTCACCTGACTGAGCTGTGCACATAAACAAACATAGTCACAAACACATTTTGATGAGCATTTCAGTTAAATTTCATCAACAACAAATGCTGTTTTCTGAAAGCACTGTAATGACCTGACTTTATATCAGTCTCCTCCCAAAGCCAGCTTTCTATTTTCAATTTGTTTAACGTGGTCGTGTAACTCAGTTGTCATTTGCTTGAAGCAGGTGACATGTCACATAGGTTGTACAGGTGATGACAGCTGCTCTCCTTCTCGGAGACATTATAATGAACCTGTCCTCCAAATGCACCACTTACTGGGCTGTCACTACTCTTTTGGTATTATGTTTAAACATGGTGGTGAATCGGGAACTGTGCATTTTGCACCAAATCAACCATCTGTACAATAAAAGATATTTTCACACACCGTTCTGATAAAACATGTTACTACAGGGTTTATAAGCTGTAATTTATCAAATAATATCCAGTTAAAGTAATAAAAAAGAGCTTTTGGTTTGCTGGGTTGCGAAAACTCCTTCTCCAGAATAATACTTTTTCTTTTTACAACATATGTAAGACGGAGCTTTAGTACATTAAACTCATTACAGAAGTTCGACCAAAAAAATGAAGCTTTACTGTTAGATCCTCATTCACACAATATATTATACCTGGAGGCTTTCTCAGCAGCATCTGTGATTGTCCATATGGCTTTCTTTTTTGTTCTCCCCGTGATCCCCAGCCTAGTCATGACCTTGCAAATTGAGTGTGCTGCAAAGCCCCGGCGCCAGCGTCTATGGGGTCGCAAGCTTGCCAGCCTTTCCTCCAACACTGTTCTGCCATTGGTGAAATGAAAGACACATTAGCAGTTAGCATTGTAAAAACTTGACTGCAGTTGCTGCCGTATATAACAGCTCCACAGTATATCTCGACACACTTGGACACATCTCTGTGCGTTTTAACATTTATCAAAGTGTGTCTTACTGTGCTTGTCTCCTGTTTCTCAGATCTGAGTTCTCTCCTCCCACTTTCCCTGGTCTCTGCTGAACGTAACTTGTGCTGAGTACACAGGAAGTATTTGCTGACCTAACACAGCAATGTTCTTTATGTGTGTATGATTGTACATGTGTCAGTGATGGACAATGAAATCAAAGAGTGTGAAACAGCTGCAAAATTGGATGATTTTTTTGGATGCATGAAAGAAATTGATTCAGAATGAGGGAATAACGAACAAGAGAAACAAAGGAGCAAGGGTGGCAACAGGAGATTTGATTGCTGCATCTCTTCTCTTTCAACCAAATTTCTCTGCTGTTACTGACTTTCTCATTCAATTCCCTTGGCTGTAGATGATGCAAAATTAATTTAACGCTTTTCATTCTCAGCTCATTTACACCAATCAACCCTGCCTGGTTTTGTCAACTCTCTACTGAATTCAACAGTAATTCATTATGTATGCCCATTTGTGTGTCTCTGTGTGTGTATATTCCCTCTGAGACACTCTGCATTCATGTCACACTCCTTTATTGCCTATTTCATGTAAGTCCTGCAATATCCTTTGTGGGTATCTACGTGTGTGAATCTGAAAACTAAATTTGCGAGTGCAGCATATAAAACAGCTCCACTGTGTATCAAGTATTTCACGTTTCCAGCCTCACTATTCCCTGACCAAATGATGTAATCACATGCATCAGAGATTTTCAATATAAACATCTTAACATAGTCAAACCCCATGGCTGAATACTGGAATTCAAAGTAAAAACATTACTGCACAATAAACCAATCAAACCAAACCCAAGTTTTGAACTTGCAGCATTCATCTTGAAACTGACTTTTTAGACAATTAAACAGCCAAATAATACCAGAGCGTATCACTTCCAGTAAAAGAAAAGTACAGTCCCTCTGTGGCTTCCCTATTGCAAACATCTATATCTTTATTTCCCTCACAGAAATTGTATCAGCAGCCATGTTCTTCACATGATTCATGAGTGAGAAAAAAGAGAATAGTTTACAGGCTGTGCTTTTGAAAAACTCCATTCAGTAAAATATTCATCCTTAAGACAGGGTTATTCTGACAGTTTCTGGAGTGGTACTATTGCTTTGAATGTGTCTGAAAAGGGAAGAGGAAGAGGAGGAGGAAGCTGAGAGGAGAGTGGAGGAGGGCGAGCTTTGCTAGAGTGAAAAGGTCAATGTGTGTGACTGTGCTGAGAAATAGAGATTCACTGAGGAATTTGTGAGTGTCTGCCATCCACTGAGACCCGCAAAAATACTCAAATGCCCATACTGTAAAAAAGACTAATGGCCATTTACAGTAAATTATAGACAGCAGGGAATTATCACTCTGCTTTCCAGATGTTTCTTGTCGATCCTCTTTGTGTTGGGGCCCATTACTGTGGGGTGAAGGTTAAGGTGGTGTTTTGTAGCCAGGCCCACCACACAGCTTGATTTGAGATGTGCATTACAGCCATTGAACACTGAGTGTTTGTAACTACAAGTTACACTAATGGCTGGCAGTCACTTTTCCCCCAAAAATCACACTTCCATGGATAACATAAGTCATTGAGATTAATTCAAACACAACCTAGTACATAACTTATTTTAAACTGCATTTGTGGTGCCTCCACTGCCTCACTGCATTGACAAAAGTACTGAGTAGCATTTTATAACTTCAGCAAACAGTCTTTATATAAATATTTAATATTTTCCCCAATTTGTGCACATAGGCAAGTGCAGGACAGATAATCTTAACTGTAGAAAGATGACTTTTCTAGTATTATACTAACATACAGTTTAATTAATAAGAATATTTTCTGAAAATTACATGACAGTGACATAACACTGTCATGTCTCATGTGATAAATATGTAGCTATAACTGGAATATGATTAGTGTAGCCTGGCATACAATTGCACGGGGAAACAGTCACTCTGTCCATAGTTAACAACTTTTCCTAACTAGTAGCTTGTCCTAACTGGAAGGCCCTGTTATTAGCCAAGAAAAAGCCAGATCCCCCCATAATATCACAGTGTGATAATATTTACACTTTGGTCGGTACATGTTACTCTGTGAGTTTTAGAGGTGCTGAGAGGTGGATATTTCTAACGTTCAGACAGGTCTACCCTGCTGAACAGTTCTTTATGCTAAGCTAATTCTGCCTTTTGGCTCTGGTTTCCTTTTTTAGAAAGCAGAACATTTGTCATCCAACCATTCCATTAAAGTGGACATATTATACTAAATTTAGGGTTTTTAGAGTTATATTTTATTCTCCGGCTCCATTGATACAAGATTTCAAGTTAAAAATGCCTCTTTATGCAACAGCTCCTCTGGCCTTGAAACTAACAAAGCTTGTTGCTGACCTGTAACTGAATTCAATGTTGATTAAATGGTTTCATCTTTGGGAAAAGTAAAGTTAATTTTTTCAGAGCTAAAAATACACTTTCTGTGAGACATATCAGCCTCTGCATGAACACTTGAACTAGTGCTAGTCATGAGCAGCGGGTGGTGACAGCTAACCTGAGAGGGTGAGCGGGATGTTGTACTTAGTGTGTAGGAGCCCAAAATGAAGGGACAGTTATGGATTTCCACAATGCTTGACATCAGATGGTTTATCATTTATAGAACACTATTGAGAATGGCAATAATTTTAGTTAGAACAGCATGAGTCAGCCAGCATACAAACACACACCTCAAGCTTTGGGTCTGTGACTACATGTAACACCCAACCATTCAAAAGTATAGAATAATAATTGATACTTTATTAACCCTCTTGGGAAAATTCCTGTGGACAGGCAAAGTGGCAAAGGTTCGGGGTTCAGTGTCTTGTCTAGACACACACTGAACTAGCACCGACATTCACTGTCTGGCAGCTGTCCAGAAAGAATTTCTTCAAGGGGAATCAATAAAGTATGTCATTATTATTATCCTAATTATTATATATCATTTCTGGATTCACCTCCTGTCACCACATTGACTGGTTAAAATCAGCCCCACCTTGACCTGTTTTTGTTCCACAGTCTGTAGGTAAAAACACATCTTAGTCATAATTTTCACCTTTGAGAATTTGTAAAACACATCTGGACTCAAATTCTACATTTATGTTATCACCAGCAACATATTCCACATAGTTAATAGTTAAATACAGTTTCCTACTTGGAATACTTTTACTTTTGTATTTTAAGTAATATTTAGAGGTTGTACTTTAGGGCTTTTATTTGAGTAGAAAAATTAAAGGCTACTTCCACTTGTAGTGGAGTATTTTTCTGGGTAAGTACTTGCACTTTTACCTGAGTATTGAGTTTGTGTGCTTTATACAGCTCTGCTGAACTGCACATATAAAGTAACATAGTGCAAACTTGTTTCCCTGCATAAGCTTCCAATTTGCATTAAGGAGAAAAGTCGCTGACTTTAACAAAACTCCATCTGTGCTATTTCTTTAAGCACTGCTGCCAATCAATATGCATTTACGGAAGGAAAACATAGGGGGTGGCTGTCTTATGATGTTATAAAATAAATGAAATTTCTGCAGCAGGCTATTGTGCATTACGTGTTAGAGAAGGGGCTGCAGAATCTACTACGTAAATTATCTTAAAACATGCATAAATAAATTAGCTTACATTAGTTAAAGTAGTGGTCATGCAATGAAAACTGTGTGGAGTCGTTTCCTGAATGAAAGAGGAAGTTAAAACTTATTTAAAGGGAGGTTTGCATAAGCACATTTTCCTCAGTCATACCTAATGTTACAGAGATCTAAGGCACATAAATTTACCAAAGCAACAAACAATGTTTTGCTGCAGGGCAGAAGTTCATTTGGCAGTCTTATATTGTAGATGTGATTAAAACCCATCATAAAAATTGCAAGCAATTGCATCATCTGTCAACAGTGTTTGAACTGAGAGAAAGAGTGTTCAGGAGATTTGTTTCTAAAATTAAATATTATGAAAGTTAAAGTAGAAGATTAGAAAGAAATCTGTTTTGGAAATGTAAAACTAGAACACATGAAATAGCTTCTTCAGCACACTTCTGAAGAGTTGTAGAGCTGTACATTGGAGAAACCAAACAGCTGCTACACAGGATGGCCCAGCACAGAAGGAGCAACACCTCAGGGCCAGAATCAGCTGTGTACCTTCATTTGAAGGACAAAGGACACTCATTTGAAGACCAAAATGTACAAATATTAGATAGAGAAGACAGGTGGCCTGAGAGAGGGGTGAGGGAAGCTTTGCATGTGCAAATAAACAACCCCTCACTCAACAGAGGTGGAGGCCCCAGACATAACTTATCTTCAACCTACCATGCTGCCCTTTCCTCCATCCCCAGGAAAATCAGGCCCAATTCACATCTCCACCAGTGAAGTGAAACCAACCTGGAGGATAAATTTGTGGTCACTAACCAACTTCTCTCAGACTGAAGAAGCTATTTGGATGAATAGCGAAACGTTTCAACCTTACAAGAAAGAAGTCCAGTTGCCATGACTCAACTTCCAGATAAATTCACCTGGAGGACTGAGAATCACCACAGACTTAGTGTGAGACTGTGATAATCGGTGAAGGCAGTTTGCCAGTAATTATTTGTGTCCTGAGAAGGGCATTGACATATTTGGAGTACAACCAAGTTAATAATAATAATAATAATAATAATACATTTTATTTATGGGCTCCTTTCTAAACCCAAGGTCACCTTACAAAGAATAGAAGAACAGTAAAATAAATTTAAAAATATAAAAACAACAATTGACACCATTTGGGAACAGTTAGAGACAGTAAGCTAATTTAAACAGATGGGTTTTGAGTTTTGACTTGAATAGAGGAAGTGAGTCTGTATTTCTGATATCGGGTGGAAGTGAGTTCCAAAGCCGGGGAGCAGAGCAGCTGAAAGCTCTGTTTCCCATGGTAGTGAGGTGAGCAGAGGGAACAATAAGATGAGTTGCCAACGAACACCTGAGAGAACAGGAGAGAGTGGCGATATGGAGCAAGTCACACAAGTAAGGAGGGGCAAGGTTATAGATACATTTGAAAGTGAGGAGCAGTATTTTGAATTGGATTCTAGATACTATGGGCAACCAGTGGAGCTGTTGAAGGACTGGGGTGATGTGTTCTCTGGACGGGGTGCGAGTTATGATCCAGGCTGAAGAATTCTGGAGTAGTTGGAGTTTGTGGAGGGATTTGTTGGGAAGTAATCAATCCGAGAAGTGACAAGACTCTGGACGAGGATGGCAGCAGCATGGGGATTAAGCAAGGGATGGAGTCTTTCTCCATCACTTGTTGCCTAAGTGAAATTGGACTGAGGCTCCCCAAATAGAAATGCAAGCAGAAAAGTTGTAGGGAAAGTTAATCTTTTGCTAGGTTAAGCAGTCAAAAAATAAGTATTTTTGGTTATTCCAGATTAGCACTATTTAAATGCATGACATATAAATGTGAGGGGAAGGGGATTATTAATCAGAGCCAAGTGTGCTTTTAACACATGTCAAAGGGAATAATTTCGTCTCTTAGTTAACTACAAATTACATGTTTTAGAATATTAACATACTGCTACACATAAAATATATGAAATACATGTACTGTACCTCCCCGGTCACAGTTGCCTTCTCCAGTGATAACAGTCTTAAGTACAAGTACGGTCCTCCCACATTATACCAAGTATTAGGAAATACCAGTACAAGTAGACAAGACACATTTATGATGTTGTGTTATGATTTATAGTAACACCATATAATGACTAATCAGTGCCGTTTTTGTGAACTCTATCTTGCTCACACAAATACTGCACACATATATCATTGTCTCGCTTACACACACGCGTACAGAGAACAGCGTTTGCTTCATCCACATCACATGCCGTTTGTCTTGTTCACAACAGGACCTTGGACAACAGGATCTTGTGTGTTTCCGTGCATAGACAAAAGCCTGTTTGTGCACAGTATGCGCGCGAGCACACACACACACACACACACACACAAACTTGTTTTTCTATCTTTAGGGGGGGAAAACCATTGACAGAATGCATTCCATAGCCCCTTACCCTAACCCTAATCATCACTACTAAATGCCTAACCCTAACACTTAACCTAACACTAACAAAAACCTAATTCAAACCCTAACCCTAAAACCTAGTCTTAACCCCCAAAATGGTCTTCAAAGTTGTGGGGAACAGCAAAATGTCCCCACAAAACAAAAATGTCCCCACTCTTTAAGGAAAATGTGTTTTTGGACCCCACTTTGCACCAAATACAAGACCACACACAAACACACACACACTCATGTGTTAAACCTTTTGTGTAGAGGATGCCTTGGTAATGCATTATTCCTGTCTAAAATCTGGCCTAAGGACAGAACTCTCACCTCAGTAGGAATTAACATTTACAGTGCAGCTCCTCCAACACATGTCCAATTAGCACTCAAGCAAGCATCAAATGCTGACATCTTCATGATTTTGGAAGCGTGTGTGATAACAGGAATTCAGAATGTCGAGGGAAAACCCACTGTTTATTTTAAAATTCAGTCATTGTGAAAGAGACAAATAGCCTGACACAGAATAGAGATGATAATAGGAGCTTATCAAACAACATCCTGCCAGAAAACAGATGCATTAAGCAGCTCATCTTTAGTCTAAAATGAATTTGTACCCTTGTATTATTTTAATTTAAATACATTAAATTAAATAATTAAAGTGAAATAAGTTATTCCTATGTCAATTAAATAGATTAATAAAAGCCCAGGTAATGTATTTAATGAATTACTTGGGAGATAACATTTGATGATGAGTATTTTGCAGTGTCCTGCCATCTGATTGACCAAACTCTTCTAATCTGCTTTAAATCCAATCAAATAAAGACGCTGAGAGAAAATCTCAATCAATTTAAGCAGCAGGTACAGCTAATATACTGACAAATATACTCGGATGTTTCTAGTAAACACTGATGCAGGTTAGCGGAAGACTTAACTAAATAAACCAGTGCAAAACATATACTGAATGCTATAAACGAAATGCGACTTAAGGCAAACTTAAGTGAAGAGTGAAGTGGGGTCAGGAGATGAACAGCAGAGGAAAAGGGAAGAAAAGGAGTGGACAAAGGGATCCATGACAAGGAGCTCCAGGCTCTTGCCCTTGAAGTGCTCTTTACCTTTTCTCTCTGAGGTTTGAGTCAGTGCGGGAGTGGGTGAATACTGGAGCACATTGCTTGTGACTGAAAAGGTTATTTGTTCAATTTCCCCCGAGGAATTAAACCATAATGCTGTGCTAATAAATGCTAAAGGGTTGGTGAGAGCACTGTAACTGCAACTGTGACAACAGGACTATTCTGTATTTTGTGACTGAAAATACAGTTGCTGCAAGGACAAACATGCGTTTGTAGTACTTTCTTACTGTTGTTGTGAAGTTTTTGTACAAAATTTAACAAGAAAAAATCACCAATGATATGGGATTTAGGTATAATTTATCTACACTAAAACCAACCTGTCGCAAAACTGGTGAAATGCTGTTGAGCATCTGACTGCACAAACAAATATAGTTTTTTTTTGACAGATTATTGTAGCCTAAACAGAAGAGAAGCAGCAATTTGGAAAAACCTTTTCCCCACAGCAAGTGTAACCGATAACAATAATGATGGTTGCAAGGCTGCAATTCATTTTGGTGTTGCACCAAAATGGTATTGCACATGCTGGGTTACTTACTGTATATGGATTACTTAGACACTTAAATATGGAGGTATTGTTAATGTAATTAATGACACCAATGCTTCCGCTGCGTTAACAAATCAATACGACTTCTCTGAAAAGAGCCTGTTTAAAGCCTGGTGCTGAAAACTGGTTTAGTAGTTGGGTACAGTATGAGTCAAACCAGTACATTTTTCTTTTTTAGATTCATCTTGAGTGGATTTCAAACATTCTCTATGTACTTCTGGAGTCATTCATAAGATACATACACACAGCACAAGTGAGGAAGCCCAGTTTTTCTCAGTTGTCTAAGTATCACAGTAGCTCTCACCATCCTTGCAGCCTTAGCAGATGTGTTTTGCCACTCATACGGTATCAGAGGTGCTTTATCATCTGAAAAATACTTGACTACCTGTCGACATGTGGATTTGTGGTTTTTATGAAGTATGTTTGCTAGTGACATTAAACATTTATCTAAAAGATGTATATTTTATCTTTTAAAGGCCAATATCATACAAATGATTGAGTAAGCAATTCACAACCTAGTTTTATTATAGGTACTGTTCATTATGTTCTCTTTGTACAATACTTAACTGCCTCCTTTTTAGCAGAACAAACCTACAACATACAAGTGACAGTAAAAATGCTCACAAGTGAATAAAAATATCATCCCAAAATAAGACACTTTGTTATCCTAAAGGTATCGGAAATATCCATTTTCAGCTCTTTTTGTTTTATATATGAAAATAAGTAAGTACGGAAATGTTTACACACTTTTGTTTACATTTATAGGCCAATGTACTCTGACTCTGTGTTGTTAATTTTGTCACTGTGTAAAGACACATGTTTACATGAACACGAGCACACAAAACGCAAGAGACAGGATTTAATGCCTATATGCATGCACACCATACACGTGCACGCACATGCTCATATTCCCGTCCCATCTTGTCGCAGTGGTGGTTGTTTTCTTATCTCTCGCCATCCCTCTTGTTTAATCTAGTCATTAATGTTCCCTGTGGGCAACTTTCACTCGACTGTGTTGCAGTTTTCTCATTGTTTACGCTGATGCTTGTTATTGCTGTTTTGTCAAACAGACAAGGGGAACGCTGCCACATATGGCTCCCTGTTGTTAATTTGGTAGTTTGCGTTGCTGTTTTCTCATTCACAGTGGAGACCACTCTCACAGTAATAACCCACTGAACTGAGACACACACAAAACCCACGGTTTATTTTTTTTTATTCGACTGTTAAGTACTGGCATCGTCTCACACATCAGTAATGATAATAACACAATTCTTTAAATATGTTTTCCCTTGCTTATCTGTTGTCATTAAAAAGACATGAGGAGTGCAATAGACAAAGGAGATTGGGATGTTTTTTATGCTGACACGATGGGAGGATAACAGGTTAAGAGTCTGGAGAATTCATTTAAACCACTTCCTGACATAGCAAAACCAACAATATGTGAAACCATTCAGGCTTCATAAACTATTTACTTTATCTGTTGTGATAGAAAAAGGGAATAAACAAATAATATATTTTAAATATTAAAGTAAATTCAAATAAGTTAGTCAGAATACATACCTGCTTTAGTCTATGTTGGTCAGATGTGGTCTATTCTATGAAGCTTTAAGATGAAAATCCTAAAAATATCAAACTCCATGTAGGTTGTGGCCCAGAAAATAAAATTCAAGATACAAGATTCAAGAAGCTTTATTGTCATTTCACAATATGCACAGACATACAGTGGAGTCAAATGTCATTCTGCACCCATAGTCTAACATACAGTATATAACAAAAATAATAAACACACTCAATCGTCAAAGTGGACTTTTGTGCCAGTTTGTAAATTCCCTCGATGCCTTCCTGAGATACTGTGTTCGTGAGAATGGGATGTCAAAAACTGAAAATATAATGCCGAATTAGTTCACTCATGTAAGTAGTAGTATAAAGTAGATAATACACTTTATTTCCTCTCACAGTACTACTTCTAATAAATGATCCTAAATCTTTGGATATGAGAAGTGTTTTTTCGTGAAATGAAAGTGTTTATGTTTTTTAATGCAGTGCCACTTTGATGACTTCCACCTTGGAGCGCTGCATTATCTTGCACCTAACCAGTTTATTTTTATTTATAGGACTGCACAGACAGAGTACCCTGTGGGTTCCGCTGCCTAAATAGCTGCAAGTTTCCTTTAATATGGTCCAAGTCCATGAGTCACACATACACACAGATGCCTTGAATAATAAAATTTACAAAAGTGCCAGTTTGTCACAGCATGACCAAATGTGATCTGACACACTCTGGAGGCACTGCAGAAATATGTATGTGATTATGAGTGACGCAGCATTAAATGTTGAGGTTGCTGTGTCTTTGCTTTCTCTTCATCTGTGAGTTTTCATTATTGATTATTCATCTTGTTTCTCTGGAAAACTCTTGATGCTGGCACTTCATTTCAGCATCAAGTTTAATAGAAACTCACTCACTCTTCTGTCTTACTACTATGGTAAGACACCTGCACACAACCTGTCTGATCCAGCTAGATCATAAATTAGCAGCTGGATCTGAAATTAAATTATGTCTTGTATCTTGTGTATCAGACTCAACAACTTTATTGACGCATCAAGGAAGGCAACATGCAGACTAATGAAATGATGACACGTGCCACAACTCTTGCACTCTGGGCCGATCATCCCAAAAAATGATGTGGACTTATTGTGGATTTAACCAACTTTCTGAGAGAGAAATGGATAATGAAATCAATGGCAAGGCCCCCAAAACTATCATGGAGTAAATAAAATGAAAAAAAATCTATTCAGTGCCTCCACGGGTAAAGAATTACAGCCTAAAACACAAAGCTGCATGTTTTAACCACCATCTGGCAGTTGTGTGTTTGGCTGGGTTGTGGTGAAATCTATCCACTAAATTAGGTGGTTTGGGCTCTCTGATAGCTCCAGATGGCTTTCAAGCAGAAGGAGAAAACCTGCACAAAAGCCTGACAAAAACAAAAGCAGGGATATGTGACAGAAGCTGCAGTGTGTCATGCTTAAAAGAAACGGTGAGTTGGCTCATTTGGTAACAGCAGGCACAGAGTTAAGACTCCATGTTGATGTCTCCGAGCAGTGTGGGTGCTTGTTGTGAGGGTATAGCCGTGATCATAGACGTGCTTGGAGAACACTCACGCTGCACCACCTTCATAACACATAATTGCTTTTAATTAGCAGCTCCATATTTTGGCTGAATTAGAACATATCTAATCCAACTTTAGGATAGGTTCACTTTGTTGTGTGTGTGTGTGTGTGTTTTAAACTCACCATAAAACTCCCTCAACCCTCATTCTCTTCTCTAAAGCCCCATTTTATTCAGACTGCAGACCTTTATCCACAGGCATCTTCTACATCATAAAATAGCAATAATGCACAGTAACACTACATGAAGTATTCTTTTTTGACATTTATAGCTGTAGATGATGCATTTTACAGTCCTGAAGATTATCATTAGGATAATCTCACAGTATTTCTCCAGCTCTCCAAGAGTCATTTTACCATTTTTGTAGCATTTGGAATGAGAAGCATACACTGGCAAACAACCTCTGCCAATGTGTCCTCAAAGTGCTCTATGATTGCCTCCATATTTGCAATGCATATCAGGGAGAAAGAAACAAATTTGACAAAAAAAAAACCTTCTTGATCACAGTCAGTCAATTGCTGTGTGAGACTGAATTGAAAGTCACACACAACCTGTCTGTCTGTATAAAGATACTTTGATGCTGTGTGTGGTGGTGTTAGTCAGCAGTCTGTGATAGCACAGTGATGCACTGTAGAGTGGATTTAAAGTCAGCAAAAACCTGTCACTGTCACAAACTGCTGTTCCTCTGGTCTCATGTGGCCTCTAGCAGACAACCACTAAAACTGCTCTGGGTGATTACACAGAGTAATTACTGGGGCAGTTGAGGGAAGCTATGGGCTAAAAGCTGGGTTCAAAGCACCTTGTAGAATTGGCAGGTAGAGCTATTGGGTCAGCCAAACACAACTACCAAACATTTCCAAACTCTCAACGCCCCTTCCCCTGTCAACACACAGAAATAACAGAAATATGACACCAGTATAAATGGGGGCGTGGCTGGTAACACAAATGTCAAGTATTAGTTTATTATTACAAACTCTGAATATTGGTTTTAAGTATGAGCAGATTTTTTAAAATTTCATCCTGAGCAATATAAATGCTTTGCCTTTATCTGATGCAGTTCCTTCCTATCTCCCTTTCCATCTACATCATTAATCTTCCCCAGATAAATATGCCACTTTAACTTCCTCTTGGAGACTGAGTGCAATGATTAATTTCTTAGCTGGATCTTTTCATCATTTCACATTTGGGCTGTTGTCAAATGAGGTGAAGTGTTAATTCTGTTTGATGCTGTAATATAAAGACAATATAGAGTGCAACAGGTCCTCCAAACTCCCTGCTGGAGCCTATTAAACTAAAGTTTTGTCATTGTCTTTACTGTAAAATGATCCTTAAGTTCCATTAGTTAACTGCTAATCCCATGGTGTATTTCCTGTGAATACCTTGTGACAGTTTAACTTTCAGTCTTATTATAAAGCATACACACTGTGTCATTTTAAACCAAGAAAAATATGTGTGTAGCTCATTTCAGGCTGTCACTTATTTGTGTGCCCAGGAAGTGAAAGCTTCACTGCTGTGCAGTAAAAGTCAAAAACAAGCTCCTTTGTTTTGCTGACATTTAAGGGCAGGTGATTGTTAAAAAAACCTTGTTACAAGTTGTCCTACAGTAGCTCTTCCCTGTAACAAGACTCCTCTCTGACAGATACCACTCTACCTTCTGTTGGGGCTGCAGTGTTGGTGGTGCTGGACTGTGAGGTGAGTGAACTGACAGTCTGTGATTGATTGGTGAGTCAAACAGCCTGTTATAGAGTGTACTCTTATCAAGTTTTTTGCAGACGCTGTGGTGGAGTTGAAATTAATGAACGGTCTGACAGTATTAATAGGTGTCCTTGTCTTTCACGTGGGGAGCTGAGGTACAGAGCTGAGAATGAATTGTTCTATTAGAACAGTAAAGAACTGAAATGTAGCTGGAATTTTAAACTTAATCTATGTCTTGACGAGTTTTTTAAAAGTATTTTGATGAGTGAGAAGTGAGTTCAACAGATGTCTAATTACTCTGGGAGATAGCAGATGTCTTCTTTAGCACTGAAGAAGCACTGTCCACTGAATAACAGCTCAGTCCACAGACATATTAAAGATAGTGACATTTAACAACAAGCGTCAAGACCAGTTTAACTCAGTTGAAAATGCGGTTGAAGTTGTCACCTTATGCGCACATGCATGGACTTCCACTTTTGTCTTTCTTTAATTGTGCAGAAATTGTTTTTGTATAATGAAATGATTCATTTATCAATTGTAAACCAGTATGTGTAGCTTCACTGTTTTGGCATAAGAAATGAATAAAAGATTAGAGTAGAAACTTTTAACCAGGGGAACTGACCTCTCAGTTGAACCTGAGTTCTTAATGGTATTAACTGCACAGGAAATTCAGCAGAGTGCAAGGACATGCACTGGGTGGGGGGGGGGCCTCAAACCTCTTTTCAGTTTTCTGAAATTCATCAGAGATGCCACTGTCAGCATTAATTGACTCTCTGGAGTCTTGGGCATTTTCTCTTACTACTAATGCCTATTGGTATATAAACATTTGTATGAATTCATTATACCATAAACATATTGTTTAAATGCATTCTACAGTGAGTTGCTTTATGGAGGTAGAGCAGTCTCCCACCAGTTGTGGGGTTTGTGGTTCAGTGCCTGGCTCTTTACCATACTGGCTTCTAATCATTATGATAAATATCCATCACTCCTTTAGTGATTATCTGATTTCAAACCTTGAAAGGTTTAATATCGTATGATTTGGAGGTCTGCTGAGATTCTGATTTGAATAATGAACAGTGGCTGTTTTCAGTCCAGGCGACGGGCACATAAAGTTTGTGTGTGTCAATTTGATTTAAAGTTTTACGACTTTTTATACAAAGCCACGACCACATTCCCCATTGGCCACTTGGTATGAAAATGTATTAGTTCTCCTATTCTCCTTAACAGTGTTTTGCACAAAGTTTTGCAAAAACCTATTCAGCTTTTTAAGATTTCCTGCTAAAGGACAAACTTAACTGAGGGAAAGGCAGAGAAAAAAATGACACTGAGCCTATTTCCAACTCTGCTGGTGGAAGTAATCATAGCACGGTAACCTGGCTATGCCCTGCAACAGCTAAATAGTGGCAAAATTGGAATTCAGTTGTCTGACCTATACTCTCAGCAAAATAAAGAATGTGAATTGTTTTGTGAAGAACCAAAACAAAATACTCCAGAAAATACAGGTTTCCCTAAAGGAAGAAATTCTTTCACACAACCACGTTTGCTCTTGACACTTTTGCATATGCTATTCAATTATATACATAATTTAGCAGAATCTTTGTGACTTATTTTTCTTCCTGCTGGCTATTAGATTAATCACCTAATGTTTAAGCACTAGCTGACATTTATTTACTCATACATAGTACATACATATGGTTCTTTAACCCATACTGACACTGTTCTTGTTATTTTAGACTCCACTCTTCCACTGCCTGCATAGGGCCACTCTGACCAGCGTGAACTCTGTGAGCTGTGCGTACTGTGGGAAAATTCTGCTGTGTTAGCAGGGGGGTATTACAAAACGCTTCTTCTGAGACCCCCTCCAAGCTCATTTGCGCTGAGCACATCAGCAGCATAGGCACACACGCACACATAAACAAACACACAGCCTGAAACACAGTTGACAGGTGATTGCTCACAGTGGAGGAGAGGGTGTTTTTTTTCTGGAATGGACAGATCCATCACTGACTGGAAAGTGAAGGAACTGTCAGAAAGAGGGAGGACTGAGAACTGATGAATGTTTGAGAAGCTGGCGTAGAGGTAATCAAGGCAGCTTAGCCACAGCCCAAAATTATTATCGCTCACAGCATTACATAGTTACCAGAGCAGACTCTTTCCAGAGCCGGTGATTTGGTGATTCAGTGTCATTATTCTGCATGGCTTTAGTTTGGTCTCTGCTTCTACAGTGCCAGCACAATATTAAATCACCTAAAAGCCTTTCCTGTTAACTTATTGGCCCATTGCTTATCTGGGTTCACAAAGGCACAGTTTCGACTGAATTGCTATCAGCAGAATGAACTAATGAAGAGTGAAATCAAAGGGTTTTCAGTCTATGTGTGTCTCTCTGCGTGCGTGTGTGTGGTCAGTGAGTCATGACAAATTGCTCTTGCCTCCAGTAAGGCGATTTTTATTCTTTTCTTTTCCAAACACCAGCTACAGTATTGGTAGAAAGACAGAACCTGAGCCTTTATTTAAGGAGTGGAGCTCACCAGCACATATTCTGTAGTAAATACAATTAATTAGCTTTACAGATACATTAGGGGAGAAATGTTTTCTCTGAGCATGAAAAAATAAAAAGGACTGTGTGTTTGAATTAGCTCAATCAATACTGCAGCCATCAGTCATTCTGGTAGTCTCCCAGGCACATTGTATACCCTCTCACCCTCTTGTATACTGTCACTGTTCAATAGTTACAAGATAAATATAATTTATATTCTTCACAGTTAGTGGTGATATAATTCTGAGTCAATCTAACACACACACACACACACACACGTGTGCACACAGCGTAGGATCGTTATTTTGTGATGTAAGTGCAATTAAATCATAATATCCCCTCCCCTCCACACTCTTTCTTGTTAAATTGGCGCCACACCAGGGATGTGCTCCATCTCTCCACTTCGTCTTGTTAAAAAAACGAACTAGGTTGGAGTTTATGCTGTGGGTGGGGGCATAAAGTATGCGAGTTCTAACCACTTTCCCTGCAAATAAACTAATATTCTTGTTTGTGGCTTGCAGAGTTAGAAGGTGTAAAAACACAGCAACCAAATTGACATGAATAAATTATTTCAGTGTTATTGTATATCGTTTGGAGGTGACTGTCTTCCAGCTGTCCTCTAGTTTTGTTGTAGTGGATCCAAGCCTTTAAATTCCTCACATTATTCAGATATTCATATTTGGCTTTGGGTCCTTTTGAGTGTTCATCTACTGTAAGCTGAAAACAGGCAATGCTCTGTTCTGCCTGTACTGTAATCAAAGCATAACAACAGAGCTTCTGAACATGAGGTATACTTGGATCCTTGGTTGATGTGAAATTAGAAATATTGTGTAGTTGTGCAGTTTTTGTGTGTTGTTGTCCCAAAGAAGTCTAATGTCTTTTTCTAGTAATTTGTTCTCAATTTTTTTGATCGAAGTGCAGATGGATCCATATTTTAAAACAACAATTCCAGATATTACTTTTATTATTGGTAAGAGTATGACCTGTAAGATTTATAATTCATTCATTTAGCTTTATGTCAGTGATTTTACAGTATTTAAGGAACACACTTTGAAGTGTCCTTGAATTCTTCTTTCTTTCCACCTGATAATTGACATTCCTCGTTATTTTCCTCAGCTTCCTCGAGTGTTATGTATGAAGATTTAAGTTGAATCTTCATCCTGGAGTATACATCAGTGGTATTTATTGCACAGATTTGACTGGCTGTGCCGGTATGCTTCTGCCTGTTTTTGGAGTAATTTCAATTTTATATGTTACAGTATTTGTCTAAAAACTTAATATTTGTTTTTAAATTTTATATTAGGAACACAGTCAAAATCTAATGGTCATGTTTTCAGTGGGTAATAACTCATTATTTTTTTGGAATCAAAATGCTGTTCCTGGTTTGTATTTACACTTGAATGGTGGCACTACAAGGGTTGTAGTTTGTTCTTTCACAAAGAACTGAACCAGTTGTCAGTTTTGATTAATGGTGGCTAGAGTAGATTTCAGTGCAGGTACATGAGCTGGTTTGTTCATTCATTAATCAGATCTGAGCTTTCTGAGCCCACTTAGTGGCTAGAAACCTGCCTCTGGCTTGTATGCTGGTCTGAATTGCTGTTGTAAATTCATGCCTTTCCTTAACCTTTTCCACCCAAGTGACCCCATTACCAGGATCAAATTGTGGCCACAGAGAAATTCGTCCAACATGTTCCGTCCTTAAACGTGACACTCAAACAGTCCCTTCATCTATAACCAGCTATAACCAGGATCTTGTAACTCAATGAATTCTCCAACTAAAGAGAAAGTATAACAAAATGTATATAACAAAAAGTGAACAATGATCCCTTTGTTAAAATAAAAAATAGAGCTTTCATGAAGCAGCAGTTCACCTGTTAGATACACTACAGTAACTCTTTCTCCCTTATTCATGATATCCACACATGCCTGCTTCTAAAGTTGTTATTCCTACTGTTGAACATCACTTGACCAGCCTCAGTCTTTCAAACTTGGTGTTTAACCCCCAACTGTTGTCTGAAATAATGTTTGTTAAAGGCGGCTGAAACAGAAATACGGCATTAAAGATCCATGTCATTACACTTTTAAAAAAATGACCAATCATGTCTAGACCAATGATGTGCTCAAGACTGCTGGCAACAGATGCTGGTCAGAATCAAATATTAATTGTATTATTGTTTTTCAATGTCCATCTGTGCTTCCTGGTTATTTGCACTGAATTATTTATGGACCAAAGAACAAAGTCTGCATTTCTTTGTTTTGAAATTATGAAGAAGTCTATCTCTGCTCATGGGGAGAAAAATATCAAACCCCATTAGGAATCATTAAGATGAAATTTAGAGATCACAATTCAACTTTAGATATGCTGAGACTATAAAAATGGTCTGTATGACTTTGGCTAATGCCAAACAAACCTTAAAACAAATGACACAACAGGACAAAACCAAAATGACAGTTGTGAAATGTGAAAAATGAAGACTCAACAACTCTTTAAGACCATGTCCTTAAATGACATGAAAATCAGTAGTAACTGGCCTCGTCAGCGCTCATGAACCCGGCATATGGGAAATATGGATGGAATTTATATAATTTGCATTATGACGCAGCATAGGTAGATCACATCACCCACTATTAATGGTAGAAGACTCTACTTGTCAAATTAACTTGTTTATTAAATTGTCATTTGACATTTTTAAATTCTAAACACTGGCTGTGGACAATTGTCACCAGATTCTCCTCAAAACTCTGCAGCGTCATTGTCACATAACCTTTTTCACACCTTTTACAACTTAAACTAGTTTGTTAGCTTACTCTTGTTTTTCAGTGCAGAAAGTGTGGGAATTATTTCCAAATGACTCAGGTCCTGGAGGCACCTTTATTCCCCGACACAGACATATTACCTCTGTTTGCCACCTTCTCTAATAAACACAGACTCATATGTGTGCCTGTCACAGCAGGATAACGTAACAGGCTTTGTCTCAAGGAGGAGACAATAGGTTTTAGGCAGGTCAGAGGTCAGTGTGGAGGAGGAAGAGGAGACTAAGAAGGACTTAACCAAGCTCCCCCTCTGAATGGTAAACAGCCTTCTATGACTTGGCAGGGTGGAAAGTGACAAAAAATAAAAATTGCAGTTTAAATAGCAGAGTTTTACCCAGGTTTGGAATGCAGACAGGGGACTAAATTTATTAGGCCCCTGTATCTTGTTTTATTTGTTTACATGTTATTTATTTGAGTTTGTCATCTGAGATGCAGCTTCAGTGGTATCGGGCAAATAATTCTCTCATATTTTCTCTGTGCTTTTCAAAACCTTCCTTACTTGCAGCATTTTTAGTACACAGCTGCTGCTTTAGTCAATCTGGCACAGATTTTAAGGTAAAAACAAAATGCACAAATTTACGTTTGTGCAGTTTATACCATAATTGTTCAAGAGGAATGCAAAGTGCTTAAACATAGCCATTTGGGAGGCGCCAAAACAAGCACTGAAAAACACGCATTGGACATTTAATCTCATGAGCCTGCCTAATGGAGTAATTCATTTGAAGTCACCTGATCTGCCCTTTTAGCTCTGATGTGGGTCCAACCACCTGCTGAGGGAAATATCTGTCTGCTAACTTTGTCTGTTGGCTGCTTGGTACTTGGTCTACTGTAAATGCTGCAGCTGAAAATGACCATCAGAGCAGCAACAGTGAACTAAAACACTGAAGTGTTTTTTAAGTGAAGTATTCTTCACTTAAACAAATGAACATTTAGCCACTGGAGAATTAGCTTGGTAATTGGTTTCTCATAATAAAAAAGATCAATTTTAGCTACAATCCATTGACACGTCTAGAGCAATTGTGTTGAAGTACGCCATCGATCTGACAACAGGTCAAGAAGAATTGACAGAATCAGCAGGGAAAGGACAAAGACTGAATAGAAACAGAATGGGAGATTGGGGATAAAAGGAATCCTGTAATTGATTTGTAATCAGAGATACCCCAAACGGCTCAGCCTCTCTATTTATCTAGAACATTTTTTTCAATGAAAGACAGGAAGAGGAGAGTATAAAGGGAGATATAAATGCAGAGACAAGGAATGGGTTGAAGCAAAGCAGCAGAGTGGCTGGGATTAAATACTGATGACAATCATTACAAAGTAGAGGAGATGTGGAGGTTGGGCAAATGGAGAGGTGTGAACTGAGGGGAGAGGGGAGGCAGAGGAAAGGGGAGGGGGTGGTGGGGGAACCAGTTACAGCAGAATCGTATTTGTTATGCTTCACAAGGCACTTTAGCTTGATGCAGAGTGAAAACTTGCAGAAAGTTTTCCTTTCCCTTGTTCCTACTGTCTCTCTGCATGAAGACAAAGTCTGAAACACAACAGTAGTCACAGCTTGCTGCAGTACATTGTACTGCGCTGACAGTTTGAATTATGGGTGTTTGAAAGCTGATGCTGATAGGGCTGACATATAATTTAATATTATCATTTATTGTCTCTTAATATATTCAGGAATAAAGACCTTATGGTGGCTGCATGCTCCAACTTCTCATGTATAAATTGGACTAAAACCTGCCACAGTTCAATATAATAAATACCTGAGAACATAGACATAAATATGTAAATGTTTTTTGCAGTGATTGTCCATTTGTATTTAATTTTGTTACACATTGAGGCCTGATTCATGTTTGTCAGTGCAAATTTAAAGTAAATGAGAAAGATGCTGAACGACGTAAGAAAATACATTAACTGTGGTGTAATAATGTGTAGTTTACTAATAACTGTTTTCTTCTTCTTTCTTCCAGCAACTACAGAGGATATCAGTGAACATGGCAAACACCATTGTTATAAAAAAGGTTCCCCCTTAAATTAAATTTAATTACACGGTACGTTGCCGGCTGTAATGTAAAGCGTTACATTTATCTTTCCAAACCAGGTTTTTCAAACCAATCATTTGGGGGAAGTAGCACTGAATTGCACAGTCTTGTAGTTATTACTCTTTTTTGTTACTGCCAATAGTGCCTGTGGCAGTTTTATATTCTCTTTCTATCTCTGTTCAAAAGAAATGTGACCCAATTACAAAGGATCAGATCTATATAAACTTCAACCACTGTGCATAAGGTTTGTTTAGTGCTTTTCTCGTCATAAAAAAATACAGAAATGATAGTATAAATTATGGCTTGTTCTCCCCAAAAGCATGACACTGACCCAGAATAATGTTCATTAAAGCCCATACATGTACACACACACACACACACACGCACACACACACACAGAATATTTTTGTATACTGAGTACTTATGGACAACATAATAAATATAATTCATTTTATGCAAATGTTCTGTTATTGTTTTCTTACATTTTTCATTGTCTGAATCCCAATGAACATTATGCCTCTCACAGATTAGCAGAGGTTAATTTAAAATGAAATTTAAAATTCATTACCGGAGTCTATGTATATTTATTTTATATCCTAACAGAATCTCTTACTCCTCCAGTGGGAACATCAATTCTGAAAATTATTGTGAGGGTTGTCTCAGACATCATCTGCAAACAAAGGCAGTTTCTGTTCTACCCCAGCGACTTCAACATAGTATTGTGTTGAGTTATTGTTTGACTTAAAGCCCCAATAAGCTGTGTGAATAGAAGCAGAAAGATTGGGCAGCTCTGCCTTGTTTCTCTCTCTAAGATGAATGAACATAACAGATTCTCATTGACAATTCTTGTGTGGGCTCAATGTACAGTGCATAAATCTTTCCAATAAAAGTGTCACAAAAATCACATTTCTAGCAGCTTTTCTACACAAGATCATCTAAGTGAATCTAATGCCTTTTCTGCATCTAATCCCAACAGCATTGTTCCTATTTGCACTTATGAGGATTACAGTATATGTGGGGTTGTCCTGGGTTTGTCTTTGTTGTATTTTGTTTGATCTAAATGTATAAGGACCATCCTTAGTATACTGTCTTACTTTATTAAGTCATTTGCATAATTCCAGAGTTTCTATGTCATTTTCAGTAACACTTCGTTGTTTCAGACCCTGTATCACACTCCTGCACAGTCCTGCCAAGCAGTAACTTTGCTCTAGTTCATTGAAGCATGTTGACATCTGCGAGCTCCTAACCCGGAACATTAGCCTTCTCTGATTGGATAGAAGGGCGAGCCATGCTAAAAAAAACCTTTTAGAAGCAAATATTTGTGCACCACTAAGCCAAAGAAGTCAAAATATACTTTTCTACTAAAAAAAAGTTGCATACTGTACCTTTAATTTAAAATACAACTAAAATGCAATTCCTTCATTACTATAAGTACCTTAAATTTGTATTTGCATGTGCACTGTACAGCCTGCACCTGTTTAATAAAAATGAACATACTTAGAATATGATTAGGAGTAAAGTTGCAGGTTTTCAAGATTTTGTTCGTTCTTGTTTGCTTTGCAACTGAGAAATCAAGGGTACATAGGTGCTAGGAGAGAGCAAATTGACTAATGGACACATTCTGTCTGTACTGTACAAGGTTTGTGGAGAGAAATTTTGGATTTTTCTTAAGCAGGTTCTGCACATAATGAAGTACTGACATTCATATTTTGACCTCTTGACATCACATTCCTTCTTTTAACACGCCTGTTGTAGAAAACATCACATGATAAAATAAATCACACAGTAATAACTGCCTCTGCTATTTTAATATTATGTCCAGCTAAAATGTTACTGTATAGTGTTTTTACACATTGGCACATTAGAGCAAACTGGAAACAAAGGATCACTCCAACAAACATGTTTTAAAGTGGATCCTTAGCCTTCAAATTGAAAAATTAGATCCCTCATAACAGAGGATAGATGCTGATAAACCAATGCTTTTATATTTGTAGATCTCAATATCACACAGCCACACACATGCACCTGCACAGAGACTTACACTGGTACATGTTTGCAGCAAATATGTCAGCTAATCAATAGTCTGTAATTGAAGGAGTGTAAGCTAGATTGATGCACTTTGTTAGAGAGGACAGTGGAACACACTAATGAGGCAGAGAACAACATTGATCTACAGCTTGAGCCACACTTACACTGTGCTGTATGTACATAGGAGCTGTAGCTGTAGGTAGCTAGTTGTAGCTACTGTACCATAAAATACAAATGTATCATTAAAAGATGAGTTAAATGAGAAATCTTTTAATGCCACTGAGGTAACTGCAGCGATGGTCTGTACCTATAAATAAAGAAAAGAAATGCCCAAGATAGAAACCCTTAGGGACTCCATGGTTACTTGACATTTTACAATTGGCATAGCTATCAGTTATGGTTAAGTGTGTCATGGCTCTGGTAATAACAGCTTGCTTATTTACAATATACAACAATTTGTTCCTTAGGTTCATAAATGTGCTGATACAAGCTACCATGAATAGTTTCCTGTAAACAAGATGTAACGTAACATCAAAGAATTCCCTTTTTATCAGGAGCTTAGTTTCAGTCATGGGCCAGTTTATTTGTTTTGCCACTCTGTTCCAGGATCAGTGGAGACACAGGCCTAAGACTTAAAGAACATGGAAATCTTTCCAACTATTTCCAAAGGCTTGAGTATGTGACTGAAAAAAAGAAAGAAGTAATGCCTATCACTGCTGTGCTCACTAACATGCAGTTTGCAAATTATAAATTATAACTTTAGCTGAAAGCTTTTAAAAACACAGAAGAGTTAATAATAATAATAATAATAATAATAATAATAATTTTAGTTGCAACAGCTGCCATTTCCCTTGCCTGTAGAAGGCAACATCAGTCTAAAACTGAATCCTACTAAATGAGTGGGTTGTACTGAATTGTATTGAGAATAAGATACAAGCTAGTCCCATGACGTGTTTTGCATAAAAAAACAAAACAAAAACAAAAACATGTTAACCTAGCTTCTAAAATAAGAATATCACAAAGCTACCTCCTGCTGTGTGAATGTATCTTATATAGCTGTGGTGTACTGTACCATGCATAAGCACGCACCGGCTCCACTTCAAGGGTTCTGTGAAGAGTGAAAACAGTATAACATAAATCCACTAAGACCTGCACGTTGCAGAAGGTGCTAAGCATGCATGCACAAGCCAATCACTGAACTAATCACATGCTATTAAAGACCACTGGGACCGTAAACCTTCAGATCTCCCATATTGAAAGTGCGTGACTCAACAAAGCTGTCAGAGGGTGCCGGTCTCCACAGTAAAAGCAGTTTGTTGCTTATGATTCTTCATAGATTCTTCATTCAGAAATGAATGCAACAGACACCACATGAAATTTAAACCACTGATGAACATACTACTCACTGAATAAGGACTGAATAAGGGGTTAATGCAGCCTTGCTTTGGATGCGTATTGGATTTCCCCTCAAGTTTTTATTCACATCCATTGAACAGTTCAGTTACCTCATTACCTGAATGGGATGCAAGTAGGAATTAAGACTAAATAGGTATTAAGGAGACCATGTTGAGAGCATTTTGTTTCTACCTTATTGAATCAATACATAGATGTGAACACAGCGTGTGTGTGAGAAAGAACTGGAGGGTGCATCTGTAAGCTCTGCATGTGACAGTGTGTGTAGGGTTTGGCTGTAAAGAGGCTGAGCGAGAGAGACAGAGAGTGGAGTTCACTTTATCTGGTCTGAGAGAGAAACCAGAGGCCCACTACCCCCCCGATCTCTCAATCGCCTTTTTCATGGAGACAAATCTATTATATTACAGTTCTCTCTATCTTACTCCTACACAAACACACACACAGACAAATGCGCACACAGTGAAACAGGTGATATAATTTTTCACTGCCTTTTCCCCCCTCTGCACACAGACTATCATTAGTGCAGGAGGTTCCCTTGTGGGTATGTGTATGTCAGCATGCTGGTGTATAATGTGTTTGTGTGTGTGCAAATACCTAGCACTTCATTGACAGGACCTCAGTATGATATCAGTACTACTCTACAAATGTAACATTATCTATGACTGTGTTTGAAATCACATCCTATTTACACAGACATGTGTTGGTAATTAGTTGAGGACAGACAAAAATAACTGGCATCCTTATTTCCACATTTACCAGAACTAACAAGTTTCTTTTAAAGTAACACAACGGAAAATAAGCTTTTAGCTTTGTATTTTGTATTAGTACACCCTTTTGAGGCAATCACTGCAATCAAATGCTTTTTGTAGCTATAGTGAGACTTCTACTCTTTTTTTTTTTTGGCCCACTCTTGAGCAAATAGTGTCAGTTTCCTCACTTTCAGCTTTTTTCATAGATGCTCAGTTGAATTAAAATTAGGGTTCATTGTAGCTACTATTCATTCATATATTTGGTACTTTTAGAAATATGTTTTGGGTCATTGTACTTGGACACCGGGCAACATGTTTCTCTCCAGAAGCCCAGGTTCAAGGCAACATGTGAAAGATGCAGCAAAAAAAACAGTATCATTGTTGAGCTTCCTCCATCTTTTCACATAGCACAACATAGTGCTAGTGTAATTTACAAGAAAACCCCTAGAAGCATTGTGGTTTGTCAACATGCATTTGACCAAACTCCAAGCATTGTTTCTCTTTTTACAGTAGGATCCTTTTCCAATGAGATGACTATCATTTATAAAGTGATCCACTGGGCGACTAGACACAGTTGTATCTTGATCTTGGAGATCCACTATCTTTTTCTCTAGTGTCAGTTTTTCTTGATTATTTTTTCACCATTTGAACTTTTCAATCTCGGGCCAAATTCCTGTGGCCACGTCCAGGGAGGTTGGCTAAACTTTTTACTAATATTTGCAAATAATATTTATATTATGTGGTCACAGGGGCAACATGCTGCTTGAAACATGTTATCCCAGACTTGTTTGTTAATTATTTTTTACCTCTATCATAGCTGCTCAGCTAAAGGTCTTTCCATTTGCTTCCAAACAGAATTTTCTGCCTCCCCTTACAGATGCTGACAAAATGCAAACCTGGCTTCAAAACACTTGTCAAAACCGTTTCCGCAGTCCAGAATCTCCTTCCCTTTAAACCACAAATCACAGACTTCTGTGTGTACAGGCAACATCAGTTCTCTTACTACGGACAGAAAGCTTTTTAGCATGCATATCATCTGTCTGTTAAAATGCATGAGCTGTCATTCTGTCTTGCGCTGTCAGCGGTGTTAAGATAAAAGACAAGTATGACAAGTGTTGCTGCTCCATCCCTTGTTCTCATCTCAAGTAAGCACAATCTGTTCATGTAAAAAAGCAATGGCTGCACGTTAAGTTTCCGACGTCTGGTGAGAAACAAATTAGTGCAGAGTCCCTCCTATATGTATTGTATAACTTGTAAACACATGGAGTCAGAACTGGAAACAAAAAGAAACACACACCTTTCAAAAAGCATGTTCCAGCAGGGTTTGCTCTGACAGCCACTGCCAGTCAAACTCTCTCAACTCTTTATTGGGTTAGAGCTATCACAGAGGACCAGGTGGCCAAGGAGCTGCAGTCAGTCCACTTCTGGGAAGGACACGCACATGCACACATATCCATACACTTGCACATATACCCAGATTTGCAAATACAGATGCAAGAACACAAAAAAAGGGCTAAAAATGTTTGCATACATTCATGCACACAAAAGCAGTCACTCACTTTAGTGTACTTGAAGAGAGCAATTTGTGGTCAGCTTTTGCACCGTTTGCCTTCTGTGCACATCCGAATGTATCAGAGACACAGGGAGGAATGAAAATGAGGAAGGAACAGCATCAATTTAGCTGAATGACAACAGCCCTCTTGAATGATTCTTCCCTCACCCATACAGCTTCGCTTGATTATATTAATATGTCACAGAGGCAATCTTTCTTTCCTTGTAATCAGCAGCAAACTCTCCCTGTGCCTCATTCTCTTGTGTTATTTTGACTATGTCTTCCCATCTGTGCGGTCTTCCAATTTTTATGTCCTGCTCCCTTATATCACTTCTCACCTCTTTCCTTTGGTGGCTTGCTCATGACCCTCATCTCCTCTCTTCCTGTATGCTTCTCTCTCTTATTTAACAACCAACATCCTTAACCACTGTAATTCTGTTGGTTTATTTCATTACTCTAGCCGCCTACTCCCTAATGCTATCTCTTCACTGACCAGGATCTATTTCGTTTTCTGCTACTTTAAATGGTTCATCTTTCATTTGGCACACTTCGAGTCTTTTGTAATGAATACAGGGGAATTACGTACTATACAAGAAAACCGCTGATAGAAGCACTGTAAATTATTCAAAACAAAGACAAACATGATTGAAGTGCCTTAATCTTTCATGAGCTCTGAATGAGCCTCTTGGGAAATGTGTTGTACAACTGAGCAGGGCTATCTTGTTTCCTGTTTAACCCCACTCTTCTCAGCGATGTGCTCTTCCTCATCGTGTTTTGATTTCTAATGATCTTTCATTTCTTTCTACACTATATTTTTCTCTCCCTCTCTGTCCTTTCCAGGAAGGTGACTTAATAGCTAAATTGAGTTGCTAATCACAGCATGACCGAGCAGTGAGTGTCTCTTACCACCTCAACCTTTGGCCTCGATGAGAAACCATGAGGCGTAGAGCTGAGGACTGAAAGGGACAAATGGGAAGGTGAAATAAAAAGAAGGAAGGAAAATATCAGGATAGCAATGAAGGGAACAAAGAAGGTATGGTTTGTATAAGGGGTGCGGTTTGTTTCCAAGTTACTGTACTGAAACATTAATAGTTATATTTCTGGACTCATCAAGCCTTTCTCTCCACAACGTGACCCAGTTTGTGTCCAGATGGCCACAAACTCAGTCCTCATGTGTTTGTCTCCAATTTTTAAAGCTCAGATTTTAAAGCTCTGGACCACTTCACTGATGATGCTGATAAAAAAAAGAGGCTAGATTCCAACTTCAATAACCAACCCCTTTGGCCAGTTTCCTTTCAAAGCCTTCATCCATGTGCTCCTCCCAGGGGCCTGTCAGCACCTGAACGACAGCTTTGCTTTATGGATTAAGGCAAGAGAATTATTCCTGATTGCAACTTGCTGAAGGAATTTCAGTTGTTTCTTCACGTCTACCCGCAGGCCTTTGATGTTCCCCAGCTCTCATAAAGATGATAGTATGTTTTAAGGGCATGTTCCTATCATATCCTGAGCAGATGGGTTTTAACAATGACCGTTGAGACACTGTAAAGTCCCACTCAGTGCTGAAGGATTTGCTTCAGAGCGACAAGCTGACGGCATAGTGGAGTCTCAGGTCATGTGGAAGTCTAACATACAGGAAAATACAAAGAATCAGGTTCTTTTTTAATCACGTGATTGTGGGAGTTGCATGTTCATATGGCGTTAACACATTCTCATTATGTTAATCGTAATGTTTTATATGACATCATGACTGTAAATGCATGGCAGTATGCAAATTGGATCAACAGAGAACACAAACAAACATGGTGTGACCTAGTTTAAGAGATCAGATGCTGCTGTATGGACTCTATATCAACTGATATTAAACAATGTGTTTCCTGCTTGCTTCATCCTTTTATTTGTAGTTGTGTACCATTATAATAAAAAAGGCATTTGGGGAACTATTAGAAGTGTTCCTTTTTGTCTCAGCTGGCTGAAGGGTGTGTTGATATCTAGATAGCTATCTGATCTTAAAAAAGCAAAATGTAAATGCACTCAAGAGGCATTTGGGATATCTTGATATTTGATTTACTGATATGAGAAACCACCTCAGAATGAGGTATGAGATGCATTCTAGTCAAAATGTGTAAATGGATCCATCTCTCCAAGATGCATATGTAATCTTTACTTATGCCAAGTGTGACCATGTTAGTATGCATTCTGTAGAAATATCCTCTACATGATCTGTCTTCTGTGATAATGGAGCTGAAAATAAACAGAAATGAGCTGTCACTGTGCCCTGTTTTATTACAGCGGGAGGAATAAAACATCTCAAGCATTTTCAACTATCATACTATACTCCAAGCATTTATAGCATTGATCCAATTCCTGATCAATTCATCTGCAGCATGATTTGTATGGATGAGAAAGCAGTATGAGTTAGAGCCACTGAAGACAATACAATTTATCATAGTTTATAAATTATTCATAATTTATCCACATTTTGTACTAGTTTACCGCTTTGGTTTTTTAAAAACTACAGAGCTGGAACAATTGGCCATTCCTACTTGATATCACATCCATGAAGTTCATGTTTTTCTTTTTGGACTAGGCAGATGCTCAGTGTTTTGAAACATTTTCAGTTAGTCTTGATGGTTATGATCATCTCTCCCCAAGCACCTGATGTAAGCCAAGAGTTGGTGCCACTCTCAAACCAGCTTTCCTCGCAAAGTTCTTTAGCTGTTGAAACATGAAGAACTACTTTGAGATTAGGCATTGCCTCTGACCCACCCCTCAAACTGCCTTGGTGGAAGAGGGGTAAAAGTCGATACTCAAGTAGTCACATATCACTTTAAATTGTTTACTCAGGTTGAAGTACTAAATACACGCTATAAAAATTACAGGAAATGTAAGGGTACTCAAATGCTCAAAGGTGAAAAATATAGCAGAAAAAGAAAATTCTCTATGGATTAAAACATTAAACAACACAAAAAAAGGCAAAGTATTTCTGTTACCTAGAGGCTTGGTGTGGAACAAAAACAACGCATCTGAAAAAGGTGGAGTTGATTTGAGTAATACATCATCATTTATTAGGTGATTTTGTGTCGAGAATCTGCATCTTCAAAGTATTGTAACTAAAACAGTCTAATAATTAAAGAGGGGTAAAATGTACAGCATTTCCTTGTGAACTGCAGTAGAGTAAAAATAACATAAAATGTAAATACCCAAGTAAATAACACATACCTAAAACTTGTACATACGTAAGTACAGTAGTTGAGTAAATGTACTTAGTTACTGCCTCGGATTAGACTTGTGATTGGACCAGTTGAGACAAAGGCATCTTAAATCTCATCAGGATTTAATGTGGATAGACTGACGACACAAGTGTAAATGGGGCCTATGTCCTTGAGGAGGACATTAAATGTCAGCTGTCCTGTGACTCAATAACTGCTGATTTTGCATAATTTAACCATTACCATTTAAACATTACCATGTGCCTTTCACCCAGTGCGGCTGCAGCATAAACTCCATGTTTTATAAGCACAGCAATCCAATTGGATCTTGAACCAAGGGTGGTATTTAATCAGAAAGATGAGAGGTAGAAGCATGCAGGGTGGACTGAAATTACCAGCTACCATTTATCTGAGCTGACATAAAAGTGTGCCTTTGTCTTACTTTCATCTTTTCTCCTGCCTCCTCTGTACTCACCTCCTTGCCTCACTCCCACAGGACGTGGGACTTGGGATCAGTTGACCAGAAAGTGTATTGAGCCACTGTCAGAACAGCAAAACACCCACAGGTGAAGCAGCAGTTGGAAAGGGTACACAGCTCTACTTTCTTCCTTGGCTGGCACTGCTACTACTAATCTCATTTAAACGGCTGGCCAGAGCTCACAGTAAACTTTGGTCGAGCTTGGCTTAGTGCAATAATAGAATAGACAGTGGTCATCAATGCTGTAATTTAGGCAGATGAAGGAAGGAGGAGATAAGCAAGGCCAGTTCCAGTGTGACACAGCATGAGTCACCATAGGTTAAAACCAGTAATGTAATGATCTGTTGTAGTTAAATAAATCATGTGCACTGTACCTGATAAAAGACTGAAAAGATGTTAGAACATTTTGATGTTACTCTTACTGCAAGCCCAGAAAAATCTATGTGCTGCATATACACAAACACACACAGTCCCCTGGAGTGGATTGTAGTTTTTTAGTCTTTGATTACCTCAGAAACATCAATCTCTGTGTGCTGGTGTACTGGCTGACTGGGGAACAGTAGTGGTTAATTGGAGAAAGAAAATGTAAGGAGATGTGTTGGAAAAATAGCAAGAACATAGAGAGTAGAGATAAAGAAGAGGAGAGATGAGTTGTAAACAGAAGGATAAAGACGGATTTCTGGATGAGCACTAGCCAATAAAGGATTTCACAGAACAGAGGTCCTGCAAAGCTCAGTAAAAGCCTCACTGCGTCTATTTCATGGATACACAATACACAGATCCCAGGGCAAACACACAGTAATTGGTTGAACCATGATGGAAGCATATACTTTATTGTACTTTTCACTAATATGGGTATGTGAGATTTACAGGTACCATTCTGTAGGATGAGCAGACAATAACCCATAGTCATCCTACAGTTCTTCACTCCTCACTGTGGTCTGGCAGAGACACTAAGCGTGAGACAGATGTTGGGTGTGTTCATACATCGACAGAAATCCTTTCTACAGTGTAGTGGATGAACACGCCAATCACTGGGCTGTCACCGGTTGTAGCGTCTGATTTTTTTATGACAAAAAGATGGCAGCTCTTCTGTAAGCTTACACAAAAACAAGAGACTGAAAAAGAGAGGCTATTAGAAAACCTTATTGTTCCTGCATCACTTGGTGTCGTTTAATCGGCTAATTTTAAGTATTATTGGCCAGTGGTGTGTGTTTCTAAGTCCAGGGAGTGGGTGTTGGGGGTCCAGGTTGTCACGTTGTGAAAAATCCTTTCGGCTTATTGACATTGGGACCAAAGTCAAACTAATTTGCTCATTCAATGAAATATTTTAAATCCTTTACTGTGGATTTATTTTAACGTATTATTCCTTTCTATAGGGATTATAAATTGGTGTTTTATTATTCAATATATAACTTGTCAGTACACAATTTGATTTTGCAGGGAAAATGACAACAATATGATAAGCATATAGGATGTGTTACAGTAGTGGACCAGCGAGGAAACATATTGTTTCTGCTGTCCCACTGCAAACTGTGTGACAATATTTCAGACTTCAAAGACACTTTTCAAACACTTATACTAGCCCAGGCTAATGTAAAAGGTTTTACACAGCTGTATATGTGATTCTATGAAGATCAAACACAGCTGAGAAATATGCAGGGTGAAGAAGATGGAACTGCATCAAGAAACTATACAACCTCTGTCTGACAATGCAGTGTCTAATTCCCTACTGTATAAAAAATGACAAAACAATGCTCAGTCAATGGATAAAGTGGTCACCACAGTCTCAGGGTCTCATGACAAGGTAACCAGAGGGTACACTTAAAATTATTCAACGTCATTCTACATGTATGGCTTTATGTCCCTGAGAAGCAGTAGAGTAGAGTAATACAGTTGATGCTGCTGTTTCAAACTCCAGCTGATTCCTCTTGAGTGAATGCTAATCTTGAAGCAGGTCATTCTACAGACATATCTGCATGCATCGCACACCGTCTCTTTCAACTGTCATTGCACTGTTATAACTGTTAAGATGTGTATTTTGACCGGTCTTTTGAGGCAACAGAAAACTTTACTCAAATGGCCACTACAATTTAACATACTTAAACTGGTGTGTGTGTCATTAGCTGTAATTATGATGATGAAGGTTTGAATCCACGGGTCGGCCAGGTGGAGTTTGCATGCTCTCCCCTTGTCTGCGTGTGTACTCCAGCTCCCTCCCACCGTCCAAAGACATGCATGTTAGGTTAATTGGTGACTCTAAATTGCTCATAGGTGTGAATGTGACTGTAAGTGTTTGTCTGTCTCTATGTGTCAGCTGGGATAGGCTCCAGCACTCCTGCAACCGTTGAGAGGACAAGCGGTTAGGAAAATGGATGGATGGATGGAAATACAGTTGGGGCTGCACTGCTTGACAATAATAAATATACATAAAAAAGAAACAAGGGCATCTTGAGTCTAGACTTTCTCTGTGTTGATCACTGTTGCTATATTATATATGCTAGATTTTAAAGCTGTTCTTATTAAATATTTTATATTGATACTAATCAAATGGACCATCATCCAACTCGGCACTTACCCTCAGCTCTTCTGGAGCATTTTATATTTGTTTTCATTTTGTGGCTTTCAACTTTACTTTTTTGATTCTTGTTGCTCTCATCAACCTTTTTTTTTTGCACGTGTAGCATGCAGCTGTTTTCAGTAAAAAAAGACTGAAATCCAACTGTATAGCAGATGCATGTTAGGAAGAGATCTGCATTAGGGGAAAGCAGTTACAGCAAGCAAATGGGCACCTGACTATTGTTTAACTTCAAACATAGTGAACCTATCCTCTACTTGTCATCCTGATGGAGATTGTTGTTACTTGCACTTAGTTTTATTTGTTTTACATGCTATTTAAATTTAAATTTAGACAATAAACCATAATGAACATTTTGGCTACTGTGTCTCTGGCTTTAATCATGCAAGCTGTTGAAAATTCACTGAATTACTTTACATTCAAAGTGGTGGCTTCATGTTATATTTTCTAAAATAAGAAGCTTTCGTTTTAATTAAAGCTTTCAGCCATATTTAAAATGTAATTAGAAATTGAGCCTGCTTTTTATGTGTTCTTATGTTCTTATATGAAGAAAGTGCTCATTAAACCTCTGAACGTTTGTTACCTAATTTTCAAACCAGCACTGGGATCAGATGAGGCTGTTTATCTTAACTAAATTTTAGAGACACTTTTGTTCCTTGTAACACAGATAAGTATGAAAAACAATCCAAACAACATTAGGAGGGGATCAACACTGTTCTTATAATCTGTCTCTATTTGTGCAAGGAGATGTGTAGGCACATACCTTGCACAAGTATACCTTCTCCAGACTCTTAGCAGCTTAAGTGCAGTGGCAATAAATGGAAATAGTGGTGGAAGAATGACTGCATGCTGAAAAAGACGTTTTTATGTATTTTCAGAATCAGAGATGCAAACGATTCTATAATACATGTAGATGTGTTATTTCCAAGTCATATGTCATCATGTCAATCAATGATTAGTTTTCCTCATGTACAGCATGTAAAATTAGATCTGGAAAAAATGCCACTAATTGTAAGGTAAAGCCAAGTGGAAAAGAGCTCCAACACGTCAACAACGTTTCCTTGCCATCTTTTCCAGCAATATGTTGGGTTTCCTCAAAGAGAACAGGTGGACAAACCCAGAGAGGAAGCAGTGAAGTAAAACAGCTGCTGATGAGATGTCATACAGGCACATCTTGTTAATTAAAAGAAAGAGATCAAAGCACATTTGGACACCTCATCTCTTCATTGTTTATGAACTTTTCACAGAAAACATCATTAAACCCGCCACTACTGATAGTCCTTCTATATGTTACAGCTTACGCATATAGATACATTACACATACTCATTTTGGAGGCTTGTGTGTGGGGAAATTAACAGCAAACAAATATAAGGCCATGTGTTTATTACTATTATGTAACACTTGAAAAGGCTAATTTGTGAGGTGTCCTTGTGCGTTGTGCATTTGTCGATGTACCTGGCACACATCTGGGTTTCATTTACAAGCTCATACATGCCACAAAGTCTCTTGACAGAATTAAGGACCTAGCTGAGAGTGCTGTACACACAAAATATGTTATATATAACTGTCTACACACATGCAAATGCTTTATTTGTTGACTTCTTTACTGTATGTCAATTTCCCCTTTTCATTTTACGCCCAAACATGCCAAGAGCATGTATCACAGATTCTTTTATCTCAACAACTTTTGGTTTTCCCTCCTACACAGAGACCTATTAATAATAGCAGAATGAGCTGTCGGCTTCATAAAGCACAGCCTGTTCTAATTCACATGGGAGGATAAATATGCAATATTTCACTGAAGCTATGAGTGTCCAGGAGAAAATATATTATAAAGGCTTGCTGCAGGTTTAAACTAAATTCAAGTTAGAGCAGAACACTTTTTGTATTCAGATACTTTGTGTTTGTGGATAATCAGTCGACAGTTTAAACCCACGAACTTGAAATTGTGGTACATTTACTACATATATTACTACATGTCCTTGGACTTTCATAAACTGTTATATTATGTTATATTGCTACAAATTGCAGTGGAAGTTCATCTTTCATCATCATCTTTTTTTTATTCACATCTACCTTGAGTGAAATTTTTAAAACTCTTTTTCTCTGTGCTCTTCTCAGTGGTGTGAAGTGGCCATGCATCCATCAGGATTTACTAACATTTGAATGAAAGTATTTTGAGAGTTGCCATGTTCCAAGGTCATCTGTTAAATCCACACCCAGAGAATCGTGACCAAAAAAAGAAAAAAAAGCTGAGTTGAATATTAAAGTTAATAACTGATTCCTCTGAATGTTTTTTTTTATAACCTAACATGTGATTATTGCTTGTGACTATTTCACGTTCACACATATTTCGTATTTGAAAGTTTTCAGGAGTTTTAAAGAGGCATTAACTCTTTCTAAGATGTTGCCACTACAAACCACAAACAGTTTTTATTTATAGTGTTTTTACAATTTGGAAGAGGAACAGAAAAGGATCCTTCTTCCAAAATGGACAGACACACAATAGACTGTTGTGATGACACCTCTCACAGTTGTTCGTTGGAGTGACTGTTAAAACGATTAAAAGTCTGTGATTCACATTATTTTCACCTATCATTAAACAACAATGTTTGGTGTTAAAAACTCAGTGATGACTCAGTGACTTCAGGATAGGCGAAGATAGTGGTTGTGAATCTAGATCCTAGATGTATAAGGTATCGTTTCTCTCCTAGACAGTGAAAACAGTTTTTTCTTGCATTGCACTGTGCTGCCTCTGATTCAGCACCATGGACAGCACCTGTCAGCTTGTGCCATACTGACCATGGAAAGGTTCCCTCAAGAAGAGAGCTTTACCACATTTCACACACACAAACACACACATATCCTCAGATACTTAACCCTGCCACTTTCCATCTCCACTGTCCTTCACTGCATTACTTCATCTCCATGTTGATGATACAAGCGTGGGATAAGCGTTTCAATCCATTCCTCTTCAGCCTCTTAGTCCTTTCTGCCTAAATCTTCTGTTCATATCTCAACATAACTTGATTTGCTGGTCTTTTTCCACCTACAGACCTCAGGACAAACCTCTTTCTTTATGTCTTTCTCTCCCCCTACTCTATTTCCTCTAAGTAGAACAGATTAATACTGGGACAAGGATGATGCTTCTGTCTCTGTGCAATCTCCCGCTTTTCTTGCTATTCCCAGCATCTCAGCTAATTTAGTTGCTCTGGTGTCTCTCCTCCTTATAGGGATCACCTTTCACTTTCCTCTCACTCTTCCCCTTTCAGTCAATCCCTCCACCCTTTTTTCCCTCACTTTCCATCCTATCATATGCTCTGGTGGTCTATGCCCATAGATAACGCCTGACGGATAAGGAAAGTACAAAAAATAGCCAAATCCCATTCCTCTCTGCTTCCTCTTCTCTTTTCGTTGCATTCAGTCCTGTCTTTTTTCATCCTGGGTTATCACTCGCTCCGGTGGTGCATACAGTAGGACCACAGGGACAGATGTTGTAATGCTGCAAGTTGCTGAAGTGTATGTTTGTGCGTTTGAGTGTGTGAGCTACTGAGGTGAGCTTAGGCCATAAATTAAGAAAGCAGGATGCAGGACTGAATGAGGAAGCAGCTCATCCTTATCCACTGTTTCTGCTAAAGCATAGTTACCCCTGTGATTTATGGGTGTGTGTGCATGTCCGTGTCTGACGGGGCAGCACATTGGACAGAGATAGTGATGCATGTGTGTGTGTTGTGAGAGGCTGGCTTGGTGTTTGCCTGCATTAAGTGTAGCAGTGATTGATGGATGACTTTGTGATTGACAGGGACAGCGAGGAGAGGACAGGAGTCTGATGGTAGTGTTATTACCGCATCAAGCCCTAACCAGTTCTCTGTCTCTCTCACCTCTCCCTTCCTTCATCTCCTTTAATACACATACAACAACCTCTTTACCCTTTTGTCTGAATTTCATTTCATCTCAATTTCCTTGCCTTTGCTCTCTGTGTGCTGCTGCTGAGCAGTCTGAACTT
Organism: Sandelia bainsii; assembly: GCA_032362345.1. Lineage (NCBI taxonomy): Eukaryota > Metazoa > Chordata > Actinopteri > Anabantiformes > Anabantidae > Sandelia > Sandelia bainsii. The sequence goes on from JAUMHL010000001.1 coordinate 21,512,038, forward strand.
TGGGAGAATGAAAAACAAATCAACTCTGCAAATGTGAACTCGCTGGTAACCATGTTGTCAAATATTAATATATTTCCACAAATTAGAAAAACTACAAACCTCTCTCTGAAAGTTGTCTGACCTAATACACAAATTAAAAGGCACTTTGCAGAGGTGGATGGTGAGAGAAGAAGAAGGTGGGAAAGTAAAATAAAGAGGTGTCTGTGGCTATGGGTGTTTAATCGTGTAAAGAGGAGACAGAAGCCTGGGAGACAAGAATGAACCAAGACAGAATGAGATGGAGAGATAGAAAGATGTGGGTGGATGTTGGAGAAAAGACAATAGTAACTACATTAGAAGCCCCACAGCCCTGGGCACTAGCAATATTGCATTTCCTGCTGAGACAAACAACATGAAAACAGGCCCACAGAGGAGAAGGAATTCGTCGCTTTGCCAGTATGAAACTGCTATTCGCTGTTAACACATCAAGACAAACATGCAGCCAAGTACAAGCCTACGAGTGTGCAACCACATGCTTGTACATGCAGAAACAGAGACAGAGAAACACTTACAGTGTTGACAGAAAATAAAGTTCTGTATTTTCAAGGATTCCACCTGAAGTTTAAAAAAAAAAGGGTCTGTCCATAAAAACCCCCCCAAAAAACTTGTAGGCTAAATAAACGTTGATGTCCAAAATGAGTGAAATTAGTTCTTGATATTTAGAAGTCACAGTTTAGTACAGGTAAAAATTGTTTAATAATGAACAGTGTTGTGGTAATTGTGTGCCCAAATTATTTGGACAATACATTTTTAACAAAAAGGTTCACAGTGAGACAATTTATGTTCAATGTAATTGTTCCTCTGCCATATAAAACAGCATAAGTGATTCAGTAGATGTTGCCTCTTGTTAACTTCAGTGTGAATTTAGCCTTTAATCACTCACATTACTAGTCAAACGTTTGGGGACACTTAGAAATGTCCCTGTTTTTTAAAGAAAAATAGAAATACAGTGTAAACATTGTTAATGTTGTAAACAACCACTGTAGCTGGAAACTGTTTTTTTAAATCAAATATCTATAGAGGCATACATCATCATCAGCAAACATTAGCACTGTGTTCCAGTGAACGTTTATCACTGTGCTTGTTAATGCAAGTTTACAAATTCAAAATACTAATTCAGTGTACATACAGTAAGGCAGTAGGAGATTTTTTGGAGAAACATCATGCTGGTCTTTAAATCAAAGGAGGAAATGAGGAACCACAGAATAGTTTCAAGACTGTTTATCCAGTTGTCAAGTTGTAAATAATCAGCGCTACTCGAGATGTTACTGCTAGAGGAGCAATGCCTTATTTCCACAACTATGTGTCTAGTTTCTCTCTTTATGGAGCACTCTACCTTAAATTCACTGCTGCTGAGGTAAGGTAAGCTCACCTTCATGCCAGAGTCCTCTGATGCAATGTCTGCGACATCCAGGCATGAGCCAGTCATGCTAGTTTTAATTCCTGTGGAAAAGGAAGCACGGGGGTGTTTGCTATCCCACTCCACTAGTAGAGTTGAAAGGAAATCGATTCAAATGCGAATACAGGATACCGTAGTGCTGATCTTGCCTGTTTAGGTGTCGTGATTATATTAATATAATATATATATATAATATATTAAAATGTATGTATATCATATGTAGTTTAGTAGCTACATTGGAAAACAACAGTAGATTCAGAGCAGAATATGTAAATAATAAATAACAATCCAACACCCACAGTGCTACGTAATGAGAGGCAAGATACTTTTTGTATTTGTGTGTGTGAAAGCTGTAAATCACCAAGAAGAAAGTACCCGGAAATTAGTAGACATTTGTGAAAACTGACATGGAAGAGAACAGGATCAAACAATGCACAGATTAAACAAACCAACCACAACAGGCTAACGATATGCTATTGCACATGAACAGTAAATCTAAAATACAGCTGCATGTAATCAGTTTTGCAAATTATTGGACAAATTTCATCTAGGAAAATTTGGTGGAGACACTCTTGGTTCCTAGTAGAAATCAACCAGCCATGTACACTGGCTGCTGTTATAGGTGATCAGGCCATGACCACACACAGAGCTAAAACTGTTGCAACAATTAACATTTTACCATGTCAAAGCACTGGTATCATACACATGTGGAGCTTTGATTGAGTTGTTGATCTATACCAGGGACTCAGTAAAAAATTTACCTAATTTTTCAACATGTGCAGTGTGTTGACATCAGATTTCCTTCCAAGTGTAATTTTAGGGCCTCCCACTCACATTTTGTTGTTTTTATTATTACTACAACGCCCACATTTGCTGCTGTGGTATATGATTGAGCATCCAGATAGGCAAACCTTCCCCTAATCAGAAAGTCAGAAAGCAACTCAAAAGGGTGGGCCTTCTCCCTGCAATCAGTTTCTGGCTAAAGGAAATGGTTTTTTTTCACACAGAGCTAAACATTAAGGTTTTGTGGAGTAATTTCTCCATACATTATAAAGCCTGAAACACAAATCGTAGGGCTGCATGCCCGCAGGTTGTAGAGACATTCATGAGGCTGTTTATTATGTACAAGTCCATAATCTGTCAATAACAAAACTCAATTAGCAACTGTTTAACTGAAATTAAGTCAATGATGCACACCACCTCTCTGACGCTAAACTGTTACAAATCAGACATTGTCATTATTGACAACCTTTCATTTGAAGAGCATGTGAATTTCATCACCAAAACTGCTTTCTTTCATCTGAAAATAAGCTTTTCTCACATCAAGACTTGACTAATGCAATAGCATTCTTTATGGCACATCATCCAAAATGGCAACAATTGCAGTACATCCCAAACTCTACTGCCCACTCACCCACTCCTGCTATTCTTAAGCAAGACTCATCCTGCCTCTCTGAACTTTTTTCACATTCCTGACCACAGTCTCTTATCTGCAGTCTCCGTTCAGCTGTTGCCAACATTTTATCCAGGACCATTTTATGCAGGACCAAGTTTTATTCTTCTCAAGCAAAAACCACTTCCTCACAGGTGATGGATTCTGATCAGTTTTCTTGATACAAATTACATACACGTTTTCCAGGGTAAAATTCAAGCACTTTTCAAGCATTTTCAAGGTCCATTTTCAAGGTCCGCTGTGGTAAATTACATATTTATACAAAGAAAAACACATACTCGAAATGATTTCACTTTTTTAATAACATTAAAAATAGATAAGAAAAAGATAGAAGTCACTTGACAAATAACTTCACTTTAAATTCAAATATGAAATACAATAAAAATTTGGAAGGCAGTGAATCACAAAGCATTGTGCAAATCAAAAATGTGTCATGGTCTCACCTGGGCCTCCTATTTTTATTTTGAATCCCCAGTCACTTCCTGTTTTACTCTGAAATCCCTGGTCACTTCCTGTCTGTTCACTCCCTCGTCTCTGCCTGCTTCACCATAATCAGTGCTGATTGCTTTCACCTGTGCTCCTCACTCCCTATTTAAGCAGCTCACCACACACTCACCTTTTGCCAGATTGTCTGTTTTCCCTCACCGGTTACAACTCTCCAGCTTTTTGTTTATGGACTGCCTTATTTGGATTACTGGACCTGACTTCTTCTCCCGACCTGCACTAAGCCTTACCCCCAGAAAGACTGTGTGCTTCTGATTACCTGGTTTTGGATCTTGGCCTGCCTCTGGTTCCCCTCCTCTGCCTGGCCTCTGTCGGCTCAGTGTTCCCAGGATCTCTAACACTGTCTACGGCTCTGACCCCTGCTCTGGACTCTGACCCTGGCTCATTTCTGGACTTCTCGGACTGTCTCGATTGGTTCTGTGAGTCTGTTTGTGCTTGTGTGTTTACGGGCTCCATCTTGGTGACCGCATGGCAGTCACCTTCCCTGAGGGCTGCCATTTTGTACAAACTACTTACCTGCCAGTTCATCTTCTTCAATCTTCATTGCCTTGTTACATTCCTTGTTTGTTTTAACAATAAAATAAGACCGTCACAAAATGAACAACTTGAGTTGATAATGCACTACTGGTAGAGCAAGTTTGCCTACTGCAAAATTATCACTTTCTCTGATTTTGCTATTTAAAGGTATTTGTTTGAGTAAAATTAACATTTTTGTTTTATTCTATAAACTACTGACAACATAACTCCCAAATATTGCCATTTAGAGCATTTATTTGCAGAAAATGAAAAATGGTCAAAATACCAGAAAAGGTCCAGTGTTTTCAGACCTCAAATAATGCAAACAAATAAAAACAAGTTCATATTCATTTTTACACAACACATTACTAATGATTTAACTTAGGAAGTGTTCAGAAATCAATATTTGGTGGAATAACCCTGATTTGCAATCTTTCATGCAGCGGTCTCTTAATTTTTTTCCAGATAATGCATTTTCACATAACATTAGCAAACTGTTGTGCAAATAAACACAAACTAGCTTAGGTTGACATAAGTGTCCTTTTTCCCCTTCTATTAAAAAGGAGGAAAAGGTAGTAACTGCTGTTGCTGCTCCACTGGCTTCTTCCTGCTACCCTTACTCTTTACACTGCTGGTTGTTGATGTGGATGTAGCTGTGCTGTTTGAGGTGTTTCTTCCCCACTGGGGGAAAAAGCCCCCACTGCAGGACCTGGATTCATAAGTCTTCTCATGAGATCTTGAGATTCCTATATAACATCAAAAAGAACAGGAAAATTTTATAAAAAATTAACTTCATTCTTAATACAACTATCAGTAAGATGCGTAACTGTGTTGCTGTATGTGTTATTGTAAAAGTCCTATTATCTTTAAAGTGTTTAATCTCTTTGTGTTAATAACATGACAGTAAGACAGGCACGGAGAGCAGCACTGATTGGGGTTGAGACTCAGAGCAGGGTGATGATTCTAGGTATTAGTCAAACCCACAGGTGTTCCCAAAGAAAAAACGTTAATACGTTAGAAGAGCTGCAGATTGCAAAACACATGAAAATAAAAAGTCATATTTTTCTTTGGTCGGTAACAACTTTGCTACTGTCTAGCCTTTACTCCGTTAGCCTTAAGTTGGTTAGTTATGCATCAGGCTAACATTTGATGAAGCGTGAAGTAACTAACGTTACTGTTAAGTTCACAGCATTTTCCATAACTGACCATACTAACGTTGCCATATTACATCACACACAGTGCATCTCAATAATTTAGCCTGTGAATTCACTAGCTAATGGAGCACATTAACTAATTAGCATTATAGTGTAATATGTGTCTACTTGAAAAGTCTTTGTTAAAACTCACCTTTCATGTGACTCGACAGCGCAGACTCCCTCATTGTGAAAAGCTTCAAATCTTTCCTGCAGACTTTGCAGGAGGACACTCGTGGATTTGGTCCTCATCTTAATTTGTTCGTCCATAATTTGTATTTGTCACATTCCAGCCAACACGCATTAAAACGATAACATCCAGTGCAGTCATCTCCAACTCTGTCTCCGGGACATTACATCTTACACTTCCCACCTTTTTATTTTATTTCTCCGTCTAATCGGCGTAATATTCATTCAGATAGATATTTGTTGAGAAACAAATACAGTTGCAGTTTCAAGCACTATATCCAAAAAATCCAAAAGCACTTTTCCAACCTTCAAACCACAACATTAAAATCCAAGTATTTCAAGCACCCATGAACCCTGGCATGGGTGCAGTGGGGTGGGTAGTATTAGGCAGGCAGAAATGGAGGGAAAATAGACAAAGAAATTGAGAGGGAGAGAGAGAACAGAGTGGAGACAGATGTGTGTGTAAAACTGGAACTGAGAGTAGGGAAAGCAAGACAATATCAAGAAGGGGAGAAACCAGGGAGGATACGTCAGGACCTAGATCAAGTTACATCACTGATGAATAATGTCACATGCAACGTGAGTTTAGTATAATGGCTGCTGTCGGATTTGCAGGTCACCTGGTGAGTACTGACCCAAAAAGCTGTTATATGAAAAATCAGGAAGGAGGCAATACTTTTTCACAGCACTGCATTAGCAAGTACATACGGGCATATTAAAGATCCCAAGATGTGTCCTTGAACAGATGTTAAATGTGTGGTGGTCCCCTCCCGTCAGTTACAATATGATAAAAAAAGGAAAGATGCTGGATTGCTTGGTGTCTTTTCCTTAGTTACTAATCAGTTCTTGTGAAAAAAATGTTAGTGTCAGGTATATGTTACTGAAAGCAGGACCAGACATCAGCTGTAAATCCCTGCTTGCAAAGGCAATTTGATAAATGCCATAGTTTCCCTTATGCCCCTTTCAACATATGTCAAATGTGAGGTTTATTAGCAGGTTGTAAGAAGATGTACTGCACAGGGTAACTCCAGTCCCTGTTTGTAAGAGGAATTGCTAAAAGAGCAGTGGTAGCAGAGGACAGTACTGACCCAGGAGAGGAGATAAAAGCCCACTCAGCTAATCAATACCTCTCTAGTGTCACTTCATGATCTTTCCACTTCACACAATGATTACATTGTCATTAAGGAGTGATACTCCCAAAAGTGTCTGCAAGCACACATGCACACTGTTTTTTTTCTTCATTTTAATAGAAGTGGTTCCAAGAGGAGTAGCACATTTGTTGTTATTTTACTCAGTGCGCTCCTCACCTGTGAAGTTCGACATCTACTGTAGCAAAAAAAACCATTAACTATACAGTATTCTCCTAGTGACGCCATCCATCTGGTTTCACACTGCTGAGGGATGTGTGGGAACAACACTGCAATGGAGGTGTTAATGTTCCATGTCACTCTCAGAGCTTCTCCATGGGAGCCAGGAATGAGGGGCACACACTGATAGTACCTCATGTACAACAACAGAGTCATCAGTGTACAGAGCTGAAACAGATTTAATTCCAGATAGGCTTTCAGGGGAATACAATATATACTCAGTGGCAATATTCACAAAGATTAAATGAAAAATCCACACTAATATACTGTAACAAGACAGATTTTAATCAGTGTATTTAGCTGCTCTGTGCCAGTGTCACCAAAATATTTCTAGCACACATGGTAATTAACAGTCTAAACACCAGAGTAATGTTTAAATACATATTGTCATGATATAAAATAGGTCACAACTTTAGAAATGTAATGGAATAAGAACATTTAATAAGGGAAGAAAGTTTGAGAACACAAAACAAGCAGAGTTAATGCCACGATTTGATGTTAGGACTTCATTCTTGTTGCAACAACACTGTCAGGGAGAATAAGATGCCATTTCTTCCACCAACAACAAAGTAAACTCAACAAATCATTATGCAACACAGCTCCAAGACACATCATGTTCTGAAGGATGGCTGCACGCACCTCTTGCTCTCTCTCTACTGGATCCTCACTTTCTTGCTCTAACTGAGACTATTATTCTTGCTCCCTGAACCTGCATGTAAACCCAGCTGGATACAAGTCCAGACAAGCTCCCCTGGGATTTTGCTGAAAGTCATTTAAGAGATCACTGACTGGAACTGAAGTAAACAAGGCAGGGAGAAGGACAGTGGAAACAAAAAATATAAATCACAAACCTGTTTCCCAAAACAGCTAGTGGAATGCAATACACACCACAGAATAACTATGTAGACACATAGTGTCTTTGTGTTCACCCGTTTTCAGCTATGCTGGAAGCGGTGTCAGTCCACCACTCTAGATGTAAACATCTTAGCCACAAAATAATTAATACATTTGTATTTATATATATTCGTTTTTGCAAATTGCATGCAGAACCTGTTTAAAGCCACATTGAACTATGTTTGTTTGTCTGTTGCCATTAGCAAACTGTTTCGCCCTGAGTTAAAGACCAATAGAAAAAAGCTATAATGCATTCAGAACTGGAAACAAACAATTTTCCAACCCACCTGCTGTGGAAACAATTCTCCCATGACCACTATCCTCACAGACAGGACAGAGAGAGAACTGACTGACGCACACACAAAAGCACAAAATCGGCCCTCATAATGCCACCTCAGAGCTGCCAATAATGAGTAAAAGGCCTACAAGGGAAACTGATAAATGACTAGTTGAATGTAAAATCACACAAATGTCATCAGATGGGAAGACAGGGGCAAGAGAGACATACAAAGACACACACGTTAAGACATGTTGCCGCCTTTAGTTTCCCAGTTACAATGGAGTTATTTAGGATGATGACCAAAAAAAAAGTTGTGGTTTACTTCTCATTGTGGTGATCTTATTTCTACTCTTCTTATTATTATTTAACTTTCTTCCACAAATGTGGTTTTTATGCTGCCAATTATCATGCATGTATTTTTTAAACAAACTCATTGTAGCTTTGGGTCGAACATAATTAAAGTGACTGACTGAATATTGAATTTCCTTATTTTAATCAACAGTGGTTAATGCTGAAAATATTTAAGATCTACTGACGTTAATGTTAAGAATAAAAGGATTGCAAATATAAAACACATTTTTCTAGTCATTTCGATGTGAAAAGAATGGAAAATGGAGCTGTTCCCTACCTGTCTGCCAGACACAGCAAAATGGAGACACACACACACACACTAAGACAGACGTACCCCGATCCATTTGAGCATATGTAGGGCTACAGTACTGTAGCTGTGTTGATGATATTTGGCCTGAGTGATGAGTGTGGGATTTTAGATTCTGATTACTCGGGACAAAATGGACCAGAAGCCCTAACACCCTAACATGAGCAGCATAGCAACGACCTCTCCACATACAATCTGGTGTGTGTGAGAGAGGGTGGGCATCAGATTGTGCCTGTGAATGGATGAGAGAAAGAAAAAGAGAGCAGGGTGCAACAAAAGTGAACGAATGAGAGAGTGTTACAGGGAACAATAACATCCACAGTGGAGGGGCTTCAGAGAACTCACAAGGTTTATAAGGCAGCAGATGGACCATTTCAGCACCATTAAGGATCAAAGAAGCAATAAACTTTCAAATAATCACCACATCTAAAACATGGGCCTGTGTGTGTGATTGTGCTCTTAACCACATGTTCAAGTGCGTTTGCGTGTAAAAGGGGCTATTTTCCTATTTTCATTGCCGTCATCTTCAACCAGGAGTGGTTTTAAAACATTATTTCTGACCTTTAGGACATGGCCCTGTGGCCCTTGAACCCATACGGCCTAATTGGACTTTATAGATTCAACTAAAACATAATCAATTTTACTATAACAAAGTTAGAAAATTTTTTTTTTTAGCTCACTACTGTAAGTTAAAGGCAAACTATAGAGTTTTTGATCACTAGTAGTGCTACTGAGCAATATGTTTATTAGTGGTTCTTCTTTTTGTTTGTATCATAGACACACACAAGGACGTAATGTGTTGAAAGTCATGATCAAAAGGTGTCACACATGCTGAATTGCAGCCATTGAACCATTAAAGTCCCAATGCTGACCCATGTGTTCATCCAGTAATGGTTCTATGTAATTCTGCTCATCAATAGGTACCAATAATGCACCAACAAAGGCACTGAAGAAGACTGGTAGCAAGCAGCTATGAATATAAATGAATGCAAGTGAATGTATGAACTAACACTGAATTTTTTACAAAAAAGAAAAGGCTTTGGACTACAAGGTTACACACAATGTAACCTACATACATATGTAGATGACAGTATAATTACTAGGTGTAATACTAATAAGCCGAGTGTCTTTAATATATGCATGGCAGATTTCTATCTTTAGCAACCCCACAAACCAGATATCTGTTGTTTGCAGTAACTCTGCAACATGCACTATTTCTGTGAATAGTTAATTTAAACCACAGACATAAAAAACATCACCGAATTGAATTCATGCCATCTTGTATTTATGTATTTATCTGATTCATAGCAAGTGTTGCACTTCACTTAACAAGGAGGCACATCTGGTTGTGCTTTAACAGCCCTGAACAAAAAGCTCATAAAAAAGCCACAGTTCTCCAACTGTGTCACTCACTCACTCACGCACACAAACATTCAACTTTATCCCATTGACTTCGTCAATAACGCCACATATTTTATAAAAGCCATTTAATTCACAAATAAACAAATGCCGGCATGAAACAGGCAAATAAGCTTTCTAATTATGGCTTTACATTTGGCTAACTGGCAGCCAGGCTACAGTATATGGGCTCTGTAATGCTTGTGATTGGAGAAATAGGAAGAGAGAGCATGTTTGTCTTTTTCTCTCATAGTGCAGCTTATGGGCCCTGTGTTAAAATGTTAGCATTTGAATTAATGCACACGATGGGGTCCAAATATCTGTTTTAAAGCTGTCTGGAAAATAATTCGAAAGTTTGAGAAACTCAATAAGTTATGATAGTGGGAGACATCATAACTAAGTTAAATTACTATTCTAAGCAAACAGGGGCTTTCTCAATGTCAAATAATGGCTAGATGGAAGGTTTTATAGGGGCAGTGCATAACACTCTAAAACAGTTTACACAAACTGGATCATTTGTATTCAAAGCACAGGAAGTCAGACCAAAAGTGACGTCACCATCAGAAGATCAATACATCAAGCTTTGTTCACCGAGAGATAGAAAAGCAACTAAATCACAGATACAGCAATTAAGAATACAAGACTCCAAGCAGCATTAGTACTATCAAAAAAACGCTGTCTAATAATGGTCTCAGAAGACAAGTCCATAAACCATTTCTCAAGAAGGGAAATAAAGCTAAATGCACTGGGTGGGCTGAGACAATCTGTACCAGCATTTTACAGTGGATCACTGGAAACAAGGCCTAGATATTGAAGGGTGTATGTAAGTTGATGAACAGGAGAGAGAATGACACCAAAGTGTGTTGAACCTACAGTGAAACAAGGTGGTGGGACTCTGGGGGTGTGTTACCCTGGAGTTGGACACCTGTACCAAACTGACTAAACCCTGACTAAGGAGAAGTACCACTCCAATCTCTTCTGGTTTGCATCTTTGAGGAGGATGCAGACTGCATCAGAATAATGACCCCAGCTCTTTGGGACATTGTCATTGTCAAGTCATGGTGGGATAACATGGGTTATTTGGTTTTGGACCAAATTTGTGCAGCCCATGCCAGCTTGGGGGCATGCTGTCATTGAATCCAAAACAGGTCATAGCAAATAATATAGCAAATGGCAAATGGAGTGAATTCAACTTTTCACTCCACCACCCTTTTTGCTGGCATTGAAACATTTAAAGAAAATGTACTGTATCAATGCCAGCAATCGAACATAAATGGCTTCATGTTTGCTCGAGCTGCAATTAAGTGTTGTGTGTGCAGCGGTTTGTGTGTGTGTCTGGCAGAATGATCAGGACACTGTGTGTGGAGAGTTAGTTTCACTAGCTCACGGATTAATGCGTGTGGAATAAAAATGATTGAATTCTCCTTATTTGTGTGAGTGGATAGGTGTGTACATGTAATTGAGTATGTTTTATTTATAATCTTTATTTAATCATGTACAACTATAATTGAATTAGCCTCACTATGCTCACCTCCAGGATTGGCAGTGGCAGGCTGAGACCATTGTTCAACTCTGTTAGTCGTTTATGGAGGTATCGCCTCAGGGTTACAAGACATTTTACTCCTGGGTACAGTGTGAGAACAAAGTTTGACATAGGGTCAGCTTTTTTGCATGACTGCTGGCTACAAAAAGCCAAACAACACAGATCTCAACTGTTTGGACTCATGAATTTGGTCCCGTACATGTCATGGTCTCACCTGGGCTGCCTATTTTGTTTTGAAATCCCCTGTCACTTCCGGTTTTACTTTGGAATCCCTGGTCACTTCCTCTCTGTTCAGTCCCTTGTTTCTGCCTGC
>JAUMHL010000001.1:21532921-21543794 GCA_032362345.1 Sandelia bainsii
AGCTTCTTGCTAGAGGTGGGAAGGGCTAACTTATTTCCACCGAGCAGCTGGAACAACAACAATGTTGGAAACAAGAAAAGGGCTTGGTAATAACGGAGATCACTCACCGGTGCCCCAATTATATGGACAGAGCTGTGGCCCTGGGACACAACGTAATGACCATAATAAGGCTTGTCTGTCTGTTCAAAATCAGCTTAGAGTGCATCTATGCTGACCTACAGCATCACTCTAGCCTTAGTTCAATTTAAACAGGCAGAATCAGAAAGAGCAGGGCTTTTTTGGGGATGGGTGGAGGGAAAAGTTAGACACTGTCTACCATCCTGACTGTGTTTCCCATGCAGACAGATGAACAACAACCCCCCAAGTCCACCTCATTCCACCTTATAGCCTTGATGAGTATCAATTTGGACTCTGGCATTTCTTGTGGCTGCTGCTGCTCTTTAATTCCGTATGGCTGAGAGCTCTGTGATTAATGACAAGTACTTAGCTGGAGGACACGGTCAATAAACGCATGGGTCCGGGAACTTAATATCAGGCTATACGCCAAAGGGGAGACCAGCTTCCTTCAACAGGGAGCACCACCCCGAACTGATGGGGTTAACACAAGCAGAGACCAGAAATGAAGATGAAAAACTTTTCACACAGGCTTTTTTTTTTTTTTTTTGGACTGACTTTACTGATGTGAGCCTGGATTTAATATGATTAAATATAAGCAACCAAGTGCAATGTGCTGCTGCACCATCCTTCCAAAAAGCCTGAAGATAGAAAGGTTGATAGGGCTGAAAAACACGGGAGGAAAAAGAGAGAGTGAAAGAGAGCTCTTGTCATTTGTGTGGCAAGTGTTCATTCGCATGCGTATCCTCATGGGAAATGGAAACACATGAATAAATAACTCCAGACACAATAACCTGGAAGTCACAGTCATGGTCAATTCAGCCCTTTAAAGCCCGAACAGGGGAAAAACACACAACTTTCATATATAAGCTCATTGATATATCATGGAAGTCCTGTCCTACTCTGTACACACCGACACTGCTTTCCATACAGATGATTAGCACCTTTGACATCTCCAAAAGCGAAGTGCTTCTGTGTGCCATCAAAACATGACAACAGTACTGGATAATCCTGTAATCTTCTTATCAGCACAATTACTACAACACAAACATGCAAAACTAATGGCTGGGGGGTGGGGGGCGTGGGGGCACGCAAATGATAAAAGTTTCCACTGCAAGGTCACGCTTTCTCTAGTTCATCCCACAAGTCAAATGTTGATCAGCACATACTGGAATACCAGTTCACCTGATGATTGTGTAATACTGTTTATCTAATTATCTAACGTTGATATTTATGGTGTGCGTTCCACTGTTTGTCCCTCCGGAGCAGGCTGTAACAATACTGACCTCCAGTGTACGTACAGAAGGACAGAGCAGAGCGAGCTCTTCTTGGTGACTCGGTGCACTCACCCGCTGTCAGTCAGTGCGCTTTGACAGCAGTGTGACCTCCAACAGACAAAACAGACAGCTCCTGCTCGCTTCGTCTATCAAAATGAACAAAAACGCGCTGTTAATTGTGAAATAGATAAATGACTTTCAAAAGTCAAACATGCCGAGATTCGCTAATCAGCTGGCCGGTGTATTTACCATTAGTCAGTTTTGCATGCAGACAAACAAACAGGACAAACTATAAACAACACCCCCCCCCCAATTAAACAAGCCCACGCTGATCTTATTAGGTCTATTATAAATAAATATTTTGCTCACTTATTTCACCGTCATCTCCTCTCCTCCAATAATCGCTCTCATCTCCTCTCCGGGGTGGTGCGGGTCCCTGCTAGTTTTTATTCTGAGGGGGGGGGGGGACACGTGGTTGTTACAAACCTCTCCCAGGACACAGCGGGGAGGCGGAGGTGGAGAGATGCGGGCACAGTCGGGATGAGAGAGGACTCGGAGAGGAGGGAGAGTCCGCTCTCTAAACCATGGAAATTCCGCCTGCACGTTTTTGGAATAAGGACTTAAAAGACTTTGCACACTGCGACTCCTCTTTCTTTTTCTTTCTTTTTTCTCTAAGATGAGACTTGCATGCAGGAGGTGGAAGATCGCACATGAGGAGAGAAGAAAAATGCCATTTGAGTGTTGTGGTGAAAGATGCGCTTTCCTGATGGTATATTTTTACATTTTATTTCCGTCCATTTTAAAAATTTAAAAGTCACACCTTGACTGCAAATAAACTGATAATGGATTTCCTAAATATCTCCAGTCTGGAGGAGAGGATAGAGGGAGAAAATATCTCCTCTAATTTCACCTCTCCGAGCCAGTACACCCAGCTCGCTATCTGGACTCTGGCCGGACTTGTTAGCTTTCTTATTTTGTTTACAATTGTCGGGAATGTTTTGGTTGTCATCGCCGTTTTAACGAGCAGAGCTTTGAAACCACCCCAGAACCTTTTTCTCGTCTCCCTGGCCAGCGCAGACATACTGGTGGCCACCCTGGTCATGCCATTTTCTCTGGCAAATGAACTTATGGGCTACTGGTTTTTCGGTAAAATCTGGTGTGACATCTACCTGGCTCTGGACGTTTTATTCTGCACCTCTTCTATCGTTCATCTGTGCGCTATTAGTTTGGACAGGTACTGGTCAGTGACACAGGCAGTAGAGTATAACTTAAAGAGAACACCAAAAAGAGTCAAAGGCATGATTGTGGTGGTCTGGTTGATCTCAGCCGTCATCTCATTCCCACCACTCATATCAATGGACAGGAGCAGCAATGAGACCAGTCCCCAGTGTATTCTGAATGACGAGACCTGGTACATTCTCTACTCCAGCATTGGATCATTTTTTGCCCCTTGTGTCATCATGATTCTGGTCTATATACGAATCTACCAGGTAGCAAAGACCAGAACCCGAACAATGTCAGAGAAGAAGAGGGACTCGCCACTGGAGAATGGGATGGACAAAGCTGAACCAGGCAGAGGTGGGTCACAAAAGTCCAACAGGGGCGGAAGCGTGAAGGACCAGGAACGTGAGAATGGGCACTGTCAAGAGCAGGCAGTTCAGTCCTCTCTACCTAATGCAACAAAACATCAACAGACAGACCACGATGACGATTTCGATGACAGCAGCTCATCTGATGAGAAATTAAAGAAAAGTTCCAGCTCCTCCAAACAACACAATGATGACAAAAAAGACAGGAAGTCCAGCCGGAAGAGCAGCTCAGCCTCTAAATACTCCAGCAGGAAGTCACGTGCCAGTTCCAAGTCCATAGATCTGTTCTCATCTCGTCGCAAACGCCGGAGCACCGTCAATCGGAAGAAAGTCTCTGCTGCTCGAGAGAAACGCTTCACCTTCGTCCTTGCTGTTGTCATGGGTGTATTTGTCGTGTGCTGGTTCCCGTTCTTCTTCTCTTACAGCCTGTATGGTATCTGCCGGAATCCATGTCAGATCCCCGAGACGCTGTTCAAGTTCTTTTTCTGGATTGGCTACTGTAACAGCTCGCTAAACCCAGTCATCTACACCATCTTCAACCAGGACTTCCGCAGAGCCTTCCAGAAGATCCTCTGTAAGTCATGGAAACGCTCATTCTGAGGGAGGGGTCCTGCATGGCTGGGTTTCTAATAGACATTTTACCCTGCAGACAAAAATGTGAGCTGTAGGATAAAGTGCTGGCCTGAGGTGCGCTCACACCTTTACTTTCAGGGATTGCACTTGAAATGAAGGGACCCTTAACCGATCAAAGGATTGAACCAATGTGTGGAAAAGGGGTTGAAAATGAAGAAAAGGCTTTCATCCAATGCCATTCATGCTGCCTTTGGACTCTGTGTGCTTCGGCGTATCCTCCCAGTCAGTCACTTCTTCTCCCTTCATTTAAAAACAATAAACTGACTCATAACTCTGTTACTGTGATGCATGCACACCACAGTGGCTACGCTTCGGTGAGCTGCGCAGGAGAAGAAGGGTTTACAGAGACACTTGATTGCAGTATAATGTGACCTCATTCACTGAATACAATGCGAAGGCCTTGACAATCTCCACACAACTGTTATTTGTGTCGTCAGATAATGGTACCTATCTTTTCTCCGTCTCTCTTAATCAGCTTTTCTCTACCTTTCTATTGCGTCACACTCTCAACATGAGGACCAATGGGACGAAGGGGCTCTTTGCTTACTGTTTCAGTAGCAAAACTGTTTCAACAACTAAAAAAAAAGACTTATCCTCAAAAACTACAAAGTTATATTCATGCTTCCGTGTCGAGTGTGTGGCTAAAATGAGAGCTGCTATGGAAACTTTTTATCAGGACAATGTTTTTTTTTTTTTTCCTGATCTTGGACTCGGTCCAGATACGATGGCATGTACAGTAGGGTAGCGTCACAGGCAATTTCCTCTCCCATGTATTTGCACCTTCCTGTTCCCCCTGAGAAAATAGATGGAATACAGAAGCACTGCTGAGGCAGATGGGCACCCACTGACACTTACACTGTGTGTTTCTCTGCGTGCGTGTGTGTGCAAGGGAAAGACAGGACAACGTGTATAACAATGTGGAACTGTGTTGTGACAGAGAGTTTACAGAATCTTATCCCAACTACCAGTTTAGTGATTGTATGTGTGTGAGTGTGTATAAGCCTACTTTTCTCTCTGATTCTCTCTGGTCAAGGGCCTTTTTCATTCTCCTCAATCCTATTTTCCGTCACGCGTCTTTTCTCTCACTTCCAGCCACAAAAACACACGCCACAGTAAAAACCAAACACCGTACTGCTCTCTTTTAATGTCTGCTGCTCACACTCACTTTAGAACACACATATACATTGTTATTGTATCCACAGGGATGTGAAAATGACTTATACAGTCAATATTTTCATCTTTACATTTCAAGCATTTATAGCCAGAAGGGCTTATGCTTTTTTTTCTTGTGTAAATAATTGAAGGCAGTACAGTATTATTGTGTGGTGCCTCATAATCACACATGTATCAGTATGATATAATGTATTGTTTGTATGATGAACAGCACTCTGCCAGATTTTCATGTTACACCAACCTCTGTCCTTTTTTAAAAGAACAAGTGTTTACTTCTCCACTTTGAGCACATTCAAAATATCAAATAAAAAGATTAATTCAAGTGTCATTTGAGGACTGCATGAGTGCATTTTCCTTTACTTCCTTTTACTGCTTTGCCACTGTTGTTTATTTATTGCACCAATACAGTCACTGGTGTGACTCACAACATATGACTAATGATCTTTTATAAGTGCCATTTTGAGGTACCCATCCAATGTTTGCTATTTTCATTAAAAAATGTATTCTAAATGTACCCATTCTATAGATACACTGATGATCCACCAAGTGGTGGTTGATGTTGTTGTGTACAGGGGTCAGCACGGGCGCTGTGACCGACCTCCAGCTATGTGGACCCCTGCACAGCAAGCTGCAATGCACTGTATGTTCACTGTCTGAAAAAAATCTGACTCGCAAGAATCTTGATTTGATTGTACACAAACAATTTAGCTGGTGATCATCTTTTGTAACTGAGTCTCCAATACACAAAATACTCAGGATTACTAAGTGACTAACAGGCTGGACAAGACTTTCCCATGCACACACTAATGTGCTCAAAGGAATATGTCTGAGGCATCTGAAGGATTGCTAGTGTGACTTTTTTTCTCTGCCTGCTTTCTCAACATCACTGGAAAAATTGCCTCCAAAAACTTATCTGAAATCCTGCTTCGCGACTTGGATCTAGTTACTAAAGCTGTATGGTGCTATTTGATTGTAACACATTTCTCCTGTTCAAAGACAGTTCTGGCTCTCCTGCTGTCTGGGACTGTAACTCAACGTAGGTGTAAACAATATCTTTTTCTTCTACTGCATCATTTAGTATATCCTCCAGAGATGTTTGTGTGTGCTGACCACACTTGTGCGCCTGTGGTTCCTTGGAATGCTTTCACAGAGCCTGATAGGTGGCTGTGAACAGACTGTGTGGTTGCATCACATTAAATCATGCAACTTCTCGTCATGAAGCACAAAATCCTTCTGGAAAAAAAAAAGATTTCTAAGTTCAATCACTGGAGGCTGACTGCACCAGTTATAAGCAAGAACTCTGGTCGCTCTCAGAGGACAGTTCAGGCGCCTTAATTTTTATTGACACAGTGTATGAGCATATTGCACGTTTATGTGTGTGCTGGAAAACTACTCGCCAGAGGTCCTCCAATCCACAAAAGTCAGATCTGGGTAAGAGCTTACCACAGAGGATGGGCAATTTCTGCTGATCCAGACAAGGTATATAACACACCCCTTCTCTCTCTGTCTGTCTCGTGCTTATGTATTTATCCCCTGAAAGCTGACTACCATCGCATCCGTGACCAAGCAAAATGGATTCTATGATCGCAGCCCCTCTCTTGTTAAACTGTTAATGGGTTGCTGAGTCAGCAGGTCATATTACCATGCTGCTAGTGGTTAGCTCTTGTCCTGCACATCTGAATCCAAACCAATTAAACAATCTCACATAGAGGTGCACTCTGCACTGTGCGTCTCCTTTTAACTCAGGTTTTTTGAGCAATTAAGGTAAAAGGAGACCCAAATACATGTTTTCTCAATCATAAACATGTATATTAATTTTATTTACTTTACTTATTTAAGAGCGCTGCATTATCTGCAAGCGCTGCTCAACTATCATATTCGATTTTGAGGATTTTGCTGCTCATATCAGACAAGTCATTTAACAAACAAGTGATAAAAGGGAAATATATTCATGAACTGAGCTTCAAAAGCATCATTCTATAAATTTTTAAAGTCCATAACCACATTGCTTTCCTCTCTGGTAGGCGAGGATGATGTCTTCAACTCAACCTGACCTCCCAAATCCCCTGTCTTCTTTGCCTCCCTCACACATGTCATAACTAATTTCAGCAGATCTGCATGAGTGTTCAGTGGGTGGCAAATCAAG
Organism: Sandelia bainsii; assembly: GCA_032362345.1. Classification (NCBI taxonomy): domain Eukaryota; kingdom Metazoa; phylum Chordata; class Actinopteri; order Anabantiformes; family Anabantidae; genus Sandelia; species Sandelia bainsii. Next base: position 21,539,854 of record JAUMHL010000001.1, read on the forward strand.
TAAGGCCAGATTGTATAGTATTTTATGTGTGTACAGTATGTAGTGGTAAATACTCACACAAGGTTTTAAAGCTAAATTCAGTGAGTTATGATGCTACAGTTCTAAATGTGTCAGCAATCAGCTTTTACTTGCACAGACACTACTTTCTTTTTGGAGGGCTTCGAAGGAATGTCCTTTTGTGCATGTATTTGAGGACCAATTTTTCTCTCCGTGTACTGTTTTCTCTCTGCTTAAATCTCACATTGCCTCCTTCATAAACTTTGTCCCTGTATATCATCATACACTCCATACAGTTTGAACTTCAGCAGTTTTTAAACCTCCCATAAAAGCACTACATATGCTGTGGAGGAAAATGACACCAGGACAGTGGTAAGTGGAGGGGTGGGGACTTGATGAGCTTCTTTGGCTGAGGTCCCCAGAGTTTAGAATTGCCACTGGTCCCACAACTATACTGCTGAGGTTAACTGTCACCGCTATCATCAACACTGTTTCCAGATTCTGTGAAAAGGTTCAAAATCCCACTGGACACTATATGCCTATATGCCTTACAAACAAACATTTAAGAATCAGTGGGAAAGAAATACAACAACATAGTTTGTTCAGTTTTGGTAGTGTAAAACTGAGGAGTTAGGGGTGGGGTTATGACAGTAACCAACCTTTACTGTGGCCTATGCAGATCCTTCTTGACCACACTGGATACATGATTTAAAAAAAAAAACATGAGAGTTAGTGGAAGATTTAGAAGCTAAAGAGTCAAACAAATACCCAGTGAATGGTATCTTTGTTCTATGTGTACATGTTGAACGTGTTACTAATATGATAACAACTTTGGTGTATTAATTTAAAAAAGTAATGTTTAAAACCACTGTCAAGTTAAGTGATAAAAAAACTCAGGTAATGCAGATTTAAATATATAGTCTGACTTTTTGAGTGATACCACTCTCAGGTGTGTGCATCGATTATGGCGCTAGATCTTGTGGATGATTAGCTTAGCTTAGCATAAACACTGAGCTCAGACCAGCTGTTTCCTGGGATGGTCATGTTCTGGCTCCAGCACCATACTTAAAGCAACTGAGACTGGCATCAATCGTCTCGCTTACTGTAGTAAAGAAGTAAGCAAATTTCCCAAAACGCTGAACAATGCCTCACACACACACACACACACACACACACACACACACACACACACACAGCACACAGTTAAATGACTTATGGCTTTTAACAGCAGAGATGTGAAACAAAGATGTGACACTGAATTAAAACACTAAAAGCACCTCATCTGTATTTCTCTGCTGTGTAGCAAACAGACTTCTGTCAGTGAAGGATAAAGGTTCTGTAATGGATTTCACTGAATGTCATGTTCACACCTTTGAGCAATGTGTGACTAACACCATGTAATTTGTCATGATTTCTATCAGCGTTGCTGCCATGTTACAACACTAGAGGTGTGGTTGCTGGCAGGCAAGTACAAAATGACAAACTGGATGTGAGTACAAGAATATTTCATAAATAAAACACAATGTCCAGGGAGGATTATGTTTCAGCAGTGAGAGGATAAGTCAAAAGGTAGACAAGGAGCACAAGAGACTGTTGCGAGGGGGAACTGATTCTTTAATCAATCCCTCTAGCTTTTTATTTCTTCAGGGTTCTCAATACCTCTTCTCTCCTAACAGCAAGAATGGAAAGGCAGGACTTCATCTCTTGCACACCATCTGCCATCAGTCTCACATTCTTCACACACTGTCTTTTAACCTCTTTCTCTCCAGCCTATACATCTATCTCTTCTGTTCAGTCTGACAGCAGCCCCTGGTCCACTTGCATGGTAGAAAAGGAGTGGAGTACACACACAGGCTCTAGTACATACACCTGCTGTTTCTAGTTTTAGTACACAGGCAATTGCTTTCTATCAGACATACCTTCTTACAAAGCCACCTTTAATAACATGTTCTTCAGTTGAGCCAGTGCTTGGTGGTTCAATTAAATGTTTTAATTCAAGGCAAAAGAGAAGTCATCTCTGTGGATTATATTTTAACAGTGGAGCTGTCTGTGGGTTTTTCACAGGGGAATAGCACCTTCTACTTTCTAACAGCGTTGCCAGATGTCAACTCTAATTGCATTTCTCCCTGTCGTTTCAGCATTCACAACGTGCTCCTTATTTACAACTTGCACTCTTAAAGCTGACTAGCTTTATTAACTACTCATAACTAAAGAACAACTTAAATAGACATTCTATTTGATTGATTAGACATGCAGAAACTCTCTTTATAACCTTATTCCCCAAAGTAAATGCATTTGGCTAAAATTATTTTCTGGACTGAAAAGCACTAAAAGCAAAACTAAAAGTGTAGAGAAAAGGCTACTCACACTATAGGTGGTAGTCTGGAAGTTGAGTCATGGCAACTGGACTGAAAATCTTCACAGACACTATAGGTGGTACATCATAAAAGAGTGGAAAGACAGATGGAGGAAGTGAATAAAGGGACAAATATTTATTTATTGCTTCAAATGCTTCAATCTAGTTTAATCTTGCATCTTTGTTTTAGAGTTGAAAAACGTCTGAGCCCACAGATCAGTGGCTCTGTGATGCAGTGCTTTTGACTAATTGCTAACATAAGTATGTTAACATGCTCACAATAGCAATGTTGACATGGTAACATTTTCTAATTACCATAAAACACAAAGTAGAGACATGAATGTTTGTAACAAATTTCATGTCAATCTAATACTGGAGACGTTTCACACAAAATCACAAAAAAGGAAAAGTCAAGGAATCAACAAAGTTATTAGACTTCATCATCTGGGAACCACGAATGTCTGTACAAAGTCTCCATCATCTGATGGTTTAGTCAAGCAAACTGACCAGGAGAAAAGTTAGGGAATCACCAAAGTCAGTATCTTCATCTTGTGGAGGCCATGAATATCTGTACAAAATTTTGTGGCAATCCATCCAACAGTTTTCAAGATAATTCAGTCTGGACCAAAGACTAGAGAGTAGTGTCACTAAAATGAAAGTTGAAAACCCATTTATAGTCATTTAAATGTACCATGTCTGCCAAGGACAAAGTTCTCTATGGACAAAAGTTGTGTATATACGCTACCGTATGTAGCCCATGTTGCCCATGAGCTTTATCATGGGCTGATCACAAATCTCATTGGGGTATTGCATTTAGAAATGTGTTTCTCCTGCTCTTGTGTCTGGTTCAGTTGCCTGCATCTAGCAGCCGTACACCCTCAGGGTCAGGAGTTCATTCCCTGCTCCTGTTTTCAATTCTGCTCTATCCATTCATCTCCTCCCCCATCACTCCTCTCTGTCCATGAAACAAAATGGAAAATAGAAATGATCCAGCTATGATGGACACGTTTCCTTTTCACTTTGAGATGAATCAAGTATCATTTTATTGTATATGAAATCAGGAGAGTAGGCATTTGTACTGTAATATGTGTTTTACAGTGCAGCTCTACATGGTGAATTAAATGGATAAAAACATTTAATACCAAATTTAAATAGTAAGCACATAGTGCTTTTCTGTGTTACTGTCTTAAAGCACTTTACACTGCTTCTCATTCACACACCAATGGCCTGTCCCAACAAGGGCAACCTGGGGTTCTGTGTCTTGCCCCAGGAAACTTTGACATATGAAAGGAAGAGCCAGGAATCGAACCACCCACCCCACGATTGGGGCTGTTCTTTCCTCTGTTCCACAGGCACCTTCCATGTCAAAACATGTCATTTACAAAGTAATCATGAAACACTGGTATAATTCCTATGAACAAATTAGACAGCACTAGTCACACAGATCACTGGCCTCCAAATTATAAAAGCGTACTTATTAGAATTTCATTGTAACAAAGGGTTTCATCAAATTAAATCTATCTATCTATCTATCTATCTATCTATCTATCTATCTATCTATCTATCTATCTATCTATCTATCTATCTA
>JAUMHL010000001.1:21543894-21554203 GCA_032362345.1 Sandelia bainsii
ATCAAATTAAATCTATCTATCTATCTATCTATCTATCTATCTATCTATCTATCTATCTATCTATCTATCTATCTATCACACATTTCATGGGTTAATCTCTCACACATTTAATGAAATATGAATTATAGATTAGGAGTCAATTACATGTTCATAGTGTTGTATTTGACCCAACAATGTGAAAAAGTGGAAAAAACAGCATGTGAAACTGCGTCACAAGAATAGTGTCAAGGCTGCTAAAATACAGTTAAACACAAAATAATTAGCGGATGCTCATTTTAAGGACCATGGCTATACTGCCATTTCCAAGCCTTTCACAGCTGTTAGAACAGCTGTGTGCTCCATCATTGCAAAACACAAGGAGGCAAATTCTGATGAACCTGGGCATGGTCAAAAGTGCAAGACTTCAAAAACTTTGGAGAGGAAAATAGTCAAAGATGTCAACTTGAATCCCTGGATCTCTGCCAAGATGATTGTTGCTGAACTGGCCTTTTCTGGACTTGATATTTCAAAGGAGAATGCTGTGAGAGCTCTTCATCATGGTGGGCTTTAAGGTCATCATCTAAGAAAAACTCCATAGGTCACACAGTGGCACATCAAAGCCAGCCTGAAGTTTGCCTGTGAACATTTGAAACATGGGAATTAGTTTTGGAAGTTTGTCCAAATTAAACTTTGGTCTGATGAGGTCAAACTGTTGGTAGGAGCACAACGTTGTGGGGCTGTTTTGCTGCTTCAGGCACAGGTAACGTTGTTTGGGCGCATGGGATCATGAACATAATTTTGAAGCATAATCTAAAGAAATTTGCTGCCAGTCTAGCTTTATGTCACTGCTAGGTCTTCCAGTATGAAATAACCAGAAGCATACATCTACAGTAAGTTGGCCCATAATGTTTTGGAGGAAACCAAAATGAAGTTCCTGGAGTGGATCTCAATCCTCTTGCGAATCTGTGGCGGGAGCTCAAGGTTAATGTCTCTACTCAAAACCACACAATTTACATGAGCTGGAACATTTTGGAAGAATAGGCTAAGATCCATCAAGAGAAATGGGGCAACCTAGTTTGGAACTACCATACGACGTTGTTGTCAGTTGTGAGTTAGACAAGATACACTATTAATTGTCTGAAGGTCTTTGTTCTTTTGGAAGCAATTGAACCATAAACACTGTTGGTTACGGGTATCACCACAGAATAGTTAAGGGTTTGTTTTGATTTTATAAAGGGGACTAATAATTTTATTATATATAATATTAATTATATGAAACAAGCAGCTGGTTTACATTTGTGGCACACAGACAGTCAACCCTCATGTACTGGGGTGGTAGCTAAATTTACATCATGTGTAAGTACACAGACATGTGGAAAGTATGAATAGGCCTTAATTCTGTTCCAGCTGTCACATATCAGTATCGTCCGCATGCAATAGTGAAATACAATGTATATTACAACACAATAGACTATAGTGATGTCTGGAGTTAGTGGTGAACTGTTGTTTAGCGCATGATTGAGTCTTGCAACCTATGACCCTACATAATGTAACTTACACTGCCATAGTGTAGTGCACTGCTCAGATGGATGGCATAATGGTATTCTTCTGGCATGCACCATTATCCATATAAAACATCACATTATGAATGCAAAATAGCTTGCATGAAAAAAAAATCATGAAATGAATCGTGAATTTTATGCAGAAAACTAGAATGAATAACAATCACCTCATTCCACTTGCCCTTTCCACTTAAATGAAGCACATAGAGCCAAGTCCGCTGAGGGATAAAGAATCAGCAAAGAAGGTGTGACAAAGATAAAGATGGGACAAAGTCATTATGATTTCACCCTGAAACATTATTCCACCCTGGAGCTTCTAGGGTAGAGAAATTGCAATGTGTGCACAATTTTCTTCGTTATGATTTTCCTATTAGGTTTTGATTGCCACGAATGAGCATATCAGGCAAGATAGCCATATGCATATACAGTATACCGATTTCTCAGCAGGTCAGGGTGACACAAATGATCACAAACATCACTGCAATAAAGAGCATCAAAGTGACCTCATGGAATTAAGATTCACATACGAAATATACTTTAGTGACAGCAGTGGTCAGAGGCATTATGCTTTCAGGTTGTCTATCCGTACGTCAGTCCCAACACAATATATCAAGAACACCTTGAGGAAATTTCTTTAACTTTAGCACAAATGTTAAATTGTAAACAATAATCAACTGATTTGATTTTGGTGGTCAGAGGTCAAAGGTAAAAGTCACTGCAGCCTTACGTTTGTGAAATTCTTGTGAATATCACGTGAACTTTGAGGAAATTTCATCAAATTTGGCACAAATGTCCACTTCGCCCTCGAGGATGAAAAGATTACATATCGGTGTGAACGCAATATCATATAAATGCTTTGAAAGAATGTCTTCAAATTTGGCACAAATGCCCACATGGACTTAAGGATGAAATGATTAGATTTTGGTGGTTGAAGGTCAAGGTCACTGTCACCTCATGTATGTCCCATTCTCGTAAATGCTATATCTAAGAAATGTCTGGAGGCAGTCTCATCACCCCTGGCACAATCATCCACTGGGTCCCATAGATGAACTTAGTAGTAAATGAGTACGGACAGACATGCATGCAAACAACAACTTCACCAGTTCTGGCATGTTGAACTGTTCTGTTGAATCATATAACTGTTGAGAACAATATCAATACAATGATTAATAACATGTTTGAATCATGTAACTTGTTCCTGTTTACTATGAAATGGTAGGAATGATACATCATACACACCTCTCAGAACTATGTCACATATAGAGTGCATGACAGAGTGCTATCTCAAACTCAAATTGACATAATCAAAGTTGAATATTTAAGAGGAAACCAATCACGTAGAGTGCAGTTTATACCAGCATTCTATTTATTTCTTTTCACTGACAATGCTTTGTAATTTAATAATAATAATAATTTATGCTTTATTGATCCCCTAGGGGAAATTCTTGTTTTGTACAGGCTGCCCCCTGTGAGGCGCCAAGGGTCAGGGTATCGGTGTCTTTTCCAAGGACACCTTGACATGTAGACTGGCGGGACCGGGAATCAAACCACTCACCTTTGGGTTTAAACTGCTCTACCCACTGAGCTATCATACCGCCCTGGTAGACCAATGGACCAATAGACCCCATCCCTCTCTGCTTTATACCCCCTGTAGTGTTTGCAACATAGAACTGAGTCATTAAGTGAAGCAATCTGCACTTATTAGCCTGTTAATTATCCTAATTAATTTGTCTCTTGGGTAAAAATCTGTATGTACAGTCTCTTGAGGAACAATGTTGGAGTGGCTGCGCACGCTGTGCGTACACTTACACTCAAATGGCTGCACATACACACCATAAATAGTGACTTGCTTACTCCACACTCACACAGAAACTCCCTTATGTGTCAATTTGCATTCACTGACTGTCAGTAAAAATGTCTATGTATGGTGTCAGAAATTCCTTTATTTTTTACAGTCAGGTAATTGGCATTTTAGTCCTCCAATTTATCCTTATGGAGTAAATAAATTGTATCTGTTCCCTAATACAGTTTCAACTGGAAATGAGTCATTCATTTATGTCTTTCCATCTTGCCTGGTAACTTTTTGCCAAAGCTACAGTACATACCTCTGCAGTCTCTAAAAGCCAATACATGTAACAATTGACCAATCAGCAGATACAAATAACAAGACTGAACAAACCTGGGTTATTTTACCAATTTGACCTTCTTGAATACATAAAGCTGCCAATCCTTAATTTTCTGTGGAAACATTCAGTCATCCATTACTCAGGTGCAAAATGTCAAAGGTCAGGTCATATTAACAGTCAGGACATGGAATAACCATCTTCATGGAGGTGACACAGCTATAATTGATTTCCCATAAAATCTACCTATAGGTTATATCTGATGGATTATCTTTTTTATTGACATCACAAGTGCGTGTGTGTGTGGATGTAAGGTGGTGAAATGTCGATCTGCAGGTGTTAGTGCTAATACTGAGATCAACAAATAATTACTGAAGAAAGGATTGAAGGCAGAATGAGACTGAAAGATGGGGTCTTTAACTGTTGCCTCATGTGATTTGTCATGACATCATTATTAATTATACTGCATAAAATTAAGTGTTTATAAAAATGGCAATATGGATTCACGGGTTCAAGACATGAAAAGAGGAAGTGGCCAAGAAACAAAAGGAAGGGAAGAAGTGGAAGTGGCAGCTCTAATAAACATGATGGATTGATGTCTTGAAACCGTGGAAAGAGTAGTTAAATTTTATGTAAAAAAGTGGTTTCAGTGTATTCATCATTCGTGGATGGAAGTGAGAATGTCAGTAGAGAAACTGGTAAATAAGAATGAAAACATACAGTAAGTCCAGACTATCAGAGCAGATATCGGCAGGTGAATGTAATAGCCAAGGTGACGCTTATCCATCCATCCATCCATTTTCCTAACCGCTTGTCCTCGTAAGGGGGGGGTGCTGGAGCCTATCCCAGCTGGGGACGCTTAAAGTCAATTCAATATATTTTCTTCTGTCTGGTAGTGTGTAGCAAGCGTCTGTTAACCAATGAGAAAACCTTCATGCTTCATTTTTGCTTACCCAAGCCCATTTCCTACCTAATGTCACACAGAATACATATCTCCAAGATTAATTTGTGTTTTCGTTCTCTCACTGTCAAGGTACAATGAACATGGAGAGAGGCAGGAATGAGGCTAAAAACCTGCATTGGTGCGTGTGTGTGTGCGGTGTGTATGAAGCCTGTAAATGTGGATCTGGCATGCACAGGTTAGTGAATTAAAGCTGGGACATACAATGCAGCACAAAGTCACAAAGCCTTCCTTACTTCACCACCTCTCCCATTTTACAGCTCTCTAAGTATAAGACAAGATAATCCTCTATTTGAAGGCACATCTAACACTAAAATAGTTCCACATGATCTAGCTTTGTGCATCCTCTTGATTGTTGAAGTGATAGAAAAATCCAACATCTGCTCAGCCACAGGTGGTCCAACGCGGGGTTAGATCTGCATGCTTTCCAGAGCAATGTGGCGTCTAATTCTGCAGCATAAGATGCCTTTGCTGCCCGTAAGGAAAAAGACAAGGGATGATGAAATAATAATGGACCTGTTGTTTGTCCTGTGAGGATATTAATAGTGCATCCATCTTATGTACATGCATAGGAACGGCAGACATATGGGAGTAAACCTATGTGATGATACAGGAGTGAAAACTGTATTAGCATCCGCTATACAAAAATAGTTTTTTTTTTTCTAGGAATTTATGGTTTTTCATAGATTACTGAAGTGTAAATCTCAAATATGGGATAAATGTACAGTTCTAATGTATCAGATAGATTTGATTTCAGATAGCAAGAAGCAAATTGTGATATTTCCATTAGAAGAGCTGATTCGGTCAATCAATATTTTCCCGCCAGCCACTGTTTCACACTGACACCAAGCCAAGGGGTATCATTTCTACCTGGTGCATCCTTTTTCAGAATATGTTTCCTCCATCTGCCATCGAGATATAGCCTGCCAAATTAAATCATTCAATTGAACATCGTCTGCAACAAACACAGAGGAGCTGTGACTATGAAAGTCTAATGGTTTTTAAGAAAAAGGAAAGAAAACAAAATAAAGAGAGGGGAAAAAAGCAAGGAAACTGATGCTGACAGTGGAGATGTTGAAGTTTGTGGTACAAAAGGCTGAAATGGGGTTTGAAAGAGAAGAAAGAAAGATAAAGCACTAGTGTTGACTCAAGGCTATTTGTTGGAATTGTTTTAATCTCTAACCTTGACTATCAGAGAAATCCACCGCATTTTAAATTCAAGGATGACCAGTGACATATGATGTGATACTGGCAGCAGATCAAAAAAGAAATAGACTAAAGCATGACCCTGCTTAGAAGCACAGTAGCCTTATTTCATACCATATAAGCAGGCTGCTAAGCTACAGTACATAAATCTTCTCATATAATGCACAGTATGGTTTTAAATTCACCCAGTTTCTTTCCCATCTGACAAATCCAGGAGGATGAACTGGAAATAAAATATTCTTCAAATTTAAAAATCATCATAAAAACTAGAGTTACTTGTTTTCGTACATATACACCATACATCATACAGTGTTTATTAGTAGCAAAGTAAAGTCAGTGAGTGACTTCTTGGAGTGACCTCTTTGGTTCTTCAATAAAATCTCACTAACTTAAACTTGCTAACTGTCAGACAAACATGCCAGAATTAAATAATTTGCTTTACTAGGACAGAACAATCCTGATTAGTTATGTGAACACCAAAACAGAACACATGCATTGTGTGTCACTTTATAGGCCCAGTACTGGTTTATATCCTCTTTATGTAAACAGAGGACAGGTGTTATTGCCTGCGTGCACTGAGCTCATTAGGCTTAAGATGAGTTAAAAAAAATAATGATTCCAATAATAAAGTACAACACTCAGTACAACAACCCTTCTCCCTCTCATCCCCCTCTCAGTATCTATTTCACTATCTCTCCTCTCTGAGTCTCTTAGTGTCTCACTCTGCCTCCTTTTCTCTCCTGCATCACAGCAAGGTCAGATCAACCAATTACTTTCCTTGTTCAGCAGAGGTAAAGTGTCCTTCTCTCCTCTTCAGTGCTATAAGTGATGAGATCAATAGCACTCCTGGTCCACAGTTAGAATGTCTGTTGGCTTATTAGCCCCCAGCTGCCCTGCTGACAACAACCAACTTGCCAAACACTATTTCAACTCAGCCTTCACTGTCACAATGGACAGCATGTGAAATGTTTCATCACAAAATGATTCCTTAAATTTAAGAGAAACTGCAACCATACCTGCATACTGACTCCTGACATGAAAAGGGAAATATAGATTATATTTCTCATGAAAGAAAGATTTACTATAGATGAATATACCAAGGCAAAATAAATCCACTTCAGAAAGTATTTCTCTTTCGCTTCTGGCACATTTTACTGTGTTGTAAATGCTATTTTTACCCATCAACCTACATACTAGTCCATGATAACAAAGTGAAAAACATACTTGAATTAGCAAATTAGTTAAAAGTCAAACACTTTAATATCTCATTTTAGATCTTTTAGCAGTCCAAATTGTGGTCAACTACATCCTGAGTATTTTAATGTTTCTTGAGATGAGTCTAGAACTTGATTTGAATCTAACATTTGAGTACAACTGAATTGACTGGACATAGTTTAGAAATGCACAGAAATCCTCTTTTTATTTAAAGTCCAATAATTCACACTGCAGTCATAGAAAAACCAAGCTATGAAGACCATAGAACTCTCTGTTGACCTTTGCAATAACATTTGTAGAGACATAGATTAAGGCAAAGGTATAAAACATGGTCTACAGCTCTGAATGTTTCCAGAAGCACAGCAGACTCAATAATTGATGTCACTGCTGGAACAACTGCTAGAGTTGACCAACCGACCAAATGACAATAAAGCATAATTAAACTCTTTGGTCAGAACTTGTATGCACTATATCTTGTAAACACCAGGCACTGCTCATCGTGTGGCTAATACCATCGCTATGGTGAACCATGGTGGTGATAGCATCATGCTGTGGAGAGCATCTCAACGGGAAGATTGATCCGAATTGAGTGAAATATGAATCTAGCCCAATACAGAGAAGTTCTTCAAGAAACCCTGCAGTAGAATGCATGAGACCTGAAACTTGGGTGACATTTAACTTTTTAGCAATACAAACAACAAGTGAGCAACGAGTTTGTCCACTGACCTGTTTTAACTGCATTGTGTTATGTTTCAGGATGTATACAAGCATATACTACATATAGAAGTTAGTATGTTAGTTAGTAAGTACAGTGGCAAGAAAAGGATAACAAAATGTGTCAGTGACCTTAAACATGAAAGAAATCTACTACAGGATGGCTTTGGAGAAACAAAATCTACCATTTGGAGTGGACCAGTCAGAATTGTCAGACACATGTACAAAATGGTGGACCCAAACGCAGACCAGGACAAGAGAGGGTTCAAACAAAAAGAGTCTTTAATAAAATAGTGCAAACAGGGACATAAAACTGAACAGAAAATCACTCCAGGAGGAGGCAAAACCACTATACTAAAATAAATGCTAAAGACAGGGAGGTAGACAAGGTGCAGAGGGAAACAGACTAAACACTAACATAGGATGAACGTAACATGGAGACATGGGGAGCGTGAGTGACAGAGGTGAAGAAGAGAGAAAGGACAGAGCAGAAACCCAAACCAACTTACAGAAATGATGAGGACAGGAGCAAGGGGTGAATGGCAGGATTACAACTTGTAGCATGACCAGATGAACTGACAAAGGGCAGTGAGGCGTGCAGGACATAAATAGTGAAGCACTGATTAGAAAAAAGAAACACCTGGGAGCAATCAAGGAGTGAGAGGGGAGTGGCCAAGGTGAGGGAGGAACAGAAAGACATGGAAAGAAAGACACAAAACAAGGATATGACCATGACAAGAATAGAATTTCTGTCGAATAACCTTAAAGGAGCAAATCTGAGCTGAAGCAGTTCTGTGGGAAACAATGATGCATAATTCTTCCAGAAGATTGTAAAAGTCTAATCAACAGTTACAGGGAGTGCTTGAGGTTGTTGCTCTCAACTAGTTATTGAAAAACTGTTCCACCATCACTTTGTATGTTTAATCCATGTGTTGGTAACAGGTACAAACCCTGCCACTAACTGAAAGATCAATTTTATTTTAATTTAAAGATTTAAAGACCTTTACAGAGTGAGACTGTCTGATGTCAGCACAGTGGTTATTCCAAAGGAGGGGAGCACCATAGCAAAAGGCCCTACAACCATCAGGCATCAGGCTTCAGAGACATAAAGCTGCATATCATCTACAAAACAGTGGAAATTAATTCTTTATGACTGCATATAATTTGACCTCCTCTTTTCTATTTATATTTCACATAAATAGAAAAGAGGAGAGGTCCAAGGAACAAGTCAAGGGGTACTCCCTATTTCACATCAGCAAATGTTGATGTGGTATTATTGTAAGAAACGTTTATTCTTTCAGATAAATAGGATTTTAGAAAAGCAAGAACCAATCCGAAGACACCAAATTTTCTTTCAAGTCGATCTACTATACAAGTAGATATAGAGTATATAATAATCTATGGTGTCAAAAGCTGTAGCCATAAGAGAAGCAGAGAAACAGAACTGGAAACTGGAATCTGGAAGTTGGTCTGTAGTTGGTAGATGATCAATGGTGCATGTTGCAGGTTTAAAAGCCATCACCAGCTTAGATAGTAATTCAAATGATACAGCCACAAATTTCACTAAAAAAGAACCTACCTGCTGTCCAACATAATGCTTGGTCTGTTCTGTAAGAGAAGAAGATGAAGAGGTGATTTTGTGCCTAATATCATCTGTTTTGCTGCAGAGAAAGTCGAGCAAATCCTGAGCTGTAAAGGGCGATGAGTTAAGGGAGGGTTTCTTTTGAGTAAGTTTGGAAACTGTGACAAAAAGAAATCTTGGATTATGTTTATTGTTACTAATTTCCAATCTCCTGCAGATCTGTTTAAGAGCATGGATTTCTGCATTAAACCAAGGTGTAGACTGCCTTAACCTTCTAGTTTTGATAGTAAGCAACTGAATCTAGAAGATCAGATGAGGCTATGTTCAAGACGCTGGTATAATTTTCAACAGAGGCTATAGCTAGAGTCAATTTTGGCCACAACTGATGGCAGTTACTCAGTGAGAGAGATCAAATTTGCTGGACCGATATGTCGGGAGGCAAAGACATTTGCACTATTACTCCGGGGACCAGTTAATAATGCTTCAAATTTGATAAGAAAGTGAAATGACAAAACTGATGTGATGGGGGAGACAGAAGTCAGATCAGAAATTGCTATTCCTCAGGATAGAATTAAGTCAAGGGTGTTGCCACTGCAATGAGTTGGTTCATTCACAATCTGGATGAATCAGGAACGATTTACTCCGAGCATCTCGTTCACGTGAATATTAAAGTCCTCCATAACTAAGATATCATCATAGTGAGTAATCAGATCTGAAATTAATTCTCCAAATTCCTCTAAGAATTGCAAATAATGGCCAGGTGGTCTGTACAAAACCACTATGTGAAAAAATCTGATTCCTTGAACAGGGCTGTTTATCATTGAAAGAGATGGTTGGGGGACGGCATGATAGCTCAGTGGGTAGAGCAGTCGTCTCCCAACCCAAGGTTTAGCGGTTCGATTCTCAGTCCCAGCAAGCTACATGTCGAGGTGTCCTTGGACAAGACACTGAAACCCCGTAGTAGCGC
>JAUMHL010000001.1:21560036-21597145 GCA_032362345.1 Sandelia bainsii
GGAAGCAATACAAGTATGAACAGTTTTTTTATGGTCATTTCCATGGAAATATTAAGGGTTTTGTGTGATTTCATCAGAGGGGCTAATAATTCTGACCTCAACTGTATATCTGGCAACACCGGTCAGAGATATTTTCAGCAATGAATATGATGTTCTAGTGAGTATTTAGCACAATATATGTGCGATTGATTCAAAACAAATACACTATTTTAGTAGTCTATTGTCACCAACCCAGTTTTCTCAGTCCTACGGAAATACAGTTATCTAAGTGGATATGTGTGTGTGTGTGTGTGTTTTTCTCTTTAACTTACCATGGATTTCATGCTCAAATAATGATAGACCAATGCATGGGTGAAGACATCCAACGTAAAGATCAGTGCACACTATGGCTTCTATGTAGACAGGTGTAATAGTATGGCTAACTGATGTGTTTCTCATTGTTTTTGGTGCACTTTTGGCTTTGCATAGCTCAGAGAAAATACTTACATCAGGCTCAATAATGCAATGACTTCTTTTTTTTTGATTTATTGAAAAGAACTAAAATGTAGAACATTACCAGCTGTATCCTTTACTTTTACTGCACTTCAAACCAGAGGAAAATATTGTTCTTTTACTCCACTACATTCATTTTAACATCATGAGTTACTAGTTACTTTTTCACGTCACTGGAATCTTTTTTTCTCTGTCTCGCACAGCAGGATGTAATGATGTGACTACACTGGGTTTTCATCAACAATGAATAGAAACTGTCGCTGGCCCAGGGATTTGTCACTGTAAGTCTGAATGCCTTATTCAGCTAGTCGTCAGCCAAGGTGATTGCCAGTCGAGAATATTCCACCTGCATGATGAATGAATGAGGACAGACAACTCCACCTCAGTCTAAACTCTTAAATCACCTTTTTCTGCATGAACTAATGATAATAATAACATTAAGTAGCCAAGTGTCCAATTACATGTGAATCCTATCAATCCAGAAACTATGTCTATATTTACCACGATCCTTTCTATATTAATGTAAACCTCACTATCCTAAATTAATGCTGAGACTTGGCACTGAAGCACAGAGACTGAAGAAGAAAAAACTGCAGCTGTCCAATTACTTACAGTCTGAACTGAACAATGTCTGGGTTAAAATTCACACCACGCTGTGATGAGGAACATGTTTAATGAGCCTTGTAAACAATCTAGTCACTGCTGTTGTAAGAGAGTCCAGATGAAGCCTACTGTTAGTCTCTGTAAACTAGTTCTTAATTAAGAGAAGCAGCTATTTCTAGGTCTGGACCACTGAGAATTTAAGGTCTACACAGAAAATGCATCCGTGTGTATGTTGGACCAAAACAGAGACTTATGAGCTTAACATGAAAGATAGTACCTTAGCAGATAGACGTGATAAGGTGCACATGGGATTGTTAGCAGGAAACAACTGTGCTTATTTGAAATTCAAATCAAGACTTTTTGAAATTAATTTAAAAACTCCGTAGAGTTACTCTACACCCGCTTCAGTTTACCACTGTATTCATAACT
Organism: Sandelia bainsii; assembly: GCA_032362345.1. Classification (NCBI taxonomy): domain Eukaryota; kingdom Metazoa; phylum Chordata; class Actinopteri; order Anabantiformes; family Anabantidae; genus Sandelia; species Sandelia bainsii. The sequence continues at coordinate 21,561,561 of JAUMHL010000001.1, forward strand.
ATATGCAACAATGCCGACACACTGCACAATTTCTAGATGTTTAAAATTCTAAGACTTAAATATATAAATGATATAAAAACTAGCGTTTGCTTTTCAATCAAACAGAGACACAAAGTTCTTTGTACCATTATTAACTGTTCTCCCAGAAATGCATTTAAAAAGATAGTGACTCAGCTGAACTTGGAAAAAAAAAGACTCTTCTTTCAGCGGCTGCTATTCAAATTCTTAAACTTTAAAGGAAGCATATAAATACACATCAGAATCAGCTGTGATCAGGCTCAAACAGCACGCCTGATTTAGCTCAGACGTGACAGGATGTAAAACTTTTTCAGGCTCTCGGTGGAGCTGATATTTAGTCAGCATTTTCTGACATTACAGATTCCTTCGTTGTCATTGTATGAGCAACAAAATTGGGTTTTGAGCAGATGAATGGGAAAAAGTAACAGCATTAGTATTATAATAGTAGAAATATAATAAAATAAATTGCAGGAACAACAAAATGTAGCAAGTACTGCTCGGAGGAAAATAAGTTACAGTTAAGTGTTACGTGTACTACGCAGTGTCTCTCTCAAATGACATGTGTGTCAGCATATGAGAAAAAGAAGAGATTTATTGTGCCATTGACAAGGTCAGAGTGACGAGGTAGTACATAAAAGGACACTTACTCAATTTATTCAGTAATATTACACCACCATGAATCTGTAGAAGCAATATGAAAATAATGGCAGTGGAGCACATAAGTTACATCAGCAATGACATCCAGTATGAAGGCACCTTCAGTTTAATAGTGGCGGTGGGAGCAAAGTAAAATGTGATGCCGCAGTGAGGGCTGTCGATTGTGGCACGATCATTTATATGCTATTCTGACACCCATACGCATACAGAAGAAAGAAATATTGGTCTTTTTGAGATTTATAGCTTGACTATAGAAAACATTAAATTAACAATTTGTAACATGAGATGCTCACAGTGATTCGCAGAATCACATTGTTGTTGCTCTGTGTTTGCATCGTCTGCCTTGTTACATATTTACATGGGAAACGTCACACATCATATTTTCAGGATGCAACTTTTAAGTCAAGTAAATGTCAATTTAAAAACTTTTGTTATACTTGCTTGATTTTTACCTGTAATTTTACTTCTAATGCATTAAAGGAATAAAAGATGAGGAGGACATTTTGCTTCCTTATTACTCCTGATTGTAAAATCATCCATGGCAAAAGAGTTTCCAAAGTCAAAACTGAACTGCGTTTGTGGCAGTGCATAAACTGTATTAATAAATACCATTAAGTTAGAAGTGAGGGCATGTGTTTTCATTTTGGGATGCAGTGGTCTGTAGTCTTATTTTGTTTTATTTTTAATGCTGACATTTTCATAAACAATGAATGGAAAGCTGAACTAAGGTCGCTGCTATTAAGAGTAATGCTTCTGCTTATGAAGTCATAAATCAAAACAAAACATGACTACATTTCATACACAGGCCTAATTAGTAAGGGACATTTCATCTTAAAATGATTTAACAAAAACAAAAATATTCTAGCAAGTTTTTTTGGCTTTGTGAACACAATCTCGCAGGCAGACAACCATGCTTGGCAATAATGAGCTCAGAAGAGAAAAGCCACAAATGGCTGTACACCACAATACAGCATGGGGTTAATTTTCTTACCTTTTTGACATTAATTTTGATATCGATTTCAGTGAGAAGTAAAGAAATGTTAAATGACAGTGTTTGCAAAATGTGAGTATTTTTCTAAAGGCATCATCTATACTGTGTACTCTCCACCATGTTTCACCTCCATCCTTGCCTCCAGACCAAGGCAATTATCTCTATTGCTCCATGTACAATTTTCTATAATGATACAGAAAATGATAAGTGTTGCAATGGAGCACAAAACTGTACCCTGACTAAAAACTTGGCAAAACATGCTACATTAATGTGACATGTAATGCATCTGATGGTGTACTATCTCTAAAACAATTTAATTCAACCTGGATAACTACATTCCTCCAAGTCTTTTCACACACCCAACTGTGCAGGACGAAAGACTGCTCTGAAAAAGAAATACCCACAAGGACGTCACTCAAGCTTGCTCCCACTAATGAAAGGTTCCTCTTGATAGGAGAAAGAATGGCAACTACCTACTGGGCAGCTGAGACAAGGCTGAACAGTGACAGCTTGGACATAAATGTCCAGACCCACACGCACATACGCACACACATTTTGTTATAGCCCATTACCCAGCCTTTGGAACAGTGAGGAGGAGGAGACTGGCAGGTATTGATCCACAGCAGCACGTCTAGCCAGATATGTCACTTTCTCTCCACGCTCTGTCTTTCATCTTCACACACACACACACACACACACACACACACACACACGAAGAAACACACTTTGGGCATTAGTCAATGTGATTTTTATATGAAGTGTTTTTTATTTGGATGTCTATAGAAACCCATTACATTATGTTGTACTGTATTTATCCTAATGGGGAGAGTAATCATCTGCATTTGACTCAGTTTAAGAGTAGTGAGCAGCAACAGTACAACAGAAATCATCATCTACTTCTGAATCTGGCAACTGGGTCAGCGGTAATGGCTGGTGTGTTGCTAATAGCTATAAAACATACATATATCATCTTTCAAGATAATGCAGGACTAATGTCAGCCCTGCATTCAACGTAGCTGCTGCAGTCTGTGAAGGTGATGCTGTGGTTTTGTTAAACAGGCTGTAGGCACGTGCTGCAATAATCACTTCTCCAGTTTTCAAACACAGCTCATCAGCGTCTATATTGGTCAAGAGCGCACATCTGCACGGACCTGAGCCAACCAAGTGACTGCATCAAAACAGGAAATACATGCTTGAATTTGTCTGCCATGTGGAATTCATTAGTAGCGAATTGGCTCTACTCATGCGTGTCCATTTTGAATCGAAAAGCGTGGCGAGGTGAGGAAACAAATAAGGGAGTAGATTGCTGCGTCACTTACCTACATCTAATATCTTGTTCTCTCTGCACACGTATTTGACATTTAAACCTGGGAGGCTGCATCTGGCAGTTTTTAACTTTCCTGGCTTTGACACCGGAATGCGAAAAACGAAATGGTGTTAAAAGCATACCAGCTGCTTCTGTACAAGACTTAAACTGCATTTGCATATTCTTTATTTTAATTATGGCAACGGTGGCTTGCTGGAAAAGTGAACATCTCAATGGATGGATGGATTGTTACTCTCAAAACCTCTCCAAAACTTTTAAACCAAACACTGACAGGCAAAGGTCTTCATAATGTTTGCATTGCAGACTTAATAAGCAAACTATACATAAAAGCACCTAAAATAACAGTGTATATATTAATGATAATCATAATGGTGGTGACCGGAATGAGCCTAAAAGTTCTTCATCCACTCAGAAAGCACTAGAATGAACTAGAGTGATATGTAATCCCTTCCCCTAGGTTTTTCACAAGCTTTTTCGGCACTTTGATCTTGGATGGATAAAAGAAGTTGGGGTCAGACAGTCGCACTGCAGAGAGCTAAGTAAGCAGTGTACTCATTCCTCTAACACCACTGAAGACTTTAGATATTTTGGTCTCTTTATCCGCATCTAATTTTGTCCACCCTCTCCATCTTTTCCTCTTTCCCGTCATCTCCTGTGCCTTTAGTTCTACATTTTTCTCTCCTGTTTCCACCCCTGCTTCCCTTCTTTAAAATCCCCTTATTCCATCTGTGCCACTTTTTCCCTCTGATTCTTCCACTATTCCATTGTTTCTGTTTCTGCAATTTGTCACTTTCAATTCTGTCTTTTTCATCCATCCTTCTTTCTCCTTTGTGCACTGCTTAAAAAAAAAATAATCTTGCAGCGGTTTTTCAGGATCTAACGTGTTGCACAACCATCTTGGTAACCGTAACAACACCATGGGAACTGTGTTCTGGAGGTAATGACTGAAAATGTGAGTTTCATTGTTAAATGATCAATAGAAAGTTGACTTTTCTAGGTGAGAAAAAAAGTTCATTATTTCTCCATCTGGAAATGTTTCACAGAGGGAATCACAGGCAGAGAACCATGCTTTGGAACTCATAAATTAGACTAAATTATGAGTCAAAGCTTATAATTGGAGTTTCTGAATGTAGAAGTGATAGCCTGGCAATCCCTAGAAAGAATAAGCATAACTAATTTTTACATGGATATACAATACTAATCACTTGTGTATCATGTTAGGAGGACAAGTAAAGTGCTAATAAAATCAGATGACTTATGGAGCACATGCATCAGTCTCTGTCGCTCAAACTTTTTAATCAAGAGGAACGATTTTCATAAATGAAGCCAACTGCCCACACATCCCCGTCTGACAGTTGCTTCTCTAACTTCTCTCTGCCTCACACTTTTACTGATCATCACAACAGGCAGAATACATTAGAGAAACCTTGGTGCTTTATCGCAAGATCCAAATATGATGGTGCTGTTAAAATGAACAACTACACAAGATACTACACTTAGATGATAATGCATCTTAATCACTCAATTAGCCCCTGTATATTTTTTCCAATCACGATCTCACTCTCCTTGCTTTTTGTTCAACCACAACAACCACATCATGCAGCAAAGCTAGGCTATTATACCAAGGATATTGCTATGTCCCCGTGTGATGTAACCATGACAACAGGCACCTGCCAATATGCTATCTAGAAAGCGATGAGAAATCAAATGAAAAACAAAAAAAGTGGGGCATATTAGCAGAGGACTTGTGGTAAATAAATGTGTTTGCAGATGTCCAATCTCTATCTCAGCAAGCAGAAATTCAAACTTGAGTTATATCTCTGTACTTGGTTTGCATCTGCGACACAGGGAAGGATTTGATTTTGCACCTCTCTAAGCAAAACATTTTGGATGTTAGGAAGTGCTTGTTAAAAAAGATGGTTTAGCAATGATTTTTGCTGCTGCCGTTTGAACATACTGTAACACAAAGTAAAATCTCTCTCCATTATTATTATTTTTTTTTACAGTGACTCTCATGTAAGAGGTTTGTCTCATGGTGCAGCAGGATATAATGAATCATTCAACACCAGTGGTCTGGTGGTAGTGTGTGCGTGTATGTGTCACACAGAGAGAGCAGATGGAGCAGAGAAGTGCACCTGTATGAATCGAAGCCTGAAGCTCCAGTCTGACTGAAGGGGCATATGGGCAGCCAATGATACATAAAATACTGCTCTGTGTCACTTTCAGTCATTATTACCTGCTACTGTACTTAGTTTGGCAGTGAACAACAATATCATTTTGTGACAGCCAGTCTATATATGATTTGAGTGTGTACGTGTGAACACTGAATAAAACTGTTACAATGCAATGATGTGCAAAATATTCATGTATGATGTATAAAATATTGGGGACATGCAGTCTAAATTAGAATTAATTAAACACACTGGACAGTAAATTTGGACCAATCAATATAAAAAATGAGAAAATTTGTACGCATGGGGCACAATTGAAATGAGGAGCTATGACTTATTGACGATATCCCTCAACTCAAAGAATAAATGATGACAAAGATGTTTTAAATATGCACGAGTGGGTGTGTTTGTGTCTCTGTCAGTCCATCATCCGGTGTAGTGAACTGAAATGAAAATATCAGTAATAATCCCCTTCAGTGTAATGCTGGAGCAACAGCAACATCCTTTCTTGCTTCATTTATTATCCCAGCCCTGGTGACAGTAAAGCCCTAGCAACCTAATTAAGCATGATAGCTGTCGGTTGTTTAATCTCCAAGGCTTCACAAAACAGTTGCATTCCGACAGAGACATATAGTAAGGCAGGAGTAAGAGCCAAGGCACAACGGTATAAACTCTGCAAAAGACTGTGGAAATACTGTGTGTGTGTGTGCTAAAACTTGAGGAGACAAGCTGCAACACAGTCTGTGATGTTTAACGTATGTGTTAGTGTGCATGTCTCATGAGCATTTGTGTTTTCCCTGCATCCCACAGACTAAACTGCTATATGCAGACAAATGAGCAACTAAATTTAGAGATTTGTCTCATCTCACGTGAAGCTGCGTCTCTGCTCCCAGGAGGCTGCAGCTTGTCACCGCACCGCTGCAGAGGAACAGCACGGGTGGAAGCACGCGGCTACAGGGTGAACTCCAGTGCCATGATTGCAGAGTGAAGCTGTCTGTGTGATGTGTTTGTGTTGTAATCAATGAGGTAAAGTGTTGCTATGGCCCAGTTTATTCATTATCTGAGTATATGGTGGGTTACCATCCACCTATTTTTATGTGCATTGTCAATTTGTACATATAAGAATATTGTGGAATGCTTGAAATGAAAAGAAAAATCTTGCATTGTTTATCCAATATTTTTGGACAAACCATTAAATGAAAGCAGACAGCCTACATTCCCTTGGAGAATTCACACTATGAACGGCAAATCCCTGGGCTAAACAAATTGTCAACATTGTTGGTGTGTCTGGTGATCAAACAACCCTCCAACCACAGCACATCATTCGAATAAACTTGCTCAACCAAACACATGACAAGTAGCTGTAGCTGCTACTAGTGCTCGTAGCAGGGAAATCAGCTCTTAGCAACATCTACACTCTAATAAAGCTCATTGCAACCTGTTATCGGCCCTGTGTTAAATGAGAGTTGTTTACAGTGACAAAATGGGCGAGGTTCGTCTCCAGTCCTGTCTAAATCACTCCGAACAGGCTAAGTGGAAGTCACTGTCAACACAGTTGGAATGAACAACACTTTTTAAAGGGCAGAAGAAGCTGGCAGAGTGCCGGTTTGAACTACTCTTGCTTCTGGAGAGAAGATCTCTGTTGATCAAGTAATACAGCCTGAGGATATCAAGTCTGCTGGCTCCACACAGCAAAACAGTAGTGTGATAAAACATCTACAAAGACTACAAAGACAACATGCATGCCTGAATGTGCAGGTAATTGATTTTAACAAGATTCTGACACAACTTTCTTAAGACAAGGTTAGGTAACTGGCAAGGTCTGGAGTTAGAAGTAGAAAGAAATCTATAGGATATAAAATAATGACCTTGGAAATAAGCAATAGCTTGTTCTTTATTAACAGCAATTATAAATCTCTTAGTTTCATTCTATATAAAGGCGAGAACTGATTAGATGTTGAAAAATCCCCCAGACTGTTAATTTATATGTTGAAAAGCCCTCAAAGGAAAACCTAAAAAACTGGACTGTAATACAGCTTCTCCATGACTGTATTAGAGACCAGGGCTTATTTTGTATCTCTGCTATCATTAGCCATGAAGCTTCTCTCCTAGAGACAGCTTTATGACCGATCTAATTGGTCTCTGCAATTGAACAAAAGATAATAGTAAGGCTCTCTATAACAGATGAGAGTCTGATTAAATTAACTACCCCAGCATTAACCTTTCCCCTCACATGTTACAGAAGAAGCTCTGCTACAAGAAGGCATACTGTATCTTTCCTGAAGTGTTTTTGTTTCTATCTTAATACAACATTTTTGTCTCAAAACAAAAAATGCAGTTGAAAATATCGTTACAATGTGAATGAAACATTCTGCTTGGGGCTCGGCTCCAGCACTCCTTACGACCCTTAACAGGAAAAACTGCTGAGATAATGGATGGATGGATCTCTGAGTTCCTTGAAAGATAAAGTTCAACACTTTTTATAATCTGGACTCATTCTGAGTTTCAAACAAGGTTAATGTCCAAATAAGTGAGCAATCCCTTGGTAAACTCTGATTCTTCTGTTCCGTTACTGTACTGATGTGCATATAGAAACATGAACCTCATCTTTTTTCATTCATTTGGATGGAGACAGCGGGGACCAGCACCAAAGAGCAGCTCTGTCAAAAGGACATAATATTGTGCAGTGGGGCAACTTTCTGTGTGAATACAGCCTTAAACTGACCTTTACTCCACAATATGTAGGAGGCAGGTTACAGTTTTTTTTATTAAATAGGCCAAAAAAAGTGAAAAAAGCTGTTATGAATATATGCAAACATATTGATAAAGATACATCAGATGTGTTTCTGCATATAGGTTGCTGATTTCACAATTTCCACAGGGATAGTACTGGGCCCAGTTTCTGAAAAGAACCCTCAAGACTCAGATAATCGTCCATTTACAAGATAACTGTTTTATGGCTAAAAAACATTTCCTGAGAATCCCAGATACGAACAAATTAAATTATTCCTCTTTTTTATCATTTATCTGAATCCAGGTCTCAGTAAGTATTTAAGCAGGTAAGTGAGTTAGCACAGACTTCCTTTTCCTCATTTAAATCCTCCAGCTATTCCTGGGAGACCTCGGGAAGTTCCAAGATCAAATGGGTGTGTGTTCTGTGTTGTCCCTGGAGATTTTTCCAGCTGGTTTACCCAGAATAGTATCTAAAGAGAGTCTTCGAATAGGCATCCTTGTGAAATACCCAAATTACTTTTACTGCCTCCTTCTGGTATCTATTCATAATGAACAAGTCTTTTCTAAAGACTTCTGTGGAGAGGAATGCCAAGGAATTAAATCCATTTTTGGCAGGCTTTGCCATTTGGCAGAGCCCTGTATTGTTTTATTTATCGGGCGGTGGTGGCTCAGTAGGTTGAGCAGCTTGTCAACTAATTGCAGGGTCAGTGGTTTGATCCCTAGCTCCTCCTGGCCAAATGTCCTTGGACAAGACGCAGAACTTGCAAACTGTACTGTTTGAATGGCAGCTCTGCCAATGTGTGTGTCCTGAATGCATTCATTGAACCTGTACAGCCCAACAACCTTTTGAAGACATAAAGAAGTAGTAGAAGAAGTAGTTTTCGAACTTTTGTCCACAATCTCATTTTTCAGGTCACAACCCATAGTTTCTGGGGTTGGAATAATGGATGTATTATAAGAACTGGATACAGGATCAAAACATGGTGCCCATTCATCCTTATGAAAGTTGCTCAGTAGTGCATTGCCTACAAAAATCTTCATTCTTCCAGATTCCAGAGTTAAGAATTACCTGCACAATCCTCATACTTTTGGGCCTACAGATCATGTACACTCATGACCTCCTCTAGTCCTACACATATGAAATGAGATCAAATAAAATAACCCTATAGCAGTTCTAGACTTTCCAAAAGATACTGGACTGAATGGATCAAATTCTAGCAATAAAAAGAGTCAATTTGCCAGGTTTGTGATTCTCAGATCAAAAATGTATTTATTTTTTATTAATTTTATAACCACTCCTTTTTCTAATTTTCTATATGGGAAAAATGCTTTTGGGCCAATGTGCATCACATGGTCAACGCAGGAGTTTGAGTAACATGGTTTGGCCACTATGCCAAAATTTCTGCACAGGCCAACACTGATTTTGAGGGCTTGGTGGAATGGTCAGCTGATAATTTAGGTCCTTTGCCCTTATACGTATCAAACTAGATAAAGTACCAAACGACTACTCTTTGAATAACCCTTTAGTAATGGGAAGTCTGGCTCTTTTCAAAGATTCTGCTCTTTTGGCTCAGCTCCCTTAGAGGAGCCGACTCTCCATCAGATTATCTGACGGAAAAGCAAATTTACGGCTCCCAAATGGCTCTTAATTTAGTATCACTCGGAGCCTTCTACCACTACACTCGTCGGAGTGTCTGCCCCCCTTCCTTATTTCACATAATCATATGATCCTGCCTTTGCATGTGATTGGCTGCATTGTAAGCCCAACTAAATAAAGTCCTGCCCCTGCCTGCATGGATTCTCAGCAGAGCTGAGCAGGAGCGGCTGAAGATTTGGCTCTCCCCAACGGGAGTCGGCTCTTCTCGTTCGTTACAAAGCATCCGCTCTTGTAGCCGGCTCATTCGCGAATGACACATCACTATAACCCTCACAACTCCAATAAGAAAGACAAAATCCCAAGTGCTAACTATAATCGCTTTCTTAAGCAAGTAAACAGTCACAAATCAGATCAGTCACAATTTTATTTGTTATCTGAGTCATTTGATTGAATATTGACTCAAATCTCTTGATCTTGAAAATATCTCTGTGGATCTTCACTCACTATTCATCTTAACACCGCTAACTCTGAACTTGGGTACAAAGTGAAGAGGGAAATTATGAGAAAATGAAAGAAGGGAAACAACGTAGAGGAGTGCCTGTGGGTGTTTGTGCACACACCACACATCTAGACTGTGTCAGCTGCCTATGAATCTATATGTGAGTGTGTTTGTGTGTGTGTGTGTGTGTGTCCCCACTTCTATTAGCCCTGTAGTTAAACTTCTTAGTCCAACAGAGACTTTGATAAATTGCCTGTGTGCTGACTGAGTCTGGGGCAGTCAGTCTAATGCTGTAACAATTGACATTTGGCTTGTTCTTAAATCATAGAAATATGACTGAAATATTTCAGGTGCTTAATAATTCACAGCCTGGGGAGGGAGAAGAAAAGCTGGAGAATTGATAACTGATGGGAATAAATGGTCAGAAATTACATTTCCTTCTTCTGCAACAGCTACAGGAAGGCATAGGCACAAACATAAGCAGGCACTGCTTGCTATAGCTCATGCATGAACACATATCTGTGAACCGGTACATTGTGGTCATTATTGCCTTGTCTCATCATGGCAGATTTGACATCATTACGAATGCAGTATGAGGAAACATCATTCATTCTTTTTTTAAAATTATATGAACCATTTCCCCTGTGCATTACATTTGTTAATAATGTAGTACATTGTTCTTAGAGGAATGGATTGCAGATATTGTGGAGAGAAGAGGGCTGGGGTAAAGGATTCAGTATGGTTCATATAAACTAGTTCATAAGAAGCATCAGGAAAACCAGAGCAATTTTCACAGGGCAACAAGCTTGCCATCACAGAGGGATGCAATGAATTGTACAAATGGAGATAATGGCACACATTTTCAGACAGTCTCTCCTCAAAGGCAATTTAAGCTCTGGTCTGAGTCAGTGGATGTGCATGTGGACATGGTTTGTTTTTCCCTTGGTTTGGTTTCCTTTCACACATTTTTTATGTCTGAAAAAGCAAACCAAAATGGATCACTACAAGCCACACAAGAATAGTTTTGTCCATGCATCGATTAAATGGGTCTGGGTTGGGAACTAGACAGTAAACACAAGAAGATGATTTTGTTCTGTACCGATGTCTGTGGATGAATATTTATACTGTATGTGTGAAAAAGTTACATGTCAGTATTCGCTCTGAGACAGGAGTTCAAAACTTGTGTACTTCCTCACACTCCACACACTAAATCGAGTGCTGCGATGTGATTAGTCACAACACACACTCTCTGCCGTTGATGGTACAGTTTTCAGGTGGCTAGCTCTCTTGGTGTCTTAGTGAATTTATCAGATGCCTCTGAGAAGATCAGTTTGAAAAAAGACTGGAAGACTTATACTGTACTTTGTCCAGTTTGCATCTACCTGCTGGGTAGCTGGTAGGTAACCAAATGTCTGCAGCTATCAACTGGTGTGTATGAGTTTTCTACTCTGTCTCTGCTAAAACCGATAATTTAATTGGATGCCTATGCTTCAGTTGAAGCATCTCGCATTGACAGTCTATACTTGTAGTACTTGTATTTTTTTGAATTTGCATTACAGTCACAGCCTTGCAGATCCTGCAGGATTTTATTATTACTGAACTCTCTCTTACATTGATGACTACTGTATGTTTGATTAAAGATGATTAAAGATTAATGGTTGATGTTAGAGAAAGACTGTGGTTTAGTTTAGAGTTTATAAGCACGTTTTGTGTGAAGTGACTGTTACATTTATCTCTATTAAGCCAGCCTACAATCTTTCTCTAACCTTAACCAAGTGCTGTGAGTGCCAAAACTTTAACATCATTTAATAATGCCGTAGTAAAAGGAACTTGAGGTTGTACTGCAAAATCAGATAATATGATGGAAAAGGAAACTGGACGGTGTGGACAAAAACTGGTTGTTTGTAGGTCAATTTTATTGAAATGTTCACTATCAGTGTATTTGCATCATTTACATTTATTCTCTTAACATATCCTCATTGTGTTAAGAAAAAATGTAATGTGTTGAATTATTATGGTCCTTACAAAAACATTTTGCTATTGCAGTTTATTTGTACACATATTTTTTAAGAGACAGGCTTGATGTGTGTCTGGTTTCATATAGTGGAAAAAGAAAAATTACAAATCACTAATATGAAGAACAAAACACTGACCTTGGATGTGATAAATCCAGAATAACTTGCATTATTGCTGATTCTTATTTTGTTTAATTTCTTTACACTGGAAAAATCTCACTCTAACCAACCTATAGGTTGAGTCCTTGAAGGCTGAAAATTAGTTCCTCTGCTGCTTGATTGCTGTTGATATTGCCAGCAGTTAGTAATAAGACGTTCCCATTTCAACTCACTGTGCACCCAGCACACATTAGGAGTTAGGTGCCTTGCATAGGAGCACCAGCAGTAGTTATTTAAAAAAGAGCAGACTTTAGATATTAGGTTTTAGGTCTTTAGGTGGTAAGTCTCCCAGATTGGCCATACTAGAACAATGACTCAGGCTAGTGACATTCTGGCCAATAATAACAGCTTGAATCATGGCTTTCTGTCATGCCAACATCAGCACCGCACCCTCTTATTTCCTCTTGCTTTCTCTCCCTGTGTGTATGTGTCTACTTTTCAATGCTTGTCATGCCTCATCTGTCTACCAACACTCTCACTGATTCTGTTTACACTTGGTTTTAAAATGCATCTTGGAGTATTGGATCATAAGGGAACAGTGCTACATACAAGTGTACACAACCACCAAGATGGACTGTGATAGGATCACGCAAACCCAAGTGAGCTAATCACAATCCATCTTGGTGGTCAGTATATTTTGTAGAATAAATGATAATGCACCCTGATGGATCCCTGACAAGATCAACCAGGCTAAGTGCAGCCAGCCCTCTGGCATGTTAGCGGTCCGACTGTATGGCATATGTTAGCAGAACTGATGCAACAGTAACAAAATCTGAACAAAAGTGGTTTTCTGGACACCTTGGAGGTGCATGTATATGAACAGGTGAAAATGTGATGTGTTTCAGCTGTCCACTTGTCATCCAATCTCCCAAGACACATTTTAAAACTCAGGCTCAATGTGTTGCCCTGCTCTACACATATATTCCCAATAACCTCATCTGCACAGGGGATCCTGCCTCCCAGCTTCTCCTCATTGGATCATTAGTCTTTTTGAATTAAGTCAGCATTTTCCTGTCATTGCTGGTCAGATTGTGCATCTCGCCTTAGGGTTCTGGTTGTTATTGTTCTTTCTGTGTTGTCTGTCTGCTGTAGCGGTCTGCTTTACTTGCAGATTGTACACATTCTATGTCAAAATCTTTCCATGTGTCACATTTCAAGTCGTAGTAACGAGAATTTGCTGGTTTTCTAAATTTGCCCAACACCGGTTGCCTGATTTCCCAGGTTAAAAACACATCCCCCATTAGATGGCTCGAAAGAAAATTTTGCTGCACTGTGGGACTGCGAAACAAAGACTTAAATCACATAAGTAATTACAATGTTAATGAGGTTAGTGCCATTTTAGTGGGATCATTTTAACCATACACAATATTCATAAAGTGGAGAACTTGAACAAACGATAGGCATAATAAAGAAGGCACATGGCAATCACTCAGTTTCCTATTAGTTAATAAATATTTCAGCACATCATATTTCAATGACATCTAAAAAATCTGTTAGGTTTGGCAGACAGCCACACAGTGACAAATGTGGGTTTTTGTATACTTCAGTAATATGCTGCTATTGTTATATATATTGTTTTTCTCTCAGCAGTACCAAATCTGTTTCAAAAAAATCCAGCAACTCCAGGATCTGTTACAGTTTAGTGCTCTGTTGCACCTCAGCTCAATTTAAGAGAGAACAGGGAGAGATTTTCTCTGGGTGATCATCAAGCTATTACTGTTCGTAAACAGGTATGAAGGCAGAGTGAAGGACCTTGGAAAGTAAAGCCCCACAGCATGATTGGAAAAGCATATCTGTTGCCATAACAACCACTGAAAGCATCTGGGCTGGTTGGCAGCAGGTTTTGTTCAAAGACGCATTCGCTTGACTCTAGTGCCACCTTATGGTTAATGTTGGCATGAAGCTTATATGCTGCTACTAAATCTTGAAGTTTGGACATAAACTCTTTCGCAACAATCATAACAAACCACAATGAATATAAATGAATCATTATCTAGCACCAAGAGCGGATCAGTGCTCAGAGTTAAGATTAACTATCCAACTTAAAAGGTGTCTGAACACATGATCATTTCAACGGTTGTTTAAGATTTGTCTTCACTCAGGGGGGACGTCAAATGCATGGCACTATCACAAAAGAAGAAGAAGAGGAGTGACAACAGAGGTTAGAAGAAGCTGTGAAGAGAAGTCTGTGTGTGCGTCAGCTGCAGAGTGAACTCAAGAAAACATGCACTCTGGTGCCACCTAGAGATGCCTGTGTCTCCTGTGTGCATGGCTTAATGTGTGTGAATTGTGCCACTATAATAAAAGGTGTTTTTTTATATTAAAGTCTATTGGCCATTTGCATCAGTCACACAGAGCTGTTTGACTGAAGCATAGAATTATAAGAGTGTAAGTTCAGTTTGTCTGTTTGTGTATGAATGCCTGTATTCTTTTGACTGGGTAGTGTGCAAATGTTTTCTGACAGTATCGATCTTGACAAAGGCCAGAGACATGTGGAGAGAGACGAAACTGTGTAGCTTTGTCCAATCGTCAGCCAGAATCCTCTGGGCAGAACGCTGCAGTAGGCCTCAATGTATCTAATCATGCCTCTCTCACATTCACACTCACACACATATAAACACGCAGAAAATGCCCCTTGTTACCTTGGGAAATGTATGATGTTCCGGAAGTGAAGGTTACTTTACTAGTTGAGAAACAATTCAGACCAAGTCCTGGAAAAATACAAGAACACACACAAAGTGAGAGTTGAATTAAAACTGAAAATCCAAAGGTGGTCAATTAATTTGCACTAACTGCACTTGTGATCTTAACTTGTTGCATGCATTCTCATAGTGTCTTCTCAACTCCACTGAGTCTTCTTTGGCATTAAACTTTTGCAATTAATTGAGGCCGAAAAACGAACAGAACTGAGAGAGAATTACAATAACTATTACAATAACTGTGTGTAAAATGCATCCTGTAGAGTAAAAAACTCTTAAACAACGTTTTGAAAACTCTCTAAATTAATTTTGTTCTGAAACCAGTTAATTGATTGGAGATTTTTTTTTATGCACTCTACAGTATAATGTGAACCTCCATTGCAATGCATAATGCTTTTTCTATGTATTCTCTTCATTTACAGTAATACCTACTTTTATGAAGTGGGGAAAAAAGCTCAAGAGAAATCACTAAAATCAAAGGATAAAGGAATAATGACAAAATGCGTCTTCAGTTAGCTATTTCAATGAAGATAATACCAGTCAAGAGAGACTTATTTCCTAACACTGGTCGGGTTATTAATGCAAAACATCTAATTGAGATTTTGAGCAAAGATAAGCATCTAGTGAACAGATTTCAGTTTATTTTCTGTGTAACACTTTCAAAATTCAGTTCAAGTAATACATATATTAAAGGTGTTTCTAATGGTGCAGATTTAAAAAGGATTGGAGATTTATTTCTAATTTGCCAACACTGAGCGCATTTGTGAACAGAAGCATCTGTAGTGAGATAAAGCACGTGTAGTATCTGTGAACAATCAGTCATAATGGTACATCAAGTAGTACTGAGTTTAAAGCAACTGGATTTAAAAACAATTTGCCTCCTCTGAACTGAAAGTTCAAGGCTCAAAAGATTTATCTGTTGCAAATATTAAAATAAAATTAATGCATGTGCCACAGAATTTAGTCACGTACAGGATCAATATATCAGCAACAAAACTGCTGAATCAGACACTCAGATTGATTTAGTATCTCACACGCTGATAAAGATTACTACCACTGATGCAATGGATTTGACTTCAGTGCCCACATAGGCAACTTATCATCCTACAACTGAGAGGGTGACATTAATTAATCTCTGTATTCATTAATTAACTGACGGCACATTAAAGGCCTCAAACACACACTTGCAAATAGAGAGCGTATCAGTTTAACCTGAGAGTCACTGAAAATAACTATGCTGTTTGTCAGTTCTGTGTGTGTCTGGATCGCAGGTCAGGAAGACTCACTCACTCACTCACTCACTCACTCACTCACTCACTCACTCACTCACTCACTCACTCACACACACACACACACACACAGCAAGAAGGGCAGGGCTTCAAGCAACGTTGCGTGACCAGACTGAAGAAAATGCAGTGCAGCCTCGCGTCACACTAACACACACATACACACAGGGAAATGTGCACTAAAATCCCCATCCACACACACACACGCACAGGCAGGGTCTTTACTCTTAATGTCGCTTCAGGTTAGGTTAGCTGCTCTGCCTTTTGCTCACTGTTAGCTCAGCTCTCCTCCCCCTTTCACTTTCTTTTACTCCACTTCTCTCTTCTTTCTCCACTCATCTGCTAACCCTTCCCGCCTCTCCTTTTTCTTTAATATCTGAGAATCTAAAATCTGCCTTTGTTTAACTCTGTCTGAACAGTATGACATTCATCAACAGCATGAAACTATATCCTTATAGTTTACAAACAAATAAGCTTGGTAATTTTGTCGTAATTTTGTTTTTGTGTCAACTGTTGCCCAAAAATCCCACAGAAGATATTTCAAAAGAACAAAGCTGTTGAACGTTATTAGACCCCCTCTCCTAAATTGTGTTTTTACTCAGTAATTCATTGATTATACACAAGATACCTCCAACAAATATTCATATGTGAAATATTTACACATTTTTCACTGGTCATAAATTTGTTTAATTTCACTTTTAAAGTCACTTAAATCATTGTATTTATATCTAAATTTTATATATTTTATATACATTTGCCACTTAACAAAAACTTCGTCTCCACCACACTGTTGTAGCTGCAGTACAGTTTCACTTGCTCTATTTGTTTTTTATCTTTAACTGTCTTATTATTGATCTTCTTTTATATTGTTATATTGTGCTGATTTTACGTTTTGCTTTTTGGCCCCTTCCAGGGTCTATTTTCTTCCATTGTTTCACCAATTTTACAATGAAAATATTACAATGTTAATGATACAATGCAGTGAGATTAAGACACAAACCATATAAACCGCAATTTCACTCAACAGCTGAACCATGTTTAACACTGAGGTGACAGTTGCTGTGTTCATGCTGTACATCAACACATTCACCACAACCTGAGTGAAGCTACTTTGAGAGTGATTACTTAACAAACTGAGTTAAGTTCTCAGTTTTCGGAAGAAAAAAAAACAGAAATAAAATGAAGTCAAGTCAAACTGAAATAAACACAGGCCTAAGAAAATAATAAGGGGCATTGTTTAATCACTACACACAGCATCACAGTTAAGACGTGAATTTGCATTACACAAAGTTTGAAAAGAATCATTTGAAAGTTACCAAATGATACTTTTAATATTTTGAATATTGCTGTAGTTTCAAAACATTAAGAAATGAAACAACACCAAATTTATTTTATTAATTATAATCATTTTAGTCATTTGGTGATTTGGAGAGTTTTTTACTTTTTTTTTGTTGCTATTAAAATAGAAGAACTTGAGCTTAAATTATAAGTAATTTGTGTTTGCTGCTTCATAAACTACAGCACATCTGCGCTGCAGCGGTAAAACAACATGGGAAAAAAAGCCTACATATAGAAATGTATGTTAAAAATGTTCAGAAAAAAGAAATCCTCATATCAGAGTGTCTGTTAAACAGAGACTAAGTCTGCTAAAGAATTACAGTCGTTCATAAACAGAACAGAATAAAATCAGTGACGATGTCAAAGACTCGAAGACGTGAAGTCATGTCAGGTGTGTGGTAAACGTCTCGTTCCTCTAACATCCCAGTTTACTCTCTCGACCTCACTGAGAGCGAGTTCGCGCGTAATGCGACAGATAACGTAAAAGAAAAAAGAGAGCGGCTCCTCAAGGCCTTTTAAAAAAAGTATGTTGTCGAACAAACCACGGGCTGAGGCCTGGTTGAATAAACAGGTTATAAAGCAAACTTTGACTCAGAAAAAACTCACATGATTTCCCTTTTATTGTTTTTTTTTTTTTTGTGGCGCAGGATTTATAATTGTGGTCAACCTAACATGCCACTAATCAGATTTCTAAGTAGAGGCTAACACGACGTTACTAATGCTGAGAAATGTGAAACACCAACTGTCTGTTCTTTATCTTGGATTAATTTCAAACCGCAAGGCAAAAAAAGAAGGTTAAAAGAACAAACTACACTGGGGTCAGCATGTCCCTCCGCCATGTGTTTTCAACTATGGTGAGAAATCATAAAGAAATATTACACCTCGCTGTTCTTCTACATGCACAAGTTACGCACAGATAATCCGAACAACACTTGAAAGAATATTTGGCTTTAGACACCTCTGAACTTCAGGAGCGATTATGAAAATATGCATTTTTTTTATTTATTGCTGTGCCTTGTGCCTGTTTTAAGATATTCTTTCGAGGGATTTGGCGACTTTCTAAGCACTGTGGAGAAGGAAGGCAAGCAGGCTCAGATATGCGCACAAGGTCGGCAGAAAGGTCCCCGCTTTTTAGCCTCTTTGTACTGGGCTGACGAGTATGTCCTGACAGAGGTTAACGTACCGTAAAGAGGTTAAACAAACGGGCATTCCCGTTAGACATCATCCAGACACATAAGGCCTTATAAGTGGAGAAAGTGGAAGTGGAGGTCCTGGATTTTCACACAGGAATGGAAGCTCAACTTTCCGGATTATGTTAACGCCTGGCCATCTTTTCACTGAACTGAAGGACACTAATGTATTAATTCACTCTCATTTTGCCTGACACATTTCATACGATGGTCAGTCAACATTCAGAAATGTTTGCTGAAGTAGTTTCCATCTGGGAGTTCAGCAAAGAATTGGCAAGTTGAAAATATCATATAAAAAATTTCAAATTTCAAATTTCATTAAATACAACATGACAGCAACTGTGAGTCAAATCAATCACAAATTGGACTCAATTTCCTTAGTAAAAGTGCATTTTCAGTGGAGGCAACATTAATGAAGTTTTAAACAGGAAAACAATGGGTCTGGGTTGAAAAGCTCTTGTTTGGTTTTGGATACAACTGAATGCGTTGACTTGAAATCCCACTACACTAGTGGGTCCAAAAATCCCCAAACCCTCTAAACCGTCTTTGAGCTTAGAGTTGAAAATCTCTTCCAAGTTTTCCTAATTGTGAGGCTCACACTGATATGGAGCTAAAAATGCCTCGCTTAGGCCTGGCGTTCACAGGCTATATGCTGTTGACTTACACTGAGAAGAAAGAGAACGACAGAGATTATGGGCAATTAAAGCCCACTTTTGGCGTCACTAAGTCTGGCCAAGAATGCTTCGCCTCGACTAATACTATCAATGAGAACAAACTCTGTAGCATCAACTTATTACGTACAGTGAATTATTAATGCCAGAGCTAGCACAGTCAGAATGCGCTGGCTTGCCGGATAAGGAAAGTAGTTGTGCAATGAGATTGTGTTAGAATGCTGAATAGTTTATTGTAAATTTAGCCTATGAATAGTGAGAAGACATGAAATTCATTCTATTAAACAGGCTAAAACAAGAAATACTTTCAAATTGGACAGTATTTTTTTATTTAAACAGAGGAAGTGAATGTATTTTATGGTTGTTAAAGCTAAATTAAAGATTAAACCATCAGCTTTGCTCCTTCAGATGAGGGCCTCAACCGATAACCAGCATTGTCCATGTTGCTCTCTGCAAGCTCCTCTAATGATGAAAAACTATTATGTATGCATATTGCATTGCACTTTTTTAGCCATTAGAGGGCCCCCACAAACCCAGGACAAGTGTCTTAGCAGCTCTCAGACCTTGGTGACTGTCAAGTACCACAGGTTTCATTTTGCCTGCAGGAATCATTATTTGTACGTGTCACAGTTCTCTCTGCAGAAATCAACAACAAATATAAATATATAAATGTGTATGTATTTGCAGTGTGCGTGCGTGTGTGTATGCTTCTTCCAATACAAGTGAGCTGAGGCCCCCATAATTCATTGAGTCACTATGGGGACCTCTTAATGTAAAGAGAGCTGTGAAATGTTGCAGAGGAGATGCATGTCTTCCTGTCTCTGCCTGCCTGTCTCACTGCTTCCAGTGTAATGAATTAGGTCAAACTGTCGCCACTTTCATTGACTGTAAACCACTGAGAGCAGCAGATTCTGAGTAGCCAGTAAAAATCCCACTTGAGGGAGTAATGGCTCCTATAAAATGGTGATTAGACCTGGTTAATTAAAAAATTAGAATGACTGGAGACTGCAGTAGGAATATGGCTGGTTAAAAATTGTTAAATGTCTGACTTAAGTGAAGTAAGAGTGAATTTTAAAATAGAAATGAGGACTTAACGTACAAATCAATTTAGAAGTATTCACTCCTCTGTTATGCCTTTTTACTTTAGATAAAAATCATCTGTATCTTGGAACAGAACACAATAAAAATCGATTGTGGCTGCCAATGAGAGGACTGGAAAATATACTGTATTGGTCTCGCGTACGATTTCCAAAGCATATAATCTACGTTATGTACAGTCAATTTGCTTTACCAAAAACCATGCAATTTAGCCTCACTCCAATCTCTCGGAGGACTTCTGTTCTCTCTTGGACAATAATAACTCAAACTGTAACACGGCGGTTCACTGCTTACAGGTCTGGCAGCACCGAGGACTGGAAAACACCCACTACCGCCAACTAGTGAAACATGCTCAATTTGATGCAGCTGTCTCCCAGGGCACATGCTGATGATATGATTTTGTGTGGTTAAACTGTATTTCAGAACTACAGTGGCACGGAGGGAGCTGCGGCTGTGGCGCAGTCCAGCAGGCCATATAAAGCAAAAGGGCACGCCAGGCTGGATAAGGATCAGGAGGAAGATGAGAGAGTGAGGAGGCAGAGAGAGAAGTGAGAGAGGGGCCTCTGGGTCTGGGCTGTCGGGCCCCAGAGCAGGGGGCACTGGCCAGGGTGCCACATTACTCAGACGGCCTAGAGTACACAGAGAAAGCTGACCTAATGTGGGATTTTGACACATGCAGCCTCATCATTTACAACACACACACATAATCAGGTTTATTACAGAAGAGGCTTAGAGTCACCATGAAAAACATTATTTCAAATAATATTTTTCTCGTGGCCCTGGATTTGCAACTAATACAGTTAACTGAAAATTAACATACATAATTTAGTAATATTTTTCACAACTGTCTCTCCATCAAAGTATTTTCTGATTTATTGATGAATTATCATCAGGCACAGGCTCAAAGAGAATTTCTTATTTGGCTGCACCGCATTAAACATCTGCATCTAACTTTTATTCTGACATATTCGCTCACATGTATTTATAGTTTGTTATATACAGAGGTAGTTAAATGTATTCGTTTTATTTGTTGGCCTCCACATCTCACTGAAGCTTAATATTGAATGGCAATTAAGAAAAATAAATATCAATACATAAATACAATTTCTTTCTTTGCACAAGTCTTTTACAGTAAATGGAGATGAGACCTATTTTAAATAGTCTTTGCGCATCTGTGATATCACCTGTGATCTTATGTTTTAGGCCTCATATAGGGAAGAACCGGAGAGAGGAGAGACAAACCAAATTAAAGACGCATCAGCCACCGCGATAAGAAATCTATAGTTAGTGGGATGTTACGAGACAGGTACAAGAGTCAGCTCTTCAACACACGGCTTATGTTACTGATGTCTGCGCCGAGTGTGAGGTTGAAGAGCAACATTACCGCTGATCCTCTGTCAAAGGGTAAATCTAGCCTTAGGGCGGAGGGAGGCAACTGAGAGAGGGAGGGAGAGAGAGTGTGTGAGAGAGTGAGCTGAAGTTAAAAAGGTCACCGCAGCTGACTCCACTGAGGGAAATAAAAGGCTCAAATGTCTTGCCATTTCAACGAAAAGGGTAAAGACGCCCGCCAGCACGTATTTAAATGTTCCAGATGATCTAATAGTGATAATCTTATCTTAATCTGTGCGATGAGTACTCCATTCACTGGAAACGTATAATAAACACTGTGTGTGTGTGTGTGTTTGTATAGGAAGTAAAACCAGAGGTAACTCTATCAACAGATGAATGTTAGTATAAAAACTCACTGCTAGTGATGGAGCTGGAGCGAAACAACAGACTGAGAAGTAACTGTTTAAGTTTAGTTTGAGTTTTCATTTCATGCATGTCATTTGCTGCTCTGTGGGGAATTTTCGCAGTAGCCAAAGTCGAGTTTCTTATTATCAATTTAAATAAAAAAATCACAGGATGGAGATGCAGTAAACCAAACTTTGTTCTCCTTTTATTTATTTATTTTAACACTGATAAGAATTAGGCTATTGCGTGAAACATCGCTATTTATTTTTAAAAAGCGCACTGACAAACGGACCTTGACTTTTTAACAGATCTACTATGCAATAAAAGAGAATGTACTGCATTAGATAAAGTGAAAAAACAACTCGCTCAGAAACAGATAAACTGACTTTGCCGTTAGGAAAAAAAAAGTTTTTGCTAAGCGCATTTTCAAAACGCAGCGTTTCGCTTGACTTTCTGCATGGTTCAGTGCGCACATGAGTTACCGCAATAACGTAACGACACTGTGAGCCACCACTTCAGTTATTTTATGTGGGTCTAATAGTCTATGAAAATATGAAAATGGAACGTCAGCGTCCCCCTGGTGCTGTCATAGGTTATCCAAACTTTGAATATTATCTTTAGGATTTTTATAATTGTATAAAATGTCAAACATAGGATATTTCAGAACACACAAACCATTAAAACTGACAGCCTTCATACTGTCGTTCCTTGCTAGTTAACAGTTGACTGTAAGCGCCTTCTATGTGAGTGTGCACCGGGGGGTTTTGACCCGGTAGATGGATGCTGCCCTGGCGGATCTTTATTTTGATTTGCACTCTAATTGACCCAAATAGAGCGAGCTGTATGGCACTAACAGAGGTTTTCTGCTGGCTGCTTGGCCTGGAGGGGACGGGCCTGCATGAACGCACACACAGAGTGGCGGCAGCAGCGGCTGACGCAGACAGACAGTGATTCTCTTTTCCCTGGAAAACCCCATTTGCTGCTGTGCTCGTCCAATCGCTGGGTGCCCTCGGCTCGTTAAGACGTTTCACTGTACTACTGCTTCCGTCTCCCTGTCTCCCTCTCTTCCCTCTGGCACCGAGGAGATCCCCGTCCCGTCTCTGCCATGACTCCTCCGATCACTGCGCAGAAGCAGCGACGCTTGAAATGACTACTTTCGGTCGCCTTGACGCACCATCAAGACAGGATCCCCTCGGTTTACGCGTAAAAGCCCCGATAAATAGGGAAAGCATGCAGGAGCAGCTGACAGACAGCCAGGCTCCCGCTTCATCAAGGGCGTCGTCCTTTTTTATCGAGAACCTACTGGGCAAAGGGCGTAGTGGGCAGGAGTCGGTGTCGGGCAGCAGTCAGGGGGAAGCAGGTGTGGACACGGCCTCTATCAGCAGACTCCAGAACGCACATCACGCCGACACCAGCGCTCCGGCGCCCGACGGCTGCAGCTCCACATCCCGGTCCCCATACAGAGACTCGCCGTTGCAGTGGTACCGCGGGGGGACTGCGCTCAACTTCAGAGCTTTGGAAATACCGCACAGTGAGTAGCTAGAGTTTTTATTTTTCATGAATACAAGAATACACGCAATAAATTCACATGTGAGCACAGACAGTTTCTTACAGTAGCTCCGGTCTCCGCTCAAATTCTCAAGCTTTATTGACCAAATTTATTGGGTGTCATTATTCCCATTGGCAGGTCGTTTATTGAGCGTGCAAATTTACTAGTTTGACTTTATTAGAAGCATATGGAGTTAATACAGAAATCTGGTACGCCGTATATTGGTTCTGGCTCAGGGTGAGTAGATTTGGGAGCCCAGAGTGTCACAACGGTGGGTTCTCTTCTTCGTTAACTTACAATGGTCCGGCAGTCCACTCCAAAATCGACAACAGCTATCCTGACTGGTGTTGTAATGTTGACATTCTGCAATTCTTTAATGGGACACAGAGAGAAATACTGCAGCGATCTGTAAAACACATGTCCGATGTTGTGTGACTCACTCTCTACTGTACAAAACCTAAAGAGATTCTATGGTTGCTTGTCAACAAGAGACCCAATCTGAAGATCCTACACACGGATTACGCACAAACGCCCAGTACATAACCCAAAACACTGCATACGTCAACATGACACTCACCATTTGTGCCAGTCACATGCTCCCTCACATGAAAACAAAGTGTCTTCCCTTTGTCGTATACACACTTGTATTTTAAAAAATCAATCCCGACGTTCACATGAAATAGAACCACAAATGTATTAACCTGTTGGATGTTAGTATTGGGTGACTGTCTTGTTTAAGACTCTAATCTATTCATTATACTCTTGTGTGTATCATAATCGGGCCTGACACAACTTCCTTAGAGGGATCATGTTCTATAATCCAATCAAAACGTCTTATCTCTGCTCATGCGCAACCCAATTTTCTAGGAACACTAAGTAACAAAACACTATTTGCACTGTATCTAAACTCAATTTCAGTTACAATTCATAATATTTCTTATTTAAGTGAAGACTTGTTTCAGTAGCTTATTTTATTCTGGTTCACTTTTTGTTTCTATTTCTTGACCCCGGCGGACTGATTTGTCCCGCCATGCTTCAGATGAGGAAAATATTTTATTTGTTTAAAAGACAATGTCACAAACGGGGCCTGCTAAGTTACTCTGTTTGGTAATATCTGGGGTTCTTCTCTTTGTTTTTAAGTTTTAGTAAGTCAGTAAGCATTAGCGTTTTGTTTTCTCCTTTCAGGCCCGAGGGACAACTCAAGTTCAGAGGACCACTGCTTCTCCACATCTACCAGCGACAGAGGCTCACCCGCAGTGTCCGAGCCGATAACGGAAAGCAGCGACGAAACGGGACGGAAAACAGACGACAACGAGTACGCTGTCGCGCGGAACACTCGTGACGCGCGGTCGGTGCAAGACGCGTCGCCCGAGCCGAGCTCCCACCGGAAGAAGAAGACCCGGACCGTGTTCAGCCGCAGTCAGGTCTTTCAGCTGGAGTCCACTTTTGATGTGAAACGGTATCTAAGCAGCTCGGAGAGAGCGGGCCTGGCAGCGTCTCTCCACCTGACGGAGACCCAGGTCAAAATCTGGTTTCAGAACCGGAGGAATAAATGGAAGAGGCAGCTGGCGGCGGATCAAGAGGCCGCTCACATCTCAAACTCGACTCAGCGGATCGTCAGGATCCCCATCCTGTACCACGAGGGATTAACGCCCACTGCATCACTGGGTTTTAACTTGAACGGACATCCAGTTTCTCCACCCGTCGCGGGCTTGTCCAGCTCTGTCAGCTACCCTCTGTCCTCGTTTGCTCACTCCTTGAGCATGTTAAGGTCACAGATGACCGGCTTGGTGTAAAGACTGCTCAAGACTGACACATGAAACTGTTCAACAACACAAAGTCACACAAATCGTGCAATAACCCACAATACCGCATTAAACTGGTGAATGCATCCAAAGATACGAGCTGCAGAGACTGTGATTATAAAACAAAGTAATGAATTATATTTCTGTTTATAAGCTTCTACAAGAGTCTTTGCCCCTGTAACAGTGTGGACCCGAATAACAGGGGCCACGGGGGACAAAGAGGAAGAATTAATGTACTGTATGTTTGAATACACATATTTTTGCAAACGTAACTTTATATTTAAAGCCACAGATTTTCAAACTTTGTCTCTTCTTTTTCACATGATAGATAAATAAAAACGAAGCACAAAACACTCTGCTCTTCTGTTGTTTCTAACGACCCCACAAGTGTGTGTTCATTTCTGTCAATCATACACAAAGTGTTTGAAGAAAAATAAGTGAATTCACGTGTTCTGTGACACAACCATAGCTTTGAGAGAGGAGTGCATCTTTTCGGAGATGTTGTTAAGCTTTAATATCGTGTTTCTGCTGCAAGTGTGTAACAACTATCCACTTTCCCTTGATGTCCAAGTCATCAGAGCATCTGTACAGTTCATAAAGTTGTCGCAGAAATTATGTTTAATATTTTTGTTCGTTGAAAGGCGAGATTGGGTTATTTACAACTGGTCGAGATATGAGGAGATGCACTGATCAGGCAAAACAGCGGCCTGGGGACATGGAGGAAGAATTAATGTACTGTATGTTTGAATTTACATAGTTTTGCAAACATCACTTTATAATTAAAGCCACAGATTTTCCAAAGTTCTCACTTTTTTACTTCTAATCAACAGGCTTTATTTAAAAATGTCTACCATGCAGTAAGGTGTGCCTATATATATATATATATATATATGAATTTTATCTTTTTCTACAAATTTCCATCACAACAAAATTCCGTTTCCGTACAAATTTAAAGTACATTACAGATATAGTAACTTTTTAAAAAGCTACAATGTCATTAGTAACTTTAAAACTTATCTAAAGTTCGCAAACACTTTTAAATTAGATAAAAATAAGTATATAAGAGTTCCAGGAAAAGATGACTTTGTTAATGCAACATTATGAAGTGTTTTTGCTGGGACATATTGTCTCTTTTTTGTTTTTCATATTTTCACTTTTGAAACATTTGTCCGACACTGCAGAAAGAGAGTGAAGGCTACACACCTCACAGCTCACATAATGTCGATGGTGTGAAATAAATAACAGTTTCATTTCACTGTTATTTTCCTGCGGGACACCTGCAGGGCTGCGGACCCCGAGGCTCCTTGCAGCAAATGTATGATGGTGGATGGGGTATAATGGAGAGATGGAAGTCTGAGTTATGTACGGGGTGAGTGGAGCAGAGGGAGGGCACAACGACGCTATCTGCCCTCCATTCTCCTCCCATCCCCTCGCTGTTATTGGTCCGAACTCCACGCTCCTCTGGACCAATCAGCGAGGACAAAGAGCGCTCCATCCGGTGTGTGCAGTCACAGTGCAGGCTGAGCATCGCCAGCCCAGCAGTGTGTGCTCAGTGGCCGCTGCTATGGTGCGTGCAGCGTCGAGACGTTAGTGGTGAGATTAACGTCCAAGTTTAGGCTTTCAGGCGAGCACAGTCGCGGAAGTAAACAAGAAAGGACTTACGCCTTGGAGAATATGAACAAAGTGGACGTACCATGTCGACCCGCCGCCTCTTTGAAATTCACTATTGACAACATCCTCAACCTGAAGACAAGCAGGAGGAACTGTGGCAGCTGTGACTCCGCCGGACTGCACGATGACTCGGCCACGGCGATGCGTAAAGACGGTTTCCAGAGTCACCACGAGGAGCACGCAGGGCAGCAGAGGCAGGCCCCGAGCAGCGGGCTTAACGAAAGCGGTAAGAGGGCTTTGGTGACTTTATGGTTGCAGGCTGTGTGTATAACACATGCATTCTGTCATCTGTGTTCACAATTACGCACGATTTAGAACAGATGATTTCGTAGTTTCAGGCCTGTGTTGTAGCACAGTTTTATATTGTACTGACAGTGGGTTAAACAAGGTGTGATTTTGTTGCAGAGCTGATCAGAGATTCCAGCGGGACAACGGAACCGGTCGTCATCAGCCGCGGAGACCCGAGGAAGGAGACGGAGGCGCGCTTCGAGAGCGGGGACAGCAGCTGCGACGACAGCAGCTCCACCACCACGACCACGGAACCCCACAAAGGAGGCAGTCCGGCCAAGAAGAGCAAAATGATAACGAAAAAGAAAACTCGCACTATTTTCTCCAAGAGACAGATTTTCCAGTTGGAGTCTACCTTCGACATGAAACGCTACCTGAGCAGCGCAGAGCGCGCCTGTCTCGCCAGTTCCCTCCAGCTCACGGAGACCCAGGTTAAAATATGGTTTCAGAATCGCAGGAATAAATTGAAACGGCAAATCTCGACAGAAATCGACGGACCCGTTAGCGATTTCTCCGAGACTGGAAAACCGGTGGTCGTAGTGGGGCAGCTCCCGGCCTTGTACAAAGAGAGCAACCTATTGGGGAGATGCGTGCTGCCCATGCCTCTGCCCGTGGTGTACCCGGGGAGTAGCACACCTTACCTCTGCTTCTCAAACGCCAGCAAGTACTTCAGCTTGTACGAAGGGGACGTATGATATTTTTAATAATTCTCCACGTGAAATAGACACTGTTGGTGGTCTGTTGCCAAGTTTCAAGCATTTTAAATAGTTGGGCCGGACCCTGGGCCTTAACTGTTTTAAGATTGCAAGTACAATGACAGAAAAATAAGCTCATGCGGTATTATTTATTTTTTAAAGTTATGGGTTTTGTACAGGCCTGACACTAACCTTGTTATAGTGACACATATCAGTTTTTAGAAAACATCAGGCTATTCATAATGATATGAGGGAGGCCTAAACAGTATCAGTACCAACATTTTATTTTTATTTTTAACATGGCATTTCTTTATCATTATTAGTACTATTATTATTTTTATTATTATTATTATTATTGTTGACAGCAGCATTTCAAGCAGCCTAAACCACCAAAGAATTTACTATATAGCCTCGCTATTTGCATGCATTTCCTGTATCATAATGAATTTTGAATTACTGAAATTATCTATGTATTTAAATGAATGTAATTAACATTTTATTCTGTTTCACGCATGTCTATTATTTCTGAATATCATAGCCTAATATTCTTACTTTATTCCACGTTTTCCTAAAGGCTCATTACACCTTTTACTGAAACTGTAATTAAAACATCTTCATTCAATATTATTACAGAATTGATTATTTTGAACTTTGTGTTTCAGATATCAGTGATTTATTATTACCCAAGACAGCAGTTAGTAGAGCTAAACTGTATGTTTAGTCAGTTTATTGATCCAGATCACCTCTGTCATTTCTGCTAAACTACATGGATTTCATAGGTAAAATAATTGGAGAAGGCATATTGATGTGGACATGTGGAACAGATATAACAAAATTAGCAAATTGTTAAACTTTTGGTCTTAGTAAAGGATGCTTGTTGTAAAGCTGTATTAAGTGACGATTCATTAGTCTCAAATTGCTTGTAGGCCCACAGTGCCATTTTGTTTTTCAAACACTGAGGCTTCAATAACTTGAGATATATTGTTAGGTGTAAAGTTTTTGGTACAGTATAAATAACACAGAATATGAATACTTGCCTATAAATTCCATTACCACCAACTTGATAAAATCAAAATGGACAAGATCATATAAACTAAAGTAATGTCAGTCTGAGGAAAAATTGGTGGATATCCATATCAAAAACTAAATATTTATCTGCAACTGAAATAACTGGAATATTTGGCACATGTATCACTGCATGTCGTGTGTATTTGGGATACAAGCAACATATTATGGCTTAGCAGATATAAGGTATCAGCCAAGTTGGGTTCCGCTGTGAGAAGCCAAAACAATTTGGAAAAATCTTTATCGTTACTATTACATTTTAAGGGTCGTCCATAAACATGGACCAGTCAGTGTTACCTGCACAAAATGTGTCGACACATTCAGGAGCTGAGGCTTATCCACTTCTACGTGTCTGTGCACATGCATCTAAATATACCTTATTTTTTCTTGCATAAACTACACAATCTATCATAAAAGCAATATTAGAATACTTTTGTTCTTCATTGAAAGACTAAAACATTTGAGATCCATGCAGGAAGTTCTGGACAGGTGCGGACGAGAGCAGAAGTGCATCCCTTTCTGTATGAGACAGCGTTATAGGCTCAGTCTCACTTCCTGAATGAGGCCACTGCCACAGACTAAAACATCAGCAGCCACCGCATAATTTAAAATGTACACAGAGGAAAATTGTTGTCCTGCTCAAGTGATGCCGAGACAAGGTTCATTCCTTACAGACTAGCTTAAAGTCAGACATTACAAAATGATATGTGCTTAAAAAAACACCTTAGACTCCAGAGTGAATCAACCAACTACATTAATCCCCCCAAAACAGAAACAGGGTTATTTACTTTCTTAATTTGCTGTTTCTCTGATAACATGTCTTACGTGTCATCTGCTTTTTTGGAAAGTGCATAACTTTAAAATATTGTTGGGGATTAAACAAGGAACAATCAGTAACCAGCAATAACTATCTAATCCATTTTAGCTGTAATAAAAATTAAGAAAAATGTGCAAAGCAATGAGTGTCAACTTCAGAATCCAAAAATCTTTAACTTGGTATGTAAACTACACAAAGTATGTATTATGACAGACCAAACAGGCAACTTGATATGGGTTTTCAAGTTTGTCTCTTAGATTTCTTGACTCGTAATAATGCCCAAAAAGTATCTAAAATATTTGTGCTTCACAGTGTTGAAGCACAGAATTTGATGTTTGGAACCTTATGATTTTCACAAGACACAAAAATAATTTGATATTTTATTGATCCCTGCAGGGAACTGTTTCACACTCCTTCTGCCAAAAACTTATCCTTGTTGTGGGCACCAGGACTTTCTTCCAACACTAACTATGTTGAACATTATGTGACCTTTCAGTACTGCCCTTTGACCCCCCAGTACACTTGCCACAACATTTACCCTTTACTTTTTTTAATAATAAAAATTCATACTGCCATTCTTAAATAATTCATACTGAATACAAAATTAAAATACTGAAGACATAGGCACATATCTGTCAGTTATTTCAAAAACCATGACATAATTTGTTCATCATGGATCCACTGCACCAAATACTAAAGAAATCTCTGGGGCTTTCGTGTGCATCAATATGTATGTGATTCAGAGACACTGAATGTGTGTGTGTGTGTGTCTGTGTGTCTTTTCAACGAATAAAAGAGGCCTGTTAAGTCCGGCAGGCTGTCTCGTGTTTCAGAGCTGCTAGAGAGTCACACCACTTTTCAGTACCCACAATCCCTGGCGGCTACCCACTCAGACATGACGACAGACAGTCAAGATGCAAGGTGTGGCCAAATGGTATATTAGTAATGTTTAAGTTGAATTTAATGGAGACATAAACTGAGGATATCTTATAAGGCAGTAACCCTGGACCATTGAACAGTAGGTATTAAGGTATTTATTTCCATATAATGCTTTATTTATTACACTCTGTACTAAGTACATGTCAGTGCTCATTGTAAGACGTGCTAATTGTTCCTACCACTGGGCTCTTTTCATTTTGTCACTCCATCTTCCTGGTCCATTCTTACACTGCTTGCCTCCTGCCTCTTGCCTTGTCATAGCTCATCACAGTAGTCTGTGCATTGAAGCCTGACAGTGTGTGATTATGACTGAATGAGAGGGGCTGAGGAGAAGAGTGTGTAACAAGGACAGAGAGAAAAGAGGGAGAAGGGATGGCTGAGAACAAGTTGATGAGTGTGTGTTTGTGTTGGAAAAACTACAATTATGTTTGTATTTCTCCATGGGTCTGCGCCTCTCTATAGCAGAGGTTGGGAGCAACAAAGTGCTGTTCCTGTTGGGTGGAGAGTGACTGAGTGTGTGCGTGGTCACTACGCCTGTGTAAAGCTCTCTGGCAGCTCCTTTCTGCATGACTAGATGGGGGCCCCTCTCTCAGCTCGCTAGTTACTTTAACCTCTGTTGACCTCTCCCAGTCATCTGACAAAGGTCATCTCCCAAGATGATGGAAGAAACCATCCCCGACCTTATTTCTGCAATATGAAAGCACAAAAAAACTATTATCATAAGATTTCATATGGCAGAACTTGGTAGAAATTGATCTTTAAGCATTCAGATTCTGATTCTGAATCTGATTTTAATTTGGTGAGTAAGAATTCTTGTCAATCACAGCTCTCAGGTTTAGATTTTCTCAGTCATTCTGATAAAACACGCTACATTAAAAAACAAAATGTTTAAGCAGCATTTGCACATGCTCTTTACAGCATCAGTCTGCTCTGACAAGCTGATGTATGGATTCCCTGGGGGGGGTGGGGTCCCAGTGTGCCAGAGGGCAACCTGAGACCAGAACTACATGACACAGCACATTGTAAAGTAAACAACAAGGCTATTAGTTAGGGGGGAAACCTGAGACAGGAGGTCTGTGTATGTGTTACACTTAAGGACTGTTTGATGGCTTATTGATCTGCTAATTTAGTCCCCCTCTCCCCCAATGATGCAAATTGCTTGAGGAAATTGAAAGATGGCAGAAGGGATGAAATTAGATAAAAGCAAATGGTGTAGACACAGAGATAAGAGAGTGTAGGGCAGAGAGAAGATGACCAAAAATGAATAGCACAGCAAGCTAAACAGGAGGGTAAAAACAAATTGAAACAAATGAGTTTACAGGCCATACAGGATAAACTAGGCCAAAACTTGTATGTGTATGTGCAATTAAAATCTTGTTTCAGAACACACGTGTGAGTGGACAACAGCCATGTTTAGTAGTTGAATATGTGTCCTTCTGTGACAATTAAACAACACACGTGGGATTCTGGATTCAGAAGTTATGACACCAGGTGGCCTGGCCTTATTGTGTGCAGTGTGGGAAAACTACATGGAACCACCTTTGGGCACACCAACTGAAGACATCAGAGTGAAAGGCAAATGCAGGCACCTGGTTGTGTCAACCATTGATGTCATAAACTGGTTCTAGGTGAAGCGCCAGATTTGGTGCGTGAGGTGGAGCAGTACCAATTAGATGAAGACATGCTCATCTTTTTCTGAAGTTGTTGCGGGGTAGTGGGGACCCGGACGAGTTTGGAGATACTCACATGTGTCCAGCTGTGCATTGGTGTGTTGGTGTTCTCCCTAGATAAAATGGGGTTCTCTAATGGTGGATGGGGTCTGTATTTAAAAATGAGGATCAGAAGCTGTGCTCCAGATATCAATGCTCAGTCTTATTGGGAAAGCCTGTGCCAGGGTGTGGGAAAGAAAGCTCTGACTGATTTCATTCCTCACACCCAGGAGAAGCAATGTGGATTCTAGCCTCTTGCAGGGTTACTGGAGGGGTTTATTTTGTGCATTTATAACCATGTCCTTCAGAATGTGTCTCGTTGGGGTTGCTACAGGTTTTATCAGGTATTCCTCACAGGTCACTCAGTTCAAAAGAACTAAGACCCGAATCTGGTCGTAACTTGCTTCTGCTCCATCTAATCAGTTTGGGTCAGGTCTAGTTTTACTGTCATAGTTCTCAGCTCTGTGTACCAGTATGTTCAACTCCTGAGTGGAACTGAATGGATCCAAATGTACAAGATATCAACTGTGTCTTGAGGAGAGAAAAATTTTAATCAGTAAACCTTTTGAACTTGGACGAACTTGCGTCATCAACATCAAACTGACCAATACAATGTAGACATTGTTAATACTGCAAATGACTTGTAGTTGTGAACAGCTGTTTTTAAAAGGAATATTTCCATAAACATACAGAGACATATCATCAGCACTAAAACACTAACACGGTCTTCCAATTGCACATTATGTTTGCAAATGCATGTTTATTTAAAATTATAACTGATCACTAGAAAAACCTAGTGATCAGACATTAATCTTTTGATGAAAAACATGGTAAGGCCTCAGTGAGTCTAAACATTTTAAAGAGGGTGGACATGTTTATTTAGTGGGAATAATCAAATGTTAATTTGGCCAATGTTGACAGTACTACAGAGATTATATATTTAATCTGGTTTGGGAATGTCTTAGGAGTTCTCAGTTGGAGCTGGAAAATATCGCTTAAGAAAGCAATGTCTGGACCACCTTGTCAATGGATGGACAGACACATAATCTCAGTAAGCCTAATTAGCTGCTTTGTTAGGTGATGTTCTGCTCTTCACTTTGTTCTCTGTATCACTCAAACTGAGAGGTTTGTGAAATATCTATAAGTCTGCCGCCACCCTAACCCCAACAGCTGTATGAGGCTATACTTAAGAACAGTGTTGCTTTGAGCTAATTTTACAAGCTAACATGTTCACAATGACAATGCTAACATGTTGATCTTTAGCAGGGTACGATGCTTGTTCACCTTTTTAGTCAAGTTTACTAACATGCTAGAACTAGCACTAAATTAGCACAAATCTCAAAAGGTAAAACTAAGATTCATGGGAACGTTGTTAGCATTGCAGGTATCTGGTCTTAAAGACAATATTATAACATGGACTTGGCAGTGGCTATACAGTCGATGAAAAATCAAGTTTCACAATGCATAGTTAAGAAAGTGGTGAAGTGAGCAACTTTGCAACTTTGCCATCCCTAGAGCTACTCCACCAATATACCTGAATGCATTTTCACATGTCTGAGATACTGCATCAAAGCTGTCTTGTTTGATTAATTAATCTTGTCACAGCAGACACATTAAACAATGCGTATTACAATATCACTATTAAACCTTTAATTCAGTTTTGACTCCAGTAAATTGTTTGATGTGAGCTGAAAGAAATGACAACCAAAACTTAAAATAACCCAGTACTTCATATTCCATCTTCTCATCTTTTAGCTTTAGTATCACTTGCAATCTGTAAAAGTAATTCATGATTACTTAGTATAACATATTTTTTTATTTTGCTTCATGTAAAAATACAGACATAACCCAACAATAATCAATGAATACAAACACAAAGTTAGATCAAATCTATGTAAAATAATATAAATGCAATAATTTATTCATTATCTCAAACACGCAAATTCCCTCTCTCACACACACACATTATATCAATTAAAGGGCACTGTCTCTCACGTCCTGTCCCCTCAGACACCCTTGTCAGGATAATGTGCCATTAATCTACTACTGAAAACACATTATTGGTAAATCAATAGGTAAGATGGAGGGATAAAGGGAGAGGAAAGAGGAGAAGGAAGGACAGGACAGGAGACAGAGGAGGGATGCTCTAAGTCTGGTGGGGAGGAGAAGGGGTGGGTCAACACTTAGCCATAACACCAGAGAACGAGTTTCACTATGTGCCGACATAGAATACTGAATGTGGTTTCATGCTGACAGTCAATAGGCATCGATTAATGACAGATATTGTCAGAGTATCCTGACTTTTCCTACCCTCTTCTACCATTCTTTAAAACATAATAATCTTTCACTGTCCCCCATAAATCATTACAATTTACAGTCTGCTTGTATTTCATTTGAATGCTAATCCTAATTTTACTCAGGTTACCATAGCAGTAAAGTCTGTGTATTGTACTAAACTTGCGGTGTTACTGTAAAACACTTCTCTATGAAAACAAGCAACATCACAAAAAGAAGAGAGAAAGGTCAGATTTTCGTTGGTACAACAGAAATTAATGTGATGTTGGCGACAGCATGTTACAAACATGTACACATTTAATCTATATTCAAACCAAATGTCTATATTCACATTGTTCTCACTGCTGGCTTTGAGATTAAATCTGAATACATTCAGCAAAGATTAGACAACTATGTTAATCCTACTCAACTCAACCAACTCGTTTCATGTCCTTTAAGCACACACACACACACACACACACTTATATATATACACTACTCACAAAAAAGTTTTGGATATTCGGCTTTCAGGTGAAATTTCAGGATGAACCTAAAATGCACTATAACCTTTACAGGTGAACTTAATGTGA
>JAUMHL010000001.1:21597245-21629785 GCA_032362345.1 Sandelia bainsii
GTCGTTGTCAAGCTGTAATTGATGCTCAAGGGCACATGACACGTTATTGAGACATTGACATTTTTTGTTGTTGTATACTCACCACTGTTTTTGACTTTTGTTTCAATAAATTGTTAGAGATGAGGAAATCACCATTGCATGCTTCTACTTAAATGCCCTACTTTCATGATATAATATCACTGTAGTGTTTTTTTACTTTTTACGTTTTCCATAAATTTCACCCGAAAGCCAAATATCCCTAACTTTTTGTGAGTAGTGTATATACATATATATGTATATATGTGTGTGTGTGTGTGTGTATAAAGACAGTATTAGAAAGATTGTTACTGTGACACTGAACATAGATACAGTATGTGCAGACACAGACTCAACAACTCATAAACACTTTTGACTACAATGGCAGATGCAACTTTCCCATGCACACCTTGATGTACCACAGGATGCGATCATCTAGATCTAAGCAGAGCAGATCATGTATTGTGCATGTACCAGAGCTGACCTGCATGCCTCTAGAGTGACATGACAAACAGCAACACCCAGAAGACCAGACAGACACTGGTCTACTAATATTTTGAGCTTCAATGGATGCTGTTGAATAAACAGCTTCAGTGAAACCTGCCCCTAAAACATTCAGCATTCAATAATGTAGCACCCGTGATCTAATTATTAACTATACAATTCTACATAAGTAAGCATATTACAACTCCTGTTCATAGAGGCCATGGAGGCATCTTTTCCTAAAGTCCTTTCAATGGAAGTGATGGATGCTAAAATCCACAGTCACTGCTCTGTGAAAAATGTATTCAAAATGTATCTAAAGCTATAGCCTGTGACACATCAAGCTGGGGGTTGGTCATCGACCAATGTGGTGCCGTCTGTGAGCCACCCTAGATTTTGTGAGGGGCCCTTAACTCTTAGCACTGGTCAGAACCTTGTGTGTTGGCTTTTTGCCCTGTTCAGCTAATGGCCTCTCTGATTGGTCGTTCAGCTTTGCAAATCACTCCAACAACCAAAATACCAATGCTGAGAAAAAGTAAATGCAGCTTTATCTATGTTTGTAAATCTGCAGTCCTAGGTGTTCTGCTTTAAAAATGATTTTTTTTACACGATTTACAAGATTCAAGTCTTTTCTCAGCTTTTTAAGGACAAGTAAGTTGCTGTACAGCATTTGCCAGAGATTCATTGTGTTGTCTGTTAGAAAGAGAAGAAAATTACCAGTGCCTGATATGGATACATAGCAACAATAGGTAGCCAGCAGAGATAATATGGGAATCCTAATATTGTTTTCACTGTTCAGTGACCCTTCTTGACTATACAAGATGTACAGTTGATGCAATATTGTGTTTTGCATATATAGTAAGGCTGAGCATAGTCTTCTTTGCATTTGGTATTGTACTAATCCCAGTCTTGGTTTATATTTTGGTCCTGGTTTTTCTCCTTACACGCCTGCTGCTCCACTCTCTCTCACTCACGCACAAACACATACATACATTCTTACCTGGCCTCTCTCCCCTGTCTCTGCCTATGTGCACCTGGTGACACCCCTGCTGCCCTGCTCCCTGTTTCTTCCTGAAGATAAAGTTACCCCTTTGCATCAGTGTTAAAACATAAAGGATGTGACAAAGGTTAGTATCTGACCTGGGAATTAAAACATGCTGTACATCTAATGTGCATTTAAAATAACTGATTGTGCAAGACAGGAATGATCCTGGTATGATAACTGAACAACAAAATCCCATAATGAATCATTTTTACTTTAGAATGTTTGTCTTACATGCCAGATATTTTGTCTTTGTTATCACACTCATGATAATTGTGTTACTTACCCAAAAAACATACACAACAAATACACCTCTTAGGCTATGAAGTGAGAACATCTCTAGAGCACTGTCCTCCCTTTAGGCCAGTTCAGGGGAGGCTCTAAGTGCTCTGTAATAGCTGGCAATCAGCAGAGATGGATAGAAACCAGCGTCTTGCCCTCAGGAAAGAAATATAAATAAATAAGATGAATAAATAAAAGCCTGGTGTCCTCACAACCACATATTGCATTGGGCATGTGTTTTATAATGAATATAGATTGAGAGGTTGAAATATTTATGGTCCGGGGGTGGTGTGAGGTGGGGGGATTGTCTAATGGTGTGAAATCGCATCCCAAGTGGACGGAAATGAAAAAGGAAAATTCCTCTTGGTCCGGAAGCTTCCAAACAAGTTCCATTTGTGATGCCTCAACTGGGATTATGTAAACTTGCTTTTAGCAACATGCCTTTGAGATGGTTTTCATTTATTTATTTTCTTTACGGGTGTCGTAAACATTATGCTAGCTAGACTGTCATTATAGAACCTCTAAACTAATCTGGTCATTACAAAAAGCATCTGCATTTATTATGACTTCTTCATAATCCCTGTGTGAGATTATACACACCTTCACCTGAAGTACCCTACACACCACCATTATCTAATTTGCTGTATGAAGCCTACAACTAACAGTCATGAATAGTTAAAGCCCTGCATTGGTCAGTGGAGAGGTGTCTGGGGATACAGGACTAAGAACAGCCCAGGGGCCAGATGAGGAATAACTGAGTAGAATACTGCAGAGAGAGAACATATTGTCCCTGACAGGAACAAACATTAGACTGATAAACAAGTGGCTCCGGGTGAGCAAGCATTTTAGGGAGGCATGAGGCAGAGAGTACAAACTGTAAGCGGTAAGAGAGAGTCAGAAGAGATGAGCCAAGATGAGCGCCCGCTCCAAAAATAGTCTTATCATGGCCTCAGGAGAGCTCGGAGGTTCACCGTTACTCTTACATCATTACCTGGGATCAGCCTCAAGATGTTTTGTGTCTGTTTGTATGTTGTATACATATGCGTGTGTGTGATATGTGCATGAAAGAATATTTCACAGATGGATAAAATTAAAAAGTGTCAATCTGCTGCTTTAACTGATCTTGGAATGAACTACAAACACTAGAAAGCATTGAAATAGCTCTGGTGAAGCTGTGGCTCACCAAGGCAACTGAAATGCAGTGTTCATCAGTACATTGCACACAAATTAAGCAGAGAGAATAGGGATGAACATGAGACCTGAGAAAACATTAGTTACTTTTGCCCTGCAGCATCGAGATTGTCTATCAATAATAACGTGCATGTGTCATAAAAGCGGCTCCGGGCTCTTCGGGCGATGATAAAGAAACACGTCATCTGAGAAGTATTTTTCTTTTCAAAGCTGCACTTCTCCCGGCACTTTCACTACTTAAGAAGCATAAAGCCTGCTTGTTGTGAGACAGAAAATTATTTCTGTCTTGAAGTAAATATTTTGTCCCCCATTTGAGGGGCAGTTTCAAATGTAAGTGTTTTAAAGTGTCGTTTGGGGTTACGGGGCTTAACGGAGTGCTGAAGAATATTTGAAAAAGGCAACTTCTGACAGCAGATGGAATAAAAGTTGATAGTCTTTTGGGAGGGTTTAATAATGAAACGAGAACATGTGGACTTGCTAGAGTTAAGTACACTTAGGAGTGCACTCAGAAGTGTTGTGGAAGAGATACCAGATGACAAGTTGAGATGAGGAGGTGCCAGGAAGATGGTTAACAAACTGCAGCTCTGATCTTTGATTCTCTGTCAATCAAGGAAATTTATATTCATGGTACCTGAAATTACACAACTATACAATTCCTTGAGATATGATTAATAGACTGTCATAAAGCACAAACATAATTTTTTTTTATTGTTGTTAAATTTAGAGGAAGTTAATATGAATGTAATTGCTTCATACGCAACAATCACCGGTGAGTGCTGGTGACCGAGTGTTGTGATAGAGCAGTCTGAACAATAATTTTAAGTGCCTTCCACTTGTGTGTATCAACATAAAAATGTGTGTGTTTGTGTGTAGCCTCTCTGCCATCAGGAGGTTTTAATAGAGTAGTATATTCCTTTGCATTTTACATGACTTTAGGGCACGCTGCTCTCGCCTGTCTGCTTTGCTTAGATCAGATGCTCAAATTGGAGCACAGAATGGACTGCAGGTCTTCATACTAACTCGCTGTGCAATCTGTGTGTGCCTCTATGTGTTTACAGGCATGTGTGCAGACATAACATTACTACCTCAAAATCAATTCTCATTTAACACATGCACTATTACACACTAAATCTTAATAATTCTTGTGAAACTGTTCAGCATTTATTGCCTCAGTTGCAGTGAAGCCAAGCAAGAACTCATGTAACTTTAGAAACATTTGACTAGGAAAAATCCTACAACCCAAAAGGGACAGAATAATAGCCTTTGAACTTATACTTACACAATTTGAGCTCTGATGTCCAACATAAAGATGCTGGACAGATGAGTAAGCTTTAAGTTAAGCTTTTAAGCTTTTTATTGATATTTTTGCCAGATGATTTTTTTTAACCACAACAAGTTACGAAGAAGGAAAAGAGCCCAGGCAGGGGCCTAAACCGCACAGAGACAGAGGTGGGGGAATGAAACAAATTGAGCTTTCCCAACCCCCACTTTTTGCATGCAGACACCTCAAATATCCCTACAGTGGGACGGTCTCTGGAGATGGTCACCGACTCTACTCGTTCACCTCTGAATGTGTGGGGGAGGTCCAGTGCATCCCATCTGAAGTCTTGTAAGAGTTACTAATAAACTTCCATTTCTGTACTGGTGACCTCTTTATGATGTCACATAACAGGTCAATACATTGAAATTCAGACTGTGACACAATCTGTGAGGTCACACACCAAGCACAAAAGTCAAATATACTATGCAAACTGTGACATTATCTGTGAGCTAAAACAAAAAGATGGTCCATATTATCTGTGTCTCAGTCAGGGGTCGGATCCATCCAAGGATGCTGTCTATGTAGCAATGGTCACAAAAAATCTTGGGATAGGCTGGGCTCTGAAGAATCTGCCCTTTCAAGCCTTCGTTGCCCTGGCAAAGAAGGCTGCATTTCCTTTAAAATGGGACAGGCTTGTCACAACACAACACAATCGTTCTTCAAATGCAGCCTTCAAAGGATGTGGTCCTAAATTGTTTCATACTTGGGATTGTTATAAATTTGAACCTTTTCCACATCATGTTAAATTTTGAGGGAACAAAACTGATAAAACAATGTTCAAAATATAGTATCCACGGGGTAAAATGCAGACATTTCTCTAACATCTGGTTTGTTTCTATACTGGACAAAATGTTGGAGCACTACCCCATGATGTTAAACTGTGAAAACAAATAAACACAAAGCATGATAACAACCTACATGATGACAAAATTAGATAATTTTATATTTTAAAAGCACTCTCACAAGATTTGAGAAATCAAACCATAAGGGTGTTAAGCTTTCCCAAGACCCTGTCATCCTTAGAGCGGGACGCTCTCTGGAGATGGTTGCCCCTGGACCTGCTCCGCACCGTCAGAGGTGTGACAACAATATAAACAATATAAAACATTTAATGTATTTTTATTTGTTTGGTGCAAAATGCCTTTTGTTATCTCAGAAATTATATTCTGAGTTAAGTCAGTTAAAAAATGAATACTGATTAGATGTCAATAGTCATAGTATTTTGTAAAAATACAGTCACATTGATCAACAATCTGGTTTAATAAATGAATGCAGTTTACATTCTAGACTGTATGCAACCTATGAAATGTTATTACTTGATCACTAAATTTAGGCTGGTTTTGATGTGAAGTTAAGTGAATACTGGTGTTTCTGTTATATGAATGTGTTGTACTATCGTTGTTCTGTTTGTATTTTATAACTATATTAAAACTTAATCACTGTGCAAACCAACAAGACTCAAAAGCAAAATAGGGCATATTGTAGTATAACTGCTTCTAATAAATTAATAAATACAGAAATTAAACTATTTCTCATTCACCAATAACACAATTAAATATATATTGTCTCTTCAATTATACCTTTTGCTGTAAATAGATCCTAAAAATAGTACCTATTGTTAACAAAAAAACTAAACAAAAAAAAAGCTGCAGTCATTTGCAGATCAGTAGGTTTAATGCTGGCTACAGATGGGGTAATGCTAACCAAGCACTGATTTGTGTTTCTTTCACTCTCTCTGGCAGTGACATCTCCAACTATACACCGATGCATTTCTCTGTTTTCACAACAGAAACAGATTTCTGAGGCCCTTTCTTACACTTCCCTTCTTGTACAGCTCTGTGGATTTCTGTATTAATTCAAGTTTCTGAACTATTTATGATGTGTCCTTTAGAGAAGTCCGTTTAATCATTTATCACTCCATACTTTAACAAATAACACAAATCTTGAAAATATTTCAAATTCAGGCTCAGATCTTCAGGGTATGATGTTCGTCTATTCTTGGTGCAGAGACACACACAGCTACAACAAAGGAGTAGTGCCATTGTGGGATGTGGGATCGCAGAAAATTACACTTTCAGTTTCTTTGAGGAAAATGAACATGTGTAGAGCAGGCTGACTGAATATCGGCCATCACAGACTGGGTGCCATGCTGCAAATTAATATGTTAAAACCATAAACAGACCTGCTTGATCACAACTGTCCTGAGATCCTTATCTTCATAAACCAAGAGCTGATCTATTTTCAAAGCTACCAGGACGAATGAATATTATACTTAACACTAAAACAGCAGCAATAACTACTGTAGCATGCAGCCTCACTGAGCACTCAGAAAGCCAGAAGAGTGACTGACTCTCACATTTCCACACGAGAGAGCAGTGAACTGGACTGTATGACCAGAGAAAGAGCGACGGAAAGAGAAGGAAGAGAGATGGGGGGGGGGTTCAGGGGTTGATATGAAAGAGACCAGATGGAGACAGGGACTGGAAAAAATGGATGCTGTGTTATTAAGAGAGACAACGTTCAAAACAACACGACAACTGGGAAATACTTCTCACTCTCACCAGGCACATTAGTGTGAAGACGGTTATATTAGAGCTTGCTGCATTTTATAGAAATGCCATTAGAGATTAAGTTGCACTGTGTTTGTGACATTATTAAACACAGCATTTGTATTGTGAACCCTGTAAATGGGTGTGGGTGTGTGCGCTGCTATGTACTTCTGTGTGTGAGAGCATTTATGTATGTCTTAACTTAATGCAAAATTAATGAGAGCTGCCCTGCTCGCCTGAAGAAAAGTGCAGCCAAATCCTCTCTTCCCTTCTGACAGGGCGAGGAGTGAGTGAGGAACTATTATAACTGAGTAATTGCCTACAGGATAGACATGTCAGACA
This sequence comes from Sandelia bainsii, assembly GCA_032362345.1. Classification (NCBI taxonomy): domain Eukaryota; kingdom Metazoa; phylum Chordata; class Actinopteri; order Anabantiformes; family Anabantidae; genus Sandelia; species Sandelia bainsii. Next base: position 21,604,471 of record JAUMHL010000001.1, read on the forward strand.
AAGGTGCAATTTAGACGGAGGAAATAAGTTCATACAGTAAAACATGATGAACATTAAGGAGGAACGGGGGGGACACAGGAAGACATTTAGATAATAAAATTTAGATGTGGGTCAAGTCAAAGGATAAGGCTGGTGATATTCTATATTTTCTTTTTCGTCAACATATATTATAAGGCCAAAGACCAAATATAAAACAATACATTTGTACTGTACCTATAGCTTTATAATGCTGATGAAAAATAATTGCATATGCATGTTTCTGCCTTTGTATATACACAGACTTTTCTGTGTAAATCAGTGGTGGTTTATGTTTTTTCCCAAAATTTGTTGACAATGACAAAATAGAACAATGCCAGCACTATTCTCTTGATTTCTAAATTGCTTATTTGACATCAAACAGACCACTGGTCGCTTTTCTATTTTGCACAAGTCTGACCACCTAAAAATATATGTACGCAGCACTTGCTCCCTTCTCTCCTCCCATCTTCACACTAAATTGAATGACTGAACGCAACTCAATTCACAGAGTCTAGGTAGAGTTACTGATAAATATTAGATGGGATACTTTTATTGCACGGAACATGTTGTGTTTGTTGTTTCAAATGAGTGCTGCCTGTACTTACGCAGCAAACCAGAGGGTGGAAAAAAAAAATGAAAACAAAGAAATATAAGCTAAAAATGCACTCAAAGACCAACACAAATAGTATGCATGCCTTCAGAAGGAAAAAGGAGAAGAAGACTAAATGCTGCACTGCCTTAAATACTGTCGGGATTTCACCTGGAGTGATCAGAGGTTTCGTCCTCCTTGGATCGCTAAAAAGCTTTTAACAAATGCTGCAGCATCTTCTCAATTCAATCAATATTGCAGGCGTGTTGTGGGGATAAATAAATAAGTGAATAAAACACATTTCTAGGCTGAAATGCTCTTACAGCTGCAGAGTTTCCATGTATGCCCTCTGGCTGAGCAGCAGAGGAACATGTGTCCCATTACAGAGTGGGAATGCACAGAAACGACAAACCCAGCTCTTTGTGCACAGAATAAAAATGAAAACAGTCCACGCTAGACTGTTGGAAATCAACCGTTTTAATTATCAGGCACCGAAGCACAGGTTGTTTTGTTTTTTCACGTTTTTACTTTGATTCTCTTCGTCTCTAATCGTCTATCAGGTTACAGACGGGCTGAGAGTGACTTCATCTGCATCTCCCCATCCTGTGAAACCCATCCACCAGATTTATTATGATTTCATGAGCTACATGTGTGTGTATCTGTGTAAAGGGAGAGAGACTAACAGTGAGAGAAAAAGAGTGTGTCTGCATCTTGATTTATGATGCTGTATTGGTAATCAATATGGTTCTTTTAAGTCATGTAGAAGTAGTGATTGATACTTGGAGTGGTCAGCATATGGGCTGGGAACTCGAGCTGTGAGTCTGACCGTTCCCATATGGGTAACACTATCTGCGCTGATGCCAGTGCATTTATTGTTTGTGCTCAAGTGAATTAGCTGCAAATAAAATTGTCAAAAAACTGTAGCATTTATACATCTAAAATAAGAAAGCACAATATTCTTCAGTGATTGCAGCAACATCTGAAAACTAAAAGGTCTTCTTTGAGATTATTCAGCTTCTAGGGGTAGCACACAGATTAGTTTAGGGGGTGTTTCTTGTTACTCTTTGATGTGCAGGTTGATTTGACAGGAGGGTTAGATGAAGATAAGAACATACAGAGCCCTCTCTTTGGTTGTCTGTCAGCGGACAGAGACAAGACTCTCCGACAGACATACTTTACCTCCAGCCAGGCACAGGAATAAAGGTAGCTATTTTGATTGAGCTTTGATTAAATGTTGTTAACAATGCTGAGAACTGGTTTGGCCTTTTCCTAACTTGGCCGCCATACGAGTTAAAGGGGCACGGACAAAGACTACAAAGAAGTCCCGCTTGTGGTTTAGGAACATAAGAAAAGCTGGACTCTACGAGAAGCTGCTGGCGAATTAACCTGTCATGTCTTGGGTTGAACTTTTATATGTCATTATTGTTTGAAAGGAGATCCGGGACTAATAAAACACAAAGTACATGTCAGCCAATGCTATGTTTCTCTCAAAAAAATCAGTTGGATAAGAAAATAAATTATATGGATCATGTCATATATAATAAAAAAATATTGAATGACTTCAGTTTAATTTTGTTGCTTGTTTTGTTGCTGGAGTTTTGTGGCTCCACACGCAAAATTGATATTTTTTGGCTTTTGCAACTGACACGGAGGTAGCGTTGCTCTGAGGGTGTTCATCTAACATACGTTAACAGCCTGTGAGGCTGATCCAAATTAGAAAGGAATGTTTCATCCGGGCCGATGAAAGACAACAACTGCTCTCATCTTATCAGCTCTTGGTGATCAGTATGGATATCCAAAACCCTGCATTGGGGATTTGAGCTCTGGACCCAAATAAAGCCATACATATCTGCATAAAGCCACATTCATACACATATTAAATACAAATATAAATTACAATAATCTAAATAATGAGCAAACAACTACTTACAGAGGCTGATGACAGTCAAAATAGCTCTGATGAGAAATAACCCACCCAGTGACTGTGTTATTTGTGTAACTTTAACATGGTGAGTTTGAGTGCTATTTCAAATAACTCACATTTTTCTACTTATCTTTCTCATTTCTATTTACATTCTATAGTCTATAACATTCAACTTTATTTACTCAAAGATTTGTTAACTTGTTTTAACTTAATGTACCTAAATCTAGTGAGAGTCTATTAAAAAAATCAGTGAAGTTAGTATTTACCTGATTAATGTGGTAGCATTAAGTACAGTACTTTATAGTGTGCGTAAGTTATGTAAAACCTTATTTGTATAAAACCAGGAAGTAGGAACAAATCAAGATCATGACATGATATAAATATATAATATATAATGTCAGGTTAAGACAATGTGAGTTTGCTGATCTAAATCCCAGACTGTTCCATGATATAGAAGCTAGGAAAGAAAAAGCTTGGTCGCCACAAGTCTTGAAATTTGAACAGGGCACAAAAAGGAGTTATTTGTCTGATTATTTGAGAGGCCTGGTGGACCTGTAATGGACCAACAGCTCAACGATATTTAAAGGAGACAAACTGTGTAACACTTTATTAAAACGGTTTCACAATCAATCCTAAATTTTACAGAAAACCAGTATAACAAAGGAAGCACTTGGATGATATGACAGCCCCATGATTTCCCACATACAACAAAATTATATTTAAAAATAACTTGATTATTGTACAGAAATTATTGCCATCAATCTGCTAAATAATTACAATGGCCCATCTAAGCTAGAGCAGATCTGTCACAGTTTATTAAATACAACTCCATGAATGTTATTATGGTCAGTTTTGAAACTGAAAATGTGTCTGAGAGTGTTAATCAACTGGATTATTTTTTAAAGGTGTCATTTGTGATGCTGTTGAATTTTACTGTACTTTACTAACAGATGTCACAAATTTATGCCAACGAGGGTAGAATTTATTGAAGGACTGTTCTGGTTATAGCCAGCGCACCTAAGAAACTAACTTGTGTTTATGGATAAGTCATTGCTCTCTCCACAGACAAGTGTGTTTCTCTCCTGGGCTACTACAAACTGTCAACAGGTAATTAAAAATTTCAATTGCAAGCATAAAGATTTGAGTAAAAGCAAACAAAAGAACAAAACAAACAAAAAAAGAAAAAAAGAAGAATGTAACAGCATGTAATTGTAGCTGCTGTTTGTGGGTTGCATTTTAATTCTTATAATACAGAGTAGCTCAAACAGCAAATACTTCAATAAACGCAATAACACAAATGTGAAAAATGTTTCATCTTACATGTTTCACAACTGCTCTACTAGGTGTCTCATTGGTTATTTAGGACTGAAACTGTAACAAAAAGCCATCTGAACAGGCATATGCACACACATACACACACATACATATCAGATCTCACAGGCCTGTATTTCATGTCCTGCACTGCACTGATTGCAATAGATTTCAGATGAGGATCAACACTTTGAAACTGAGTCTATGACCTGAGGGCTGAGAAGAAAGAAAGAAAAGACATAGAGAGAAAGAAAGAGAGGAGAGAGAAAGGAACTGGTTGAGAAAATTCCTAGAATAGTAAGTGGTTAAACACAAACGAGAAGAAAAAAACCCATCAGTACACATAAGTCATCCAGAAAAGCTTTCGGTGAATCTGGGGTGCTGGTGTGGATGTTGTATCTACGTAGTAATAAAAGTCATAATAAATGGCTTCGGCACATTCGCGACTGCTTGTGTTTTCCTGTGTGTGAAATCTGTGTGCAAGAAAGACGTATTCACAACTTGGCATTCATAATCCAATCTGTCACTGATTTAGCTGTCTGCTGCCCAGGAGCCAGGCAGGCGCTACGGGATACCCCATCTAACACTCTGCTTTCCCACACTGGGACAGTGGTACACCAGGATACCCCCGTGGGGTCGGAGCTGTGTCGGAGCGGACCGATCACCTTAGTCTAAAGTGACATGTCAGCTTAACACACACATGCACATGCACTCCAGGTAGTGTACATGACAAAGGTTTGGAGGCAATACTGCATCTGTAAGGATATGTCCTTTGGCCTGTGGTGTAGAATATCGTCCCTGAAGGGGCTCGAGGTGTGTGTGTTTGATCTGCTGTATGTGTTTCTAAGTTTCTGTGACTATGAGAGATTGAGCGTTGCATGTTTTGGCATGTTCTCCAGCATGTAACAGAGACGAAAAGGCTCTTACAGATATATTTTACTGCCCAGTAACAGTACATTTGAGCAGCCTGAAAGACATTCGCAATCATAAAAAGCAGACTGAGGAAATACTCGCTGGCATTAATCCTCAGGCAATGAATTGAAATTACTTTTGCCTCGATGTCTGGATTATCATCAACATGATTTTCACCACCGTCTTTCAAATGTTCTTGGCTGTAGCCTCTGGCTCTTTTTTGTTTCTAAAATACCAAAACCTCCTATTATTATTTTTATACTGGGATCATGATCTGAAGATACACCACAGTGATGAATATTTGAGTAATGGCTCCTCCCAAACCGTATTTGGCCTCTGAGTGAGCGCAAGAAGAACTTACCGAGCATAACCTAAAACTGTAGCCTGTAATAACTCAATCTTTTTTCAAGGCCTTTGAGTTAACAACCAAAAACTAACAGAAAAACATCCTGGGTCCAGGGGTCATGGTACCTAGGGGGTATTGTTGTTCTCTGGATCTCTCGCCTCTCACCCTCCATAATGAATATGAGAAGACTAATAGACCCTCAGTCTGACCTCCAATAAGTGCTCCACGCTTGGAAACATGAATTGCTGTCTTCAAAGCGCTGCCATTTCCTGAATGTTGCCCTTTCATTCAATGTGTGAAGTGTGTGTGTGTGTGTGTGTGTGTGCACATGCTTGAAACTAATGCAGCAGAGGTGACTGCCCCCTCAAGCAGTGAGGAGAACCAGGGAACTCCAGACTCAAACAAATTTCAACAGTCACAATTATTCATAATTGCAGAGTAACGCAGAGTGTATGTGAGTGAAAGAGAGCGCAAGCTGAGAGAGCCACAAAGTGACAAACTTAATAAAAGGCTAAAATAAGTCTGGTGAACTACTGGGAAAAATAGAGGAAGAAAGACGGTGAAACATTATCTCTGGGCAAGGTTTGGCACTGATAAAGTTTTAACAGTGGTTCCTATCAAACAGCAGAGTGCATATGTTGCAACAACTTTACTGAAGAAACCAAAATGAAGACATTATACAATAATCTGTCAGCAATTTTTTAAACAGTCCTAATAAAATTTTCAAATTTGCCACAAGTCTAAGGAGCAGAAATCGTCGGATTTGGATTTCCTCTCACCCTTAACTGTAGATCATAACAAAAGGCCCAAAATGAAAGAAGTTCTCTCTTGTACCTTATAAATTATTTCAGTTAAATGTGCACTTTCACAGGCTTCCTCACACAGGACACAATCAACTGCAATTAATCTGATCAATGGAATGTTAAACGGCGTACAGGATATGCTGCGGCAAGACTAAGTGCCCTCGAGCCCCAATGAGGATATTCGACGTGATGGAGAAAAACCATGTCCCCATTTCCTCAGGGGGCTAAATCTCTCCCATGTTAGATAAATTAGTCTGGGTTAGTACCTGGACTTCCTATAGTCAACTCGCAACCTTTTGATCTCTAACTACGGCAAAATGGATCCAAGCTGATGAATTTGTATGCCCCGGTTATGATTGATTATGTGGGTGCTCGGGACGGAAAGGCCTGTCAGTGTTTATTTTGAGGATTTTTCGCCTCAGCAAGTCAGTTTCTTTCAATATTGTTGGATTGTGGTCGAAACAGGAACAGGATTAGAGAGAAACGTCAGAAGAAATAGAGAACCATGACATAAAGGCATGCAAAGACAGAAGAAGAAGTCATTGAGTATAGCTGGAACGCAGTGACTGTATGTGTGCGTGCGTTTGTGTGTGAGACAACGAAGGTTTTGGGAGTGGCACTGAGTTGGACAGAGGGCAAGTCTGAAGTTAAACGATGGCCCTAATGAATGAGCCTTTAATGACCTTATCTGCGGTGGCTGGTTCCCATATAGACCAGTGAGCCAAGCTGGAGGCCACCACACACATATACGTGCGCACACACAGACACACACACATACAGAATTAAACAGAAACACATGGTGACTGTGTACATGTGTCTGCTGTGTGTAGGACACACTAAGAGCATAAAATTACTTCACACCCAACACTCACTTTTCTTTTCCTTTTTCCTTTGACACCTTTACACAATGAGCAGTAGAAAGTAGCTTCCTGTTTATTTCAATGACAGATTTACAGGACCTTTGCCTACACAGTCAAGATGCAGTGGCCCATTTGGTCCATTCACATTTACACAGATAAGAAGGGCAAGGAGACCAAAGTTTAGAAACAACTCTCTAAAAAATACAAAGGTGAACACCACAGTGACTAACAGTTAACAAACAGCTGAATTTGATAGCACAGATTGTATCTGACAAACCAGAATATTAGTGAACACTACCTACCCAGAGACATGTAAACTGTAGCTTTGGATGTGACTTCTGTGTGATTCTAATGATTCTAATCTTCTTGCTGCCTGTCCAGTATGTGCAGTCAAAGAAATCTTTGTTTTATGCAGGCCAGGCTCTGTAAATGGGAAACAATAAAAGTGTCTCCGACCAAATTCTTTCTTGTGAACAGCAGAAGTGTGGCAAGGTCAAAGACATTATTATTTCTTCTTTCTAACAGTGAAGAGAATTTAGTTTAGCTAGGTGTACCTAATAAACATATTAGGTATTATACAGGTGCAGTCAAAATTATTCAACTGCAAATTAGGTGTTTGCAATAAAAAGAAATCAAAGCAAGAACACAAGCCTCAGATTTCCAGTGCCAGAGGAAGCAAAGCAGGTCCAGAGCACCACTGAGCCACTACCATGCTCCAACGTAGGCAGGGAGTTCTTATCATCAGCGTATGCTTCATTCTTCTACCTCCAGTGAAGTTTAAAAAGAATGAAGAACGTAGAAATGTGTCACTATCACTCATCCTGGTTGGTTTAGTCTGCAATTTGGGGGCTGCTGTCTCTAGCAGAAGGTCCACAAGAACTTTATCAGTTGTAAGATACTATGTTGAAAATTACTTTAGGGTGAAACTTTTTTTGCGAGGAACTGCTGCTTTCCTTTGTTCCCATTTCTTTGTTACTGTCTGCCTGTGTTTACAAATAAAAAAGCGATGTGAAATGATTGTAATGAAACAGAAAAGTTGTTCATGGCTCTTTTGTCAATCCGGCCTACAATTAAAAATACACAACACAATAAATACTTGAGTCTTAAATTTGTTCTGTTATTTGTCTGTCTACTTTGGTATAAACTACAGTGATGTTATCACACAGTATCAGTCCAATCAACTGCAGCATCCAATCCTTAAGAGACTTCCAATAGAGGTGTGTGTCGGACCATTAAAAGATAATGGTGGCCTTATGTATCCTTGTTCATAGCTCCTCAGAGATCCCTCCCTCAAATCAGGGAATTGGGATATACCCTGTATGCAGGTCAGTGGAGAGTGGTAAACTTGATATTGTTGATATATCGTGTGTGTGTGTGTGTGTGTGTGTGTGTGTGTGTGTGTGTGTGTGTGTGTGTGTGCTAGTCCTCAGCTTTTCACATTAACAAGGAGCGCTGGAATGATTTACATCCTGAATAAACACACTAAATAAAAAATAAACATAATTTGATCTACTTTCAATGCCTACACCTTTTCATCACTCTAACTCTGAGCCCCTCCCCTCCCCCACCAGTGTAACCATGGAGATGACCAAATGCATATCATATGCATGCATGAGTTTGTGTGGCTTAAGCGCTCAGGGGTGGGCAGCAGGCGAAGGGGGAAAGTGGGTAGAGTGGGGTGCGACACAGAAATGTGTTCTACTTAAAATGCTAATTTTACATATTTAATGCCATGGAGCAGTTTCTATTGGGAGACGAGCGAAGAATCAGTGAAGTGAAAGGAGTAGGGGGCGAGCATTTATACACTCGACTATCCTACATGAGGGAGGGGTGAGGGGGACAGTAAAAGCACAAATTCCCTACTCTCCACTTAACTCATTATTCATCTGTTTGTACCCTATCCACTCTGCCTCTCTCCTGTTCTCATCTCTCTTTCTTTCTCAGTGTCTCGAGCCTCCTTATATAATTGTTCTGAGTGTTGCAGATTCACTGACAGTGGTTCAAACCGTTTCACTTCAGACTGACAATCTCAACCAAAGAGATTCCTTGACTTGTTGCTGAAAACACCAATACACTCTAATTTTCAATATTCAGTTCAATTCAGTTCAATATGACACAAGATACCATACAGAACAGAATAGCATATCATAGAAGTAGTAGTTAGGAAATATCCCTTATATGCAGTATAATCCATGCTACATCCACCTAAGTTCTCGCTATTAGTTCAATGTCCCAGAGTTCTCTTGAGGTCTCTTCCTGTTGTGCTCCCTGACCCCAGCTAGCATGCAACCATCAGTGTTTTCATGGTTGATTACAGCTGTTCCTGGATTACTTCTGTGTTGTTTTTGGGGCTAAAGGTAAAATCAGATTAACTCGACTTTGGATCTGTGAACTCAGCTGGAAGACCAGGGTGTTGGTTCTCATGGAGAGATGATAGACACATACATCCATGGAGCAAGAGTGCACACACACACACACCCACACCCACACACACACACATCAAGATCATTTGTCGGGAGCTAACGTGGCGTAGCATGTTAGTTTGGGTGCGTGTGTCGACCAGCACTGCATCTGTGAATTCTTAAGGGCACAGAAATGGTAATCCAATCAGTCAAATAAATACTGTGTGATCGAAGTTCACTGAATAAATCGTAACACTTCAGGTATCATAATGACTGCTAAAAGATCATTCAGATTCAGGCCATATTCTGGATGAATAAGGTGAAAATTAATTAGCAATGTGTGTACTACGGCTGAATAACATATTGTATCAACATCTAGATTACATAGTCACAATAGAAAGCAATTCAATTAGGTCCATCATGGTATACTATACAAACCATCAGTAATTCTTAGTAACAAATCTACCTAATTTCACTTTTGTTTACCATGAATTTTAACTATGTAGTCTGATAATAACATGGTTTAGAATAATTTAGTCACATCTTACTTTGAGTGTCCAGCCAGTGCACTCTGCCTATGAAGCAAATGACCAATCACAACTATGTCATAGAAAACAACAGGGGTGCCTGTAGATGTGAGAGACGTAGTATTTGCACAGTCAAGTCAACTTTCTGATGGAACGGTCGCACTAGTTAGTAAAGTCCCATCAATCCCATCATGCTAGTATCGATCCAATATTAATACCAACATTGGTATCGATACTATTTGGTTTGATCCGCCCACCCCCTACTACATATCAGTCCAGAGGCCATCAGCAAAGCTCTTTCAGTACAGTTTGTTTCAGAAAGTGTCAACCCCTGAACCCTGAGGCTTTCTGCATCACATTGACAGGTTGCCTCTGCTCTGGAGCTCAGTGTAGCCTGGGAGTCCTGGGTCTCTCTGGCTGATGATGCCCATGGCTGGCTGGAGCTATTGACAGTCTGCTACACTGACAGCAAAGCAATCTGCTTTCAGAGTCCCTGGGCTCACAGTTGCTGTGTATTTGCTTGTGTGTGTGTGTGTGTGTGTGTGTGCATTTAACGCAGTCAGCTGACTTCAGTATCCAATGCTTTCTGCGTGAATATGTGGAGTTAGTTTAACCCAAAAGCCCCCCCTGTCTTGGATCTAGGCTCTCATAAATGGGTGGTCTGCCTGGGTTATAGGTCTGCATTGATTATCACTCTACGAGCCTGATCAAGGTAAAAATAGGCAACAGTCCAATCCAACAATCCAGCGATTAATTTTCTTCACTGACTAAGAATATGTTTAATTGGTACAAATGATTATTTCCTCTCTTGGAGTAACCCTGCTCTTGGTGACATCTTATCTGGCTTTGTAGCAGCACTGTGATCATTTCTGAGTGTACAAGATGGTCTTTTGATCATTGTAGACTTCAGTGAGCGTGCCATCTTGCCAGTCACAGATATCCTTAATGACTATTTTAGTCTGAAGAAAGACAAATAACATAAGATAAAACTGACAGGTTAACCTTTTCAATTATCTCGTAGCCGTGAGGAAAAACAAAGCACACTGTTAACGGGATGTGGCACGAAGACAATTGAAATATCATTGCTCTCATATCCTGGGGCCTGCACACACTGTATCTCCATGAGATACTGCAGAAAAATGCCCAAACAAAACAGCTGGAATTCCAATCTTGTGCATGTTTGTAAAGTTCAACTCGCCAGTGTCAGTACAGTCTGTGTCATATGAAAAACAATCAGCCATAAAGAAAGCACACACACAAATCTCACTGAGTGGCCTGCTAGACACACAAAGTTTCCCCAATCCTCCCACAGGCACCAGTCCAGCCCATGAGGTCATCGCCTGCCGAGACCCAGGATTATAACTCCAAAGGGACCCTTGGAAGCATGTGGTTATACGTTCTGACAGTCCAGCAGCCTGATTAAGCCCCCTGTTTGCTAACGCTAATGCTAAGCTAATATTAGCTTTGTTGTCAGGCTAAAGGTGCCTTTTTAAATTGCCCCGGCAGGCTGAGCTATGGTAGGCTAAGCTAAAGCTATGCTAATTTCCCCCAATACACCTCTGTATTTCCTATCCAAATGACTTAACTCGGTATGAGAGATTCATCATCATGTAATAAGCTCAAGGCACTGAGCTAACAGAGGATCACTTTGGTCTAACACAGGATTAAAGATGGTCATATGCAGAGGATTTGGCTTTAACTAGTTCGGAGACTGAAGGGAACAAGACTGAAAAGAGGAAAATGGTGGGACACAAGCTCAATGCCGCTGTTTGCCCTCGAGATAAAACATACTTCACCAACTGAATAAGCTGATTTGCAAAGCCGTTGTTGTAACACATCATTATGTAGAAACCTTTTTCAATAAATATCTGCATAACTCTTTTACTATTATTTAATAACCGCAACAATCAGAACCTAGTTTGTTTTTGCTGTAGTACAATGCAAACCCATAGGTCAAAACGTGTTTTGCATCATTACCTCAACCAAAGCTTTTAGTCACATCTATTTGTTTGTTAGCAAATTTTCTCAAAAAAAAAACTAAATCTAGACGTGCAGCTCAAAAAAACAGTTCAAAAAATTCTCAAATGCATTCATGTGTTTTTCTCATGACTGTGGAATGTGCATCCTGTGACTCTGCATCCATATCCAGTTTAAAAGATTTTGTAGCATTTGAATAGTTTTAAGCTAGTTTTTATTTCTTCTTCTTCCTGGTCAGGATGTTTTATGCATTTTTCATTATAATTTAAATAATTAGTTAGCTCAATTTGAATTCTAATTGTCAATAATGGACTATTCTTACATGCCCCCTGTCTGTCTTAAGTTTTCCACTATCAGTTTCATGAAAAGGCAATAAAACCTTTTCAACTGATGGATATGTAGCTATCACAAGAGGATCACCTTTTTCATTCAAGTCAGCATAGTCTTTTCATGTTCATAGAACTTCAGTAATAACATTGAATCTGTTTGAGTTGCCCTGCTTGAGAACAGCCCTGCAATGTAGATGTCACTTCTCTCAATCTCTCTCTACATGGTACCCATCATTGCAGTGAGTACTTGGTGGTTTTAACATCAATTAAAATCGCAGCGCCACTTGCTGAGCTACACTGTGCACTGTCACATCGTGTTGTGTGATCTCGCAGTGTGATGAGCAGTGACAAAAAGCTCCATAGAGTTTCTCCGCAATACACACATTCACAGAGAAAAACACTCTCTCTTCTCTCGTTTTCTCTCCCTCGCGGTATGTAAACATGCAAACGTGTCTCTAGCATACAGCCATTGTAACAAATGTGCTTGTGTATACACATTTAAACTAAAGGTTCATGCATGCCTGCACAAGCAAACACAATTAACAAATAATAAGATTTGGCTGAGAAATCAAACATAAAGTGTCGTTAGATGAGAGATGAGACAAGAGAGAGAAAGAGACTTGTGTGAGAGAAATCAACCATCATCATCTCCATCAGTATGAGTTCTCCGCTTCATTCTCCTTGTCCTAACACATCGCCCAGTAAACAGGCTGAGGCCAATGGCTCAACTCAACGCCACCACGTGTTATCCCGGTTTGTCTACTTATGCCTGCCTGGGTCTAATCAGCTTTGACAAACCAAATATCTCTGGAGAGTTTATGGCACTTGGTTTGACTTTGTCGGTTGACTGCTAACTATGCAGCAGATTGCATGGCTTTGGGGTCAATAGCTTTTCCTATATTCAAGTAATACTGAAATGAATCAAACACCAGTGTCATTTTTCTACTAGTTACAGTAAAATAGGAAACAAAAAGGACATAAAAATGTAAAAACCAAGTCTGAAGACTTAACAAATCCTAGTGTACTGTAAATTAATGAATATTCCCAACCATTTTATTAGTGTAAAAATAGTTTATGAGAAAGTCCAGCTAACATTTACAAAACTACTATATTTAGCTATATAGTTAAATGATGCTGTTGTCATTTTCAAAAACAAAACAGTTTTATTTCAACGTGAGAAGTATGGTCCCATCATTATCACAATGGCTGTCTCTGTATGTGTGTTCAATGATGCTGACTGTGTGTTCACTGGTGCATTCACGTACTCTTGCATGACAGCTAAAGTAGCTCCGTCTAACGGCACTGATGTTCCCTGCCATTTGCCTTCAGGGCCTTTCCTCATTCTCTCTCTTCCTCACTGACTTTTAAAGTGTGTGTTCTCCCTAAGGAAATATGACCAACAAAGCTTAGCTTTAGAAAGAGCGAGGCCACTGATCTTAGTGTCTGTTTAGTGAGTTATTGTGGTCCTGCCAAAGTCTTCTGCTAGTTTACATGTCATTCAGTAAAATACAGGATGAAAGGGGGGTGGGTGGGTGAAATGGGGGTTAAAATTTGCATTTTTCTGAACTCCTTATAACACAATGTGAGACTTGAGATTGCATGTTAGTCAATGAAAAGGACATGAAGTACTACCTCTTTTTAAAATGTGAAAACATGACACAAAAACCAAAAAGGCCCCAGTACTGGTCAAGGCTAAAACTGGGTTCATACTAGACAAAAGGGGTTAGAGGCAGTTCCACTGTGGATACCTATGGCAATGGCACATACTGTAGGTACAGGAGCTACATGCATTGGCTTTTTTAATCCAGTCTCTTGCATAGCTCATCAAAGAAAGAAAGAAAGTCCTGTCAACTGTCTGATTTGGTTACTGGTGTTTCTATAAGAAAATGAAGCTTCATAGCAACCAGGGTCAATTAGATGCACACTTTCTTTAATCTGCTTGTCTGTGGCTCAGTGGGGTGGTTACCGCTCAAGTATCAAGGTTTAATATCTGGCAAAACATGTAATCCAGGTTGTGAGGAAACTCTAAATTGAAATGAAAACATTTTTTCCATATGTGAATTCCTATTTGTAGTACTCGAGTAAGGTTAATGAACTGCCCACTAATTATTGTGCAGGGTAACAACCACCTAATTGAATTGCATTTTACTTCACTACTTTCCACAGAAACTAAAAGGGCTGAAGATTGAAGAAAATAAAAGAGACATAAAAAATAAATCACAAGTTTTACCTGAATGTTGCAACAGTCATTTCTGAGCACTCTCTGTAAAGACAGTAGCTAATCTGTGTGTTATGCCTTATAAAGTTAAATAGTAAATTATTCAAGTAGCAGTTTTGATGACATTTCAACTTCAGAATTTGAATTTGCCACTCCACTTTAACATCTGTCAGACAGTGAATAAGACATAATATCCATTAACTAAATGTTCTGACTGCCTGTCTGTGAGGAATTTTTAGACATCTGTACAGATTCTAAAATAAAACAATCTCATTAACTGTGAAAACAGCCTAATAACTGTACCCCCATATGCGCCAAAATTTGATCCTAAATTAGTTTGCACTGAGGCACATAATCATCACATTATTCTTTCACCTTTTTTCTTCTATTCTTGATCTATGCTCACTTCCCTCCGAATCATAACGACTAATACTAAAAATACATCTTTCCATGAGTGCATCCTCCGTATTTATATTTGTTTCAGTGGTCACATGGCTTCAGGGCATTTTACTGCTAGAGCACGAGCTAGGGTCAGATGAATTTTAGAAAGCTATTTGTAAGTGTGTGTGTGTGTGTATGTGTGTATACACATGTGTTTCTATCATTGTGTGGACAAATTTTAGCATGAACCCATTATTATGAGTACCGTTCAGCTGGCACTCTCAACTTCAAAAGGCTGTTTGACTTGGTTTGAGGGTTAAGGTTAGAATTAGGTTTAGGTAAAGGTTGTGGTTAGTCCTTTAGTTGTGATTCCTTGGGTAAGCCTAGGGAATTCATAATGTCAATGAGTGTGTGTATTAATTTACTGCAGACTTTTTTGTTTGTGCCAGTGTACAGTTGTACACCTGTATTGTGTACCGTTTCTTAGGCCAGACTGTAGACACATGTATTTACTTAAACTTTCAGACCAAGATTTTGGATTTGGTACATGATCTGGTTTAGTACAGCCTATGACCCAAAGCACAATGACTCAAAATTGTTTCATATTAACAATAGATCAAATGACTTCTTAGTGTAGCAAGGTGATAAATTTAATAGGATATCATTTTCCACTTACAGTAGGTCTAAAGACATCTCAAATATGTTATTGTGGACTTATGTGTCCTTTGTTGTCTCTTTGTATAATTTTGTTATCTAAAAATTATGCCAAAGTCTTCAACCTGGAAGACAGTGGAAGAAAATGTGATGCATACTGGGAGTGAGCTGCCAGAGTATCAAACATTATTTCTGACTTTGAACACAAGGTGGAAGTATTGAGTACACTTGCTATTAAGCCACAAAAGTGTATGCTGGTCCTGTGTAGGGAAACTGAAATGCTGTGTGGGAAAAGTGGTGCTGCAATGCTGTTGTATCAAGCAAATGAGCACATATCTTGTTATATGCATGAGTGAACACTAAAAAGTTATTAATTATTATTCTAACAAGATAGCTTTGATTTTAATAGGACTGAAGTACATCTCATGGAAAGGTCTGGCACATGCGGTCAAACATATCTTGTGGATTCTATGAATCCATATAACCTGTGTTCACAGCAATGTTAAAGCAATAACCATGCATTTGTCCTCTATTTCTACCAAAGTGGTGGTTAAATTAATATTTTACTCTGGTTTAGGGAAATTAAGAGACTGTTGAGTTGTGAAACCTCTGGGAGTCCCACATAATGAACATCCAACTATTTGTTACCACTTTAGCAACATTATTTGTGTATTTATTCATTCATTCATTCATTCATTCATTTAGTATACATTCCAAGTTAGGACTTAATGGGTTTATGGTTTGCAAAAATGTATTTGTTTTATTTTGTGTGTGTGTATTCATAGCTCACTGTTTCCATATTTTTCTTTTTTCTGTTGTTGTGTTTTTCTCTTTTATTCTATTTCTGTTTAAATTAAAGTTGAAGGTATGTAAGTACGTAGTACGTAAGGCAAGTACATATCCTGTGTGGCAATTTTTCTGTGCTGCGTTAGTTTGAAAGAATTTACTCAAAGGGCTGAATCCCTAACTCTGTAGCTCTATGGACCTTTTTTAGCTCTTTGATATTGTTGTTTTAGATTACGTCCCAAAGATTATGCTTAAACCTATTTGCAGTAACTGATCAGCATATAAGAATAATTAGTAACTGCATACAGGGCTGTGAACTTTACAGTTTAGTTATGAAAACTAAATAATGGAGATAAAACAATTATTGTGCCGAATTCCGTTTGTCAATAATGCTCTGGTTTTGTCTTGTGCTATAACCCAGCACATTCCTTTCCTTTACAATCATGTGCTTTTGCCTGCCTTAGAGTCTGCACACACCAACTGGCTCCTGTCTTGTGTCATGCCTTCGGAAGATTCCTGGAGCTGTGCGAAGTCCCATCCTGCTTCAAACTCTCAACCATTATGCCAGTCTCAAAGAAACCCTCCATCACAGGACTGTCTGAAGACTACACGCCTGTTAGTCTGACATCCGTAGTTATGTTTCCCGTACCACAACCCCAGTGACAAAATACAGTAAACACCTTTCCCAATTAGGCCTTTCATGCATAAATCCTAACTTTTGTGATGAAAATTATCACAAGGTGAAAGTTTAACTTTGAAACGGTTCCTTCATTCCTCTTAAGGTAAGTTATAAATGCACTTTTCCGACAGAATTTATTATTATTATTTATACGTAAGTTAAACAAAGGATTAATCAAGTAATCAAAAAATAATCAATAGATTCAAGCAAAAAATTATTGTTAGATTAATCAACCAGTTGAAAAAAATATCAATAGGTGCAGCCCTCCACTTGATCCCTACAGAGGTAGTAAGTGGTTACATTAAAGTTGGTTCAGATTAAGGGTGGGGAAATGCCTACATACAGAAAAACAGACTTCACTTTCCCCAGAATCTACTCCTGAGCAGTGACTTTAAATTTAGTAAAGTTGACTTGAAATGTTCAAAGAAGAGTCTAAAAATCAATTTCTTTGCCCTACAATATGGCAAATATGGCAAGGCTAGAAAACCTGCTCCGCTATGGTTGTAAAAAGATTTATCGGATGAAATCTTACCTTTCTGATGCACCTGAATGTGTAACACATGCGTCAGAAAGAACAGCCAACAAAAACAGAAGATTCCTGCACACTGTCTCACTTGGAGTGTAATATTTATTAATTTATAAATTTACATGATTTGTTTTTCCAATTATAGTATATTTAAAGTTCAAAGCATGATGTTTTCAAGTCAATGTGTAATCGCGTTAAATAATTATTTAATACGAGCAAACAGGTATTGTGAATAAAATTGTTGTGATTTGTGATATTTATTTTGTTCAATATTATACAATGTCATAATCAAGCTGCCTGAACTGCATGCTGTACAACAGGATCCTCCAAATGGTATTTCTTTATGGTGAGCATTTCTTTATGAATAAAGCACATTTTCTTTTAGACTATCCAACACTGAGAAGGTGCTGACAGGAGTTGCCCTAGGAAATTGATGTAATCACACACAAATGGTGAGTTGTGTCCAATTTCACAGGTGTTGTTGCTGCTTACGGCTACTTTGCCCTGACCTCTGACCCATTCAGCAACCAGACACAGGCTGCTGTGGTACAATTTTATGGCAACAAAACTACAACCAAATCAAAAGCAGATACTGTCTCTTAACAAATCATTAGCAATGAAATTCAAGCTTGTGAGAAACTCCAATGAACAATTTACAAGCGAAACAAGTTTCTCAAGTTAAGAAGGGATAATACAAAACTGGTACAGTGACAGTCACATACTAAAAATTGTTATCTCATCTATGTAATATTTCAGTGTATTTTATTATCTGAGTTGTTATCTGAGCAAAAAAGAAAATCACAACAAAAAAGGGAGTTCACAACAAAGAATGAAGCTGCCACTTGTCAGAAAAGCTTAAGCTGGCAAATTAGTTTTGGGGTCAGACCCTGACTCTGTTCTATTGTCTGCCATGATCCCAGTTTGTCATGCCTCTGTAGAGAAAACCAAATAAAACAATAGCAGTGTAACAGGAAAGATCAGTCAATGTTTTAGTAAAACCTCGTGATGGCCATTGTAGGAGTCATGGTTGGGTAGCCATGAGAGTGTTTAGTAAAGGAAGTGACTCAGAGAGCTCAGAGAGATGTCCAACTGTGTGTTGCTCACACTAGCGTTTAGTTATCACACTTGAAAAATAAAAAAGAAACTTGAGGTTTTAACAAAGAGAGAATTTCATAAAGACATCTGATATATTAATAGCTTCTAAGCTCTTAGATGTTGTTTCCTTTCATCCATCATTACCAGAAAAAAAAATGGGAAAAATGCAAAAAGAGGATTTTATGGAATATTGATACATTTAGTGGATGCAAAGAATCATTTATTGATTACTTACTAGTCATGATTGTGTGGTTGTTCATCATGATCTGAGAAGCTGTAAGCTGGAGATTCAAGTCTTATTTGTTTCAACTGTTGTGGCCGTCCAGTGCCAAAGAATGTCTGTTCAATTCTTAAATCGAGCTTAGCTGCATGTCTGCATTTGCCCTTTCCAGTGTTCACACACACACACACACACACACACACACACACACACACACTCACACCGAAGCATACTTCTTTTCTCATGCACCCCTTAACCTACCACCCCCACACACACATACACACAGTCTACTGTTCCTCTGCCCTTACTGTGTGTACATCCAGCAGTGGAAGGCCTAAGTCTGTAATTGCTGCCTCTGTGGCGTGGACAGACAGGCGGATTGGGGATTGGAGATGACACGCACCCATTATTAGTGGACCAAGTGCTGTTTTTGCAATTACCAAGGGTTTGGCTGAGCACACTGAATCGGACTCTGGGATTCTCTATTCAGAACCCATTTCAAATCCAACTGGCTGCACAGCTTCTGTTGTCTTCGGCCTACACATCAGTGGACTGGGCCTCTCTGGGAGCTTGAAAATCCATTCAGTTAGGGTTTGGAAAAGATAAGTGATTCAGGTCTTCACTTTTTAAAGTGTCTTAATCAAGAGTCCAAAAATCATTCATATATTTTCTTTTTAAGGTGTAACACAGAATCTGAGCATCATCGTTATACAGACCTTTAGCAGCCACTATACTGGGACAGAGCTAAAGCCTGTAAAAATTATAAAAATGCTCAGATGGTTATACCACATTATACTGATTGAGGGGGTCAGTATGGACATACATTCAAAACGTGGGGCTTTTTAGAAGGGATATCCTTTTAATTTTTTATTTAAATTGTAAAATCAATAATTAATATAATTTATAATAATAATTATAATAATTAGTTTTAGTTAATTAAAATGAAAAACTCTGAGTTTTTGACGTGTTTTTGACTGAGTATGGCTGTTACTGCCATGGTTTTTGTGTTGTTGGAGAGCACAGATGGCAGGTGGATCCAAAAGGCAACACATTCATAAATATCTGTCTCTGGCTGAGGTGAATCAATGTGTTCCTGAGCTGTGAGGAAAACTGGTGTTCCTTTGCTTGAGCTGCTCCTCCGTCCTTCCTTTCTGGCTTGTATGAGCCACTGTGGAATAGGGCTGCTGCACAGCTGGAAATTCTTCTGACTTATTTTGCAACCTTGCAGCTAGAGCTGGGAGAGTGCATGTCTTGTCTGTAATATGCCCTTGCTTAGACAGCACTCCACACAACTCTACTCCTCCAACGAGGACTGGAGGCATCTTGCTTAGTAACCTATCCACATGTGACCCACATCAGATCATAGCCATTTGACCCTCCAAGTGTCTTATACATTCCCATCAAAGACTGAACAGATGAGGTGAGTGCATCAAAGGCACTGGCTTCTACAATTTTAAGGACTGGTGCATTTAGGATGGCTCCCAGCTTGGGCTCAACAGGCAGTCTTGGCTAGACAAACTTGTCTTGCAGTGCCTTTAAAGAAGACTGTGGGTTTTAGATTCAGGCCTTTGCTAGCTTCAACGCACTGGGTAGATTCAGATGACTGAGCAATGCCTGGTATTTGCACTGACATTTTAAACAGAGAAAATCATACTCACATACACTCTCAAATACAGGCAAAGTCAGATGAGGGATGCTGTATGTGGAGACAATTAGCAACTCTGCTTTGGGTTGTGATAGGTAACTAGGCTGGGGAGTGGTATAAGCTGGAAATTCCTGCTGTGCCTTCTGTGCAAAGGGGCATTGACGGGTGGTGACTGAAGAGATGGGCAGAATGGACACTGGACTGGAAAGCCATCTCTTTCTCTGCTTGACAGGTCCTACCCACACCTTTGGTAAAGCTTTCCTTGCCTGTAGAGCCTTCTCCAGAAGCTTCTGTCCTTCCGTTACTTGACCTTGTACCCACTGATATTCTGAATGACATGTGAATCCTGAATGAATGAATCAAGCTCCATCTGCTGCATCCTCAATATGTCTTGAAGGACCAGGCTATTGTGGAGTTCAGTTAACTGCTCCACGCTGAATTATGCTGGTTGAGGCAGACAACATGGACATAGATTCCCATCAAAGAATCAGGCTCTTGAGAAGGCATTATTTTAAATTACATCCACCTCAGCCTCATTTGGGGTACAATGTTGGTTGTATATTAAGTGTTGCATATGAATGTGTATAGGTGTGTGCGTGTGGTATTGTTTCATGAAGGCAATCAACAAACGCAACACACGGTGAACTGTCCTCTTAATTGTCTGTCTGCAAACTCCTCATGTAGCTGCAGTTCACATGGTATTAGAATAAGGCAGCAGACACTGGGTGTGACTAGTGGTTCTGTCCACAAAGGGGTACTAATGAGCTTTCCAACTGCTTCTCTGCTACACGTAAGTACTAACTTTCTTATCTTCAATAGATACTTTCCTATTAGCATAAAAGTAGTTCTAACAACAGTAACAATCAGCAGAAATATTGTCCAGCTGTGTATTCTCAGGTAGACAAGTTCTCAGGAAGTCTAGACATACATATTAGTTCTGCTCAGCAGCTCAGTAAGAGAGGGGGCTGACTTGGAGCCAGCTAGCCACTCAGGCATGAGGAGGGTTTGAACTTAGCTCAGTCTATATGGCCCAGTGCTGGGGATGAGGTTGTGGTTGTTGTGCTGGCAGCCAGTGGCTGCTGCGTACCTGCAATCTCCCTGATGATAATGCAACATGGCAGCCCAGAGGGCAAAGCCCATACAACTTTCTCAGCCCTCTCAAAGTAATTGGTGACCCCTGAACCTGCTCTTCGTATAAAGGGGGGGAGAGAAGGAGAGACAAGAGGAGGGGGAGACAGGACATGGGATAGTCGACAGAGACACTGGAAAAGGGGAGACAGGGTCATAAAGAGGAAAGGAAGACAGAAGGCAGAAGAAAGAAAAATCAAGGAGACACAAGCTGGGAGGAAAAGGTTAATCTCTTTTACTGTGGATAGTTTGAAAGTTCAACAGAGACAGAAAAAGTCTGCAGCCCAGTTATGTCCATCACACATTAGGGGCAAATAGGGAGACCTTTCACCTCCAGTTTGTCCCCCTGTTACAGGCACTGCATTTAGCCTTCGCTCAGTTATTTATCAGTGTAATCATAAGGATTGTTTATTATGCTAAACCAAGCATGTCCCCCTAAAGACAGCATTTATTTAACTTCACAACAATATACAATACCAGTCATAAGTTTGGACTCACGTAGGAATGACCATGTTTTTCATGGAAAGATACTTTTCTCCAGCTGTGTTACCATCATTGCAAAAGGGTCTTCTAATGATCAGTTATCCTTTCAAATTAATAAACTTCGATTCGCAAGCACATCACATCATCACAACAATCTGTTTTCTTTCAAAAACATGGTAATTCCTATCTGAGTCCAAACATTTGACTGGGAGTGTAGTTTTACCAAATACATGTTTGAGAAAACAAATTTTGAGCTGGCTTTGGTACCGAATTTTTTCCAGACCAAGAAGTGTTACAACCGTGTACCCACTCAGAGTTGGAATTAGATTTTTGGCAAAGAAAATATAGGAAAAAAACAACAACAAAAAACTGAATCTTATTTTTTTTTATCCTTGGTGATAATTAATTAGTTCAGTCAGTTTGCGAAATTCAACTAGGGTAACACATGGCTGAAACACAGTGTTTTTCTGCACAGATACAGCAACAAAGTCCGCAAACTATTTGCTCTGTTCCCACTGTTATCTGCAGATAGTTTCAAGACTTTAATGCCAAGACTGTAACAAGACTGTCCTCCCGTGAAATACGACATTGTAGGTTGATGACAACAGCAGCAAAAAACTAACACGTACATTTTACCGTCTGACACCGTCTAGTGGCTGCAGTGAATATTACACATACATCATTAAAACCCTCAAAGTTTGCCAGGGGGAGGTTGGAGTGGATGGATGGCACAACAAAACACAGGACTTTCACACAGGAGACCATAATTCAAGTCCAGGAAAATACAACTTTCTATTGATGCTATTGTCACCTGTAACATGACAAATATGTCCGGTCAGATCATCACAAACGTCATGACCAGACGAACGTCTTGTGAAGCGAAGGAAGGCTAAAAAGCATAATGTTGAATAAACTTACCATGTTTATTTACTGCCTAAACATAACACAAATGTATTTATGCCTAATCCCAACCAAATCACTTTGTTAGCATGGTCATAATCCAGTCACATGACCCAGATCATGTGACGAATTAACATAGATTTTTACTAAGCCTACCATGTTTACTTAGTGCCTAAACCCAACCCAGACGTTTCTATGCCATATTCCAACCAATTTGTTTGGTTTGCGTTATTGACCATTTAGTGCTAAAATAAATGTTACATCAGCAGCCATTTTGGTGCCCTCTTACAGCAGCAGCTGTCAAAAGCCTACTTCTGTATGTGGGTGGTGCTCTTACAACAAACAGTGACTTTTTTTCTGCTGCATGATAAAACAGTTTTGACCTGTTTCTCATCCTGGTCGGCTTCTTTGTTTATAATTTGTAGACAGAGTCACAATTTGGAAAAGGCGTGATAATAGCTTTTACATTCTTGTGGATAGATATTTTTTAAATGCCAGATCATTAGAAAGGTATTTAGGGATTCATGGAATGCCTTCAAAACAACGGCAGATGTTTTCAGGTGACTATGTTGGTTTTTCAAACAACGCTGGCCGTGTGTGTTGGTTTCAAAGGTTTTACTGAAGGTTTTATTTAAAAAAATAATGTTTACTATATAAAACATTTCAGGATATAACTTGTGGATAGCAAGCAGCCAGGAGTAAGTATTGTTTTTTGAAGGATTAGCAAATCATAGGGAGTAATGCAAAATAGTCATCATTTGCCAAAATAATGACTATTTGGCCTATAAAGCTACCAAATACAAATAAAAACACTGACCCTGTGACATCAGTAGCTATGCCACACCAAAGTGAGCAATGGTCTCCGCCTGGCCATCTCTATGAAAAAAGTCTGGCTCCACCACTGAATAGCAGCTGGTACAAATACAGTGAAATTATTTGCATTGCACTTTTGGGGACTATGTGAGCACAAGACAGAAAATGTTACCAGCTAACATCTTTGTTTTTGTTTTTTAAAGTTTGAGTACTTTGAAACATTCAAAGATTTTAATCTTTTTTTTAGTAGAAATATGTTCTGAAATGTACAGTAGCACTGGGGAACAGGTAGTAGCAAAATTGCAATGTGATATGGGTAAGAATAACAATAATTCGATCATGAGAATACCACACAACAGTAATCTGAAGGACCCATAGCAGTGATACAGGCTGCTACAGGTCATTTAAAAATGTGATTTTTTTCAGCTACTGATAACACCCATGTACAGTATTTCAATATGCAGCACAGACATTTTGAAATGTTCTTGTTGTTAGAACCTTTTATAAAGCTATCCATGTTTACCTGAGGTGCTCTATGTTCCCCATCTCTACCTTTGGGCAATACAGATTACTCTGTTCTGTTGCATTCATTGCTGCAGCCCTGTCTGTGTGGGTTTTCCTATGCAGTATGAATCCATTTGTCTCCACTGATGGAAAATAATTGGAAAGCAAACAAATCATCTCTGCCACATTGAGCAGGCCTCTACTCCTGGGGCATAGCAGCTAGATAGCTACAAGAATGAAAGACAGACAAAGAGGAACAGAAACAGAGAGAGAGGATGGACAGGAAAAGAGAAGGATAGAGAGAGTTTAGAGCAAAGTGGTTTGGCATTTGCATTATATATGCAGTGTGTGAGTGAGTGTTAAAAAGTGTTACGTTAAAGAAACTGATGCAGTCAGATTGAAAATGACTACATGGTGCATTGGGAAAGCCAGACAGAGGGAGACATGCAGAGAAAGAGAGAGGCAGAAAGTCTGACAGATGGAAAGTCACTCCAGGAACATAAGGAGGAGACATCTGGGAACACACTGCTTTGGAAAGAAGATAATTATAGCATGATGCAAAAGAGAAAATGTACCTATCATAATATGTATCATAATTGTTTATGTTGTTCTAACTAAAATATTAGTAGTACATAGTGTTTAATGATAAGGCAAAAAGAAAACTCCAGAAACAGAGAAGTTGCTTAAGTTTCACAAAAAGCTACTTTATATCAGAGCCTCTTAAACATGAAGTTTCATTTTATGTATTTGAGAAACCTCACTGAGATTATTCATGCATGTAGGAGTATGCAAGAATCCCACTTGTAGATTCTGGCTGGGGGAAGGCTACAATAAGATAGCAACCTGTAAAATCAATATATTACATTGATTCATGAGCCTCAAACTAGATTTTCTGCATTGAGTCATATACAGAGCCTATACCTGCAGCAATGTGAGCTTTTATACTTGTTTGCTGGTCAGTGGCAGCCCGTCAATAGAGGGCGCTGGGGCGCCGCCCCACCTGTCTCAGATGCAGAAGAAGAAGATAGGAATTACATAAAATAATTTTGAACAAAAGAAACATGAAAATTTAAATAAACGATCTATACATTATACAGACCATGAGTACTGTGTATAATCTGCATTCCAGTGTAGTTTAAAAATGTTCTCTCACTCGTTTACCGCGACTGAACGGTCGTGTGACGTATTTCCTGTTCCTTTCTTTACCTAATCTTTACCATAGACCTACGCTATAACTGGTGCATGTGCACTGGAACCCCCTCCAATACAAAGTATAGGAGAACCT
>JAUMHL010000001.1:21635788-21645880 GCA_032362345.1 Sandelia bainsii
ACAGCTGAAGACATGTATCTTTTCATGAACAACATGGTGATTCCTATGTGTGTCCAAACTTTTGACTGGTAGTGTACCTAACATGTTGCTATTTTTGTTAAACAAACCTATAAACCAACTGCATCAAACGCAGCAAATAGCTAATGAACATAGTTGAGCATTAGTTAAACAGACCAGAGCTAACAGCAGAGTGAATATTGAACATTCAACTCCAAATCAATGCTAATGTTGCTCTGTATTTGCTGAATGTGGAAATAAGCAACAGGGTGCTGAAGCTTTCAGTATAGGGCATTAAAATGTCATTGTTGTGTTCCCAACTTATGCCAAAAAGGCCAGTGGAAAATAAATAGAACCATTTTTGCATAGGATATAAATACTGTAATCACAAAACTACATATACCACAACACGTCACAATTAATCGGTACTGCCTTTTTTCTTACTCACGTAGCTCATGCTGCCCAGGGTTGTTGGTAAACTCAATAACAAGCAAATCTCTGCCCTCAGTGCTGCGTCCAATGCTGTAGACGTGAGAGATATGAGAGCACTTGGCTGCTGTTCTCTTCAGGATGCTGTACATCTGGGAATTGGAGGTGTAGATAAACTGGATGATGGTGCTGGGTTCCTCAGGAGAGACACCAGACATTGCTTGCTCCTGTTTGGCTATAAGGCGGATACCATGATTTAGAAGGGTGTCGTGTTTGTCTTGCAGGTTTGAGTCTGTCCAAACAGTACCAAAAGAACTGTGCTGAGTGTTACCTTTCAGCCCTCCCAGTGGGTCAAAGCAGCCTTCTTGGTCACTAGCAAAGAAGCGGTCACAGTCGAGGAAGTAAGGCCAGGCCATATCAATAGCTTCAAAGGTGTGGGCACAATCCTTCCTCAGTGCTTCACAAGTGCTGCGGCACGGCTTGATCATCTTGTCGTCCTTGCAGGGCGAGGCAAGTACCGAACAGCCTACGAGACGTATCTCAGGGGAGCACTCCCCATTGAGCAGGCCATGGATGACACTCAGGAGGAGGTACTCTGCCCCCGATTCAGCATCCATACGGCTCTGGTGGCCAAGGATGTTTGGGAATATGGTTCTAGAGCGGCAGTGTTTCGACAGCAGTATTAAAACATGATGTTTACAATCAGTCAGAAACTTATTAAGGAATTAAGATTTTAAAGCAACAAGTAAGAGCGAATGGAAAAGTGAATACATTTTTTTTTAGCTATCACTGATGTCCTTGCGTGCATTAGTACCAACTACTACTCTATGACCTACCTAGAGTATTCCAAGTCATTGCAGTAGCCCAGATTCAGCTCTGTACATGTAGCTATGGGAGAGAAAAGGCAGAGAAAGCTGTTTTTATGGAGGTAGTGTTTACTTAGCTTATAGTTTAGGAAGATAAACATATTTTTCTTTGCTTGTTTTACATTTACTTCTTGATCTAAAACAATTATTGAACTCAAAATGGCTAAATCCTCTTGTGCTGAAGATCTGTGTCGTCACACCTTTAACAGCATTTAGTATAGAAATACTATGATCTATCAGAAAAACTACTAGACCTGGCTAATGCACCTGGTATTAAGACATTATAGGCTGTTTAAAACTCCATTAATCCTGCTGGCTGCAAACTGAGCTGTTGTTCCGCTAATATGAGACGGGTTATCTGAAGACGAGACTTGTTGCATCTTGTAGCAGCATTTGGTATTTGAAACAGCCCTGAAGGTGAGATCATGGCCTGATAATTCAACTACACTCCACTTCAGATGATGATGTGAAATTATACACAGCAATTATCCCAAAAAATCAGCAATGATAACTTTTTGATAAACAGCAATGATAACTTTTTGATAATCAGCAATGATAACTTTTTGATAATCAGCAATGATAACTTTTTGTAATTGTTGACACTTAATATCACCCAAATTCAAATGAATAATTATGTAATTATCCACCTACATTTTTCTTCATACACATTGTTGCTGCATCTTCCTGTGAAACAAAACAAGCCAAAAAAAAGAAAGAACAAACTTTACTTTTGCACGAATCAGTGGCTCACAGACATAACACTAGGAGGCGATATCTTCAAAAGCTACACTGATCCCAAAGCAGAGATTCTACCGACTGTAACCATTGTTTACGACAAGGCTGTTGTGGGTCTGAAAAAACAGCAGGTGACACTGTGTCTACAACATTAAGTCACTGTCAGCTTTGCATGCAAACAAAATCATGGAATAATTAGATGTAGGCCCAGATAAGCAATGGAGCTGCGGCAGACGTGAGAATAGAGACTTGGGCGTGAAAACGTCCATATTGCTCATTCCAATGCTTCCTCTCGCACAGTCACCCACCACTCACTATAGCATGAGTTGGAACACTACGCATATCTGTATGAACCAGCTGTTTGAAGCTGAAACCTGCTTACCTAATAACTCGTCTCCGGGCTGACAATTCTGCTGAGGGGCGCACCGACAACTTTTCGTCCAGGAAACAAAGAGCACCAGAAGTCCTACTGCGCGCATGTTGAAGTGCACTAAGCTGCTTGACAACGACGGTGTGTGATGTGGCAGTGTGTGTGTGTGTGTGAGTGTCTGAAGCTGTAACTTCTGCGCTCTCTGTATGATAATTACCACCCACCGCACGGAAACCTCCTTCCTTTGTTTGCGCACAGAGCATCCATGACCCGAAAAAAAAGAGAACATGTGGCGCGCCAGCGCTTTACGAGAGAGCGCCGATCATATTTCAGGGCACAGATCTGTGTGTATGTGTGTGGCTACAAATTGTGAGGACCAGCTTGAGTTTTACACCATGGGAGCGACTGAGGACATTTTGGGAAAGCGAGGACATTTTGGCTGGTCTTCACAACTTCGAAAGGGCTGTTTATAAGACTTGATCGTATGTCTTAGAATTAGATTTTAGGTAAGGGGAAGTGTTGGAGCAAGGCATTATGTCAATGAGTGTCCTCACATCTGCAGGAATGCGAGGAAGAAACGTGGCCTGCGAGAGCGACAGAAATGAATTCCTGTATTGTTCATATGATGCTGCTGAGCCTGTTCATCAACCATATGGTTGATGCAAAAATGATTATACCATATTAAACTATTATACAGTGACCCACAGTATCCCAAGATATTCCTGTCAATAGGCAAAAGAATAAGAAAAAAAAATCTGTTGCATATTTTTTTTCTGAGTGTGTTGTTTTCTGATTTCTTTATTTCATCTCTTCATGCCTTGAATTAGTTTAAACCACATGTGCTAAGATTAGGAGTCACAAGCCAAACTAGTGGGTGGTGGTGGAGTTAATTCTTTAATCTGTGATTTTTGCTGTGATATAACATGGTGACAAATCCTCACACGTATATTTTTAACATCTATGTATAAGATTACAGATGGCACTCATTAGCACAGACTTTAATACTGACTTCATAACAGTCATCAGAATAAACATTTTTTCAGTTTTCACTGAAACATGAAGACCACATCTTGACGAATTCAGCGTTAACTTCAAACACTTTACACTGATGATAGTAATAAACATAAGTGTTGTGGATTTCGTGTGGTGGATCCTTGGCAAACTGACAAGCCCTGTGGAAACAACAGTCTGTAGAGTCTGAAAAGGCTTTTGGCACACATCAGAGGCCAGTGAGCTCTCACTGAGCGTACATTGTTTTTTGTCTTTCACAGCTAGCCCTGTGGACAACATGGTGGCTTAAACAGTCTCACGTTCCAGCCCTATGTGTAATTGTTTCTGAACAAGACACTGACTCCTTTCCATCTGTTCTCTAAAGACCCAAGAAAAGGTGCAGGTGTTGAAAGATTTAAAACACAACAGTAACACATTGACCTCAGGTGATTCTGGAAATACAGTTGTCATCTGTGGTGTCCAACGCGCTGCTTATGCTGTGGGCAGACAGCGAGTACCGATCCTTTCTCAGAATCCGGCTGATAACACGGACCATGACATTTCTGTACTGCTGCCGCAGCAAACAGTAAACAAATGGGTCGCTGGAAGCCTTGGCATAGGTGAGACATTTGGTGGCGATGCCCCAGTAGCGAGGGATGTGCACAGAGGGCAACAACTCCACTAACCTGCAGGAGGAATACAAGGAGAAAAAGTAAATCTAGCTGCACCTGATGTTTTGAAAATGGAAGCTCATTTCTGCCAAAAACAAATCAACACACAAAACCACATAAGTATCACATAATTATGAGATATTTCTCCGTTGATTGAAGCTTTCCCATGATTGGGGAACTGTAGAAACATATGTGTGGACTTTTTTTCACGTTGTGAAATGAGCTGCTATAGTGAGACTGTGATTCCAAGAAGAGTGTCAGCATATAAATTCAGCAGGTCCCATAAACTATGTTTACATGCAAGTCACAAGTCCGTCTGGACAAAACAAGAGGGCACTGACAGTCAACAGATATATAATAACTTATATACAATGATGCATGAGTTTGTGAACCCTTTAGATTTTTTTCTATTTCTGTATAGATATTATCATAATAGGATTTTCACACAAGTCCCCAAACTAGATCAAGTGAAAATAATAAAGAGTAGTGGCTTCTTCTTTGCGACTTCGCCACGCACACTGTTGTTGTTGTGTTCTTAAACACGTCAGATTTGCACGTACCTTTGTTCTTTTATTGATGAAGCCCATTGTCCCCGTAAGCTGAAAGCATGTTCTAGTAGTTCCTATTTAGCATAGGTCAATAAACGGGCACAAGACTGCAGAGCTGTATGCAGACACAGGACTGAGGCACTGCTGCACAAAGTGAACAGTGATCGAGCTTCATATTTAGTAGCGTCACTAGTGGATATAAACTCTTTGGGAAAACTGCGTAAGTGGGGTTTAAGAAGGAATATCTTCTTAAGAGCGATTGGTGAATGAGGCCCACTGATCTCAGTCACTGCAAGAGAGGCCTTTAGTTTCCTACACATACATTTTTAAACTGTAGCTGGTTTTAGGACTTTTGTGAAAATCTGATCACATTTTACTTCATATTTATGCAATAATAGACAACATTCTTATGGGTTAATTAACTTTCGCATGTAATTTTAAAGCATGACCACAATTGTTCCCTAACCTAAAATATGTATTTATAATTGTAACTATGACAACAAAGTTCCCCTAATGTTAAAAAAGCAGTAATTTTAATTCAAACCAGGAGTTTCTCTAAGTAAAATAAAGTTCTGTCTGTGCCTGAACTTAACCAAACCTTAACTGTGTTGTTACTTGATTTTTTTTTCAAATGTGATTTAGAATGGTTTTAGAAGAAACAAGCAACTGAAGGCAACTACATGTGTCGTTAACGAAATCTGAAACATAATTATTCATAATTTTTTTTGTTACGAAATAACACTTGGGTAGAAGCTGTTTCCTTCTCTTTTTTTAAGTGGCACAAATGGGCTTCCATACATGTCTTCTTCCACTATGGCTGTGTACTAGCAATTTTTAAGCTGTTATAAGCTGGTTACTTTAAACATGCAGGTACTACATAGGTTTTTATAAATACTTCTATTTATTGCAATAAATGCTATGGTACTAAAGCTTATGTTGTGTATGTGTGATGTAATTTTCTGTTTAACTATATTTTGGGGCTATAACCAGTTGCCGTTTTTAATTTATTGGAAATACTTTGCAACATCACAGTTGCTCAATTCTTTGTCTGAGACGCAAATTCAATAAAAAATAGACATTGAGAATTTCACTAAGGTAGTGTTTCAGAGCTCCTGCACAAACTAGTCTAGTCTTCATGACATTGTCTCAAGTTATACAACAATAAAAATCTGAAATAAACACAGCCAGTAAATAATTATATCAAATTCGAGTTTGATTTTCTTTAGAGGCACTATTGTAAAAGCATCTGAAAGTGTAAAAGCTTAACAGTGAGTTAAACAGGATAAAAATAGGCAGTGAGCTGTAGAGCACGGTGTTACCTTGTTATAACATAGGGTGAAAAGCAGAGGATGAAGGAGCCGATGAAGATGCAAATCTTTTTAGTGGCTCGCTGCCTCCTCTTCTTCTGTTCAGCCAGACATCTTTCCTTCACACTGACACAGTGAGAAATGAAATCATGACATGACAACTAATATATTAACAACTTAGATTATTAGTATTACAAAACAGATTTCCTGCAGCATTTTTTTTTATCTTTATCTCTTCATCCTTATGTTGTGTACGTAATGGTTTCTATTGAAACAAATCAAACTGCACTGTGAACAGTATATGTAATGCTGTGAAAAAGGTAAAAAGTTATATCTCCAAGATAACTTACCTGGGGTGGAGATCCACAAGCAGAAGCAGAGTCTGCACTGTGATGACATCTATCCTCTTGCAGTGGGATCTGGCCACTCTCAAAACTTTCAGGTAGGCGAAGCACAGGACGACGAGGCAGAGCACAAAGCTGCTGAGGTGCAGGAGCACACTGAAGGTCGCGTATGCGGCCAGCTGCGACCTCCCCTCTCTGTTCAGGTGAAGGGTACACGAGGCGTAAGTGTAGCTGTATCCTCCCCAGTCCATCAGCATCTGGGTCAGAGAAAAGGTGAGAGAGTGCAGCCAGGAATAGCTTAAGATCAGAAAAGCGTCCCTGTAGCGCATCTTGCTGGAGTAACTTAGGGGAAACACCACCGCTATCCACCTGTCCATGCTCAGCGCGGCCATGCTCAACATGGCATTAATGGTGAGAAAAGTGTCAGAGAAGCTGACAGCTTGACAGAACAAGTCCCCGAAGGGCTTTGCGCTTTCGGCCACCCCGAGAAAAGTGGCAGGCATGTTGATGACAGCGAGGAGGACGTTGGAGAAAGAGAGGTTTATGATGAAGAGTCCGGGCACATGGGATCTTAACTCGGTGCTCTGGGTAAAACATAGCAGCACTGACAAGTTTGTTAACAACGAGACAACAGTTATGACCACGATGGACAATTCCAGAAGGAACTCCGGTATGCTCATCTCTCGAGGCTCGGCGTTAGCAGCACTTGTGGGGAGGATGCTGTTGAGAGTCCGCCATGCTCTCTGCTCGTGCCCTCTACCAGCTGGTCCTCATGCCGGCGCACATGGCAGAAGCGCCTTTGTGAGCACGCGTCAAGAGGAGAGAACTGTCCAGTGTGCTGAAACGGTCATGGGCAGCTTATCATAGCTGAGATACACAGCAATTAAACTAGTGTTGGTGTTTTGTTTTCTCTTCAGTGTACAATTACTGTTGTTAGGTCCAAAGTGAAAAGCTGTGGAGATGATGACTTCAGGTTACCAAGTGTTCTCTCTCTCTCTCTCTCTCTCTCTCTCTCTCTCTCTCTCTCTCTTTCTGTTTACTCTCGATCATGCGCACTATCCAGCGCCTCCTCTCTGGCTGGCAATGCCGTGCGCTCTGCACGTGCAGCCGGTAGCTGGCTCATGTGATGCTTGAACAATATTCATGCAAGCAGGAGTTAATTTCTTAGATGTGGGTGTCACGGTTTTTGCACACAAATTCCGTTTTTTACTCCAAAATGTGAGTTGTGTTTCTGCACAGATGACCTGTGTGATGCTCGTGATTATTTGGCACTGGCTGCAATTTGAGAAATATGATTTATTTGTGATATGTGTATGCACTTTTGTGTGGGTGAGACTTACTGTTTGTGTCCTTTCTCTGACATGCAGCATTCATTCACTATAAACACCTTCCAGTGGATCAACATGAGCACATAGCCACAGTTATTCTGTGACCACAGTGACAGATTTAGTCCACGCCCCCAAAACATCAGGTGAAGAACACACACTCAAAGACACACACATACACACAGGCACACACACATGCAGAGGATAACTCATCTCCATAGCAACACCAAATCTCTGGTGGTTTCATCACTCTTTGAACTTCATCTTCTTTTGCACTGATTTGTGTTGATCTCCCCTCAAATGTTCATTAAAGTACACGTTTTGAACATACCAGACACTGTGTTTGACATAATCTATCGTACATTACAAATGCTGGTTAAAGCAAGGAAGGGAGCTCTGCATAGATGTAACCTGAGGCTGAGAGGAAAAATGAGAAAAGATGCAAAGCACTTCTGCATGCCTTCTGAACTGTAATGCAAATGAGGTTTAATCATCATAATAATATAAGAAACTAAAATCTCTCCCTTAAACAAGCAGGCGACAATGATGTTGAAGCATTTTGGTGCACACCATGTGAGGTTATAAAGAAGATTTATTTTAATCATCATTTAGGGTAGTTTTTAGAGATCACATTAACACCATTAAACATATTCACACCAGGAAGCTGGCCAGTGCTCACCTGACCTGCTGGCCACTGCAGCTCTACTGGAGCGTTTAGGGTTAAGGGCCTTGCTCAAGAGCAAAACAGTGGTGTTGATGAGGGAGGGGCAGGATTTGTTTTTTCACTCATCTCAGCTATGTTTTAAAACTGCCAGGCTGAGGATTGAACAAGCAACCTTCCGGTCACAGACTTGTGTCTCATTAGGATTTAAAATTAAATGGAAAGCAAGTGGAACACAATTAATTGGCCTACGCTTATATGCATTTCATTTTTCTGTCATAATTATATGAAGCAGATACAGTTGCTGTGGAAAGTATTCAGGCCTTTTTTTCTGTAAGGATTTAGAGATAATTGGATCCAGAAATGCAGTCTGGAACACAGGCAGGGTTTTGGTAGTTTTATTAAAAGGTGTACAACAGATGCAACAGAGAGTGGCTGGGATATAGTAAGCAGAGGGGTAAACTGACAGGCGAGTGAGTCTCAAAATGGCGAAGCAGGTGCAAAGACAAGATGGCTTCCTCCCTAGGTGGCAACTGCCATGCGGTCTACAAGATGGAGCCAGAAACACATAAGCACAAACAGACTCACAGAGATGATCCTCCCTTTATCGAGACAGCCAGAGTAAGTCCAAAAGCAAATCCAAGGTCAGAGTCCAAAGCAGAGTTCAGAGCCGAAGACAGGGTAAGAGAGCCAAGGAACGGGAGCCGACAGGGGATAGGCAGAGGAGGGAAACCAGAGGCAGGCTGAGATAAAAAAAAAACAGATAATCAGGAACTCGCAGTCTTTCGGGGGGTGAGGCTTAAGGCAGGTCTGGAACAGAAGTTAGGTCGAGCAATCCAATTAGGCAGTCAATAAACAAGAGAGCTGGAGAGTCGCAACTGGGGTGAGTATACAGACAAGAGGCAACCAAAAGTGCCCTCCTCAGGATGGTAAGGAGGGAGGAACCTTGGGAACAGGAGGGCAAGGGGCCTGGAGATGGCAGGCGAAGGTGCTGAAGAACCTCAGGCGGGCGGCCCGGAGGTGGCAGGCGAAGGCGCTGAATAGCCTCGGGCGAGTGGACCAGAGGTGGGGCTGAGACTGTGCACCAGAGCAGGAGCCATGGGGTGCGATGAGAGTCAGGGGGCTGGCAGTGACAGGGAAGCCTTTCAGGATGCTGGCCTGGGAGCCAGCGATGACAGGTGGACCTCTGAGGAGGTCGGGCAGGAGGCCGGCGGCGACGGGTGGACCTTTCAGGAGGCCGGGTAAGGGGCCGTCGCCGCTGGCCAAACCTCTCTAGAGGTAAAGCAAGCAGGTGGTGTCGATGACAGAAGCCCTCTGGCAGCCGAACTGGAGGCAGAGCAGGCCGATGACGTCTGCGGCAGAAGTCCTCTGGGGGCCGAACTGGAGGCAGAGCAGGCGGACGACGTAGACGGAAGAAGCCCTCTGGGGGCCGAACTGAAGGTAGAGCAGGCGGACGTCACCTACGGCAGAACCCCTCCTGGGGCCGGGCTGGAGAAAGAGCAGGCGGGTGCGGTCGGCGACAGAACCCCTCCGGAGCGGGGACCAAGGCTGCAATGGCCACATTGTCTCCCCACCAGGGAACAGGAGCTGAGGCAGCAGTGTCCTCAGCATAGCATGACCTGAGGACTGAGACTGATGCAACAAAGGTCTCGGCTCACCCAGGAACAGGGGCAGATGCATTGGCGACATCCTCCAAGCAGCCCCTCCTGGGAGCAGGAACTGGTGAGGTAGCGGCGACATGGCTCTCAACAAAGCCCCATCTGGAGACAGGAACAATTCAATTCAATTCAATTCAACTTTATTTATATAGCGCCAAATCACAACACAAGTCATCTCAAGGCACTTTACA
>JAUMHL010000001.1:21645980-21669326 GCA_032362345.1 Sandelia bainsii
AGATTCATCATTAACATGAACAAATTGGGATCTATCTGATAGATAAGATTTAAACCAGCTTAGTGCTGTTCCTTTAACAGGGACTGGAGAGGCAGCGGCATATGAGGACACGGCTTCTACGCCGTCCCGCCTAAGAACAGGAGCAGGAGCCGGAACCAGAGAGGCAGAGGCCGCAGAGGAGATAACCTTGCTCAATGACAAGAGCAGGAACAGGAACCAGGGAGACGGCGGCAGCGGAGGAAGCATCCTCGATGCCATCTCGCCTAGAGACAGGAGCAGGAACAGGTGCCAGAGAGGCGGCGGCAGCGGAGGGAGCAGCGCTGGCCCGCCTGGGAACAGGAACAGGAACCAGAGAGGCGGCGACAGCGGAAGAGACGTCCTCGACGCTGTCCCACCTGGGAACAGGAACAGGGACCACAGGGGCGGCGGCTGCATCACCCTTGACACAGCCCCGCCTGGGGACAGGAACAGGAACCGGAGAGGCAGCGGCAGCAGAGGAGTCGTCCTGAGTGCTGGCGGCCCTCCCGGGGAGGAGCTGGACCCGGAACTGGGGTGAGTATACAGACAATCTGGCACATGGTGAGTGTGTGGTGAGCTGCTTAAATAGAGAGTGAGAAGCACAGGTGAAAGCAATCAAGACTGATTAGGGTGAAGCAGGCAGAAACAAGGGACTGAACAGACAGGAAGAGACCAGGGATTTCAGAGTAAAACAGGAAGTCCAGGTGTGACCATGACACTTTTTATGTCTTGCAAACTTTACTGCTTTCAATTTTTAATTTGAAATGACACTACATGTAAAATTGAAAACTGAAATCGTGACTTTATAAAAGTATTCAAACCCTTTTCTGTGCCTCTAGATTGTGATTAGGCACATTCTTTTTGCTTTAAGTTTTAAGTCCATCTGTCTCAAATTTAATTGATTGGACGTAGTTTAGAAAGACACATATGTGTTTATATGGGGCCCAATAATTCAAATTACATACTAAAATATTTGCTTTGAAGACCAAGGAACTCCCTGTAGACCTCCGCTATGACATTTTGTGTTGAGGATTAGCTCGTGACAAGTGTATGAAACCATTTCTAAAGCTCTGAGTGTTCCTATTAGTACATTGGCTTCAATAATTGGATAAACTGTTGTAACTGCTGCCAAATGGCTTCTGAATTAAAGGGTCTGAGTTCTTAGTTGACCTAAGGACACAATAGCTGGGGTTCTTGAAGCTTTGATTTATAAAACAAAAAACAAAAAGGAACAACATCCAATAATCAAAATAGGCCAACAAAAATACAGCAATGAGCTATCACAAGGTATCAGACACAAAACCAAACCAAATGAACACACGCTGTTAATCCATAGATGCAAGTAACAAACCAGACACACTGCAACTCAGCGTAGTGTTAACTGCTGTAAAACTATTCAATTAAAGTCCTATACCACCTCCTTACTAACAGAATACAATGGCATGTTTAGGGTTTTAACATTACCTTGTTAGTCAACTAAAAACACAACCCTCATGTGGCCAACTTCCAATGACATCTACTCCCATCCTAACTAAACCAAAACCATACTGTTACAATATTATCAGATAACCTCTTAAAAGTGTTTAATCATGCATACTTTACCCTATGTGTTTATTTATCAATTATTTTACACAATTGACTGGTATCACCAGTTTTCCCATGCAATTATTGACATCAAAGCAGGAGGAAATACCCACAAGCAGTGTTGTGGCAGAATAACCATAACTATTCTCAACTCAGTGCTGCCACCCTGTGGTTGGTAATGGCATATGAATTGCTTGCAGCATACTCTTGAACTTTTTTACCTACAGTAATATAGGCCTGTAATGTTTACATTCACACATTTACTAAAAACTACTTTGGGAGATACTTTCCTCTGAGTGGAAAATTATATTAAATTTAACACTGGCTGCATTTGCAAATGAGATATTTCAGGTTTTTATTATAAATACATTTGCAAACATTTTAATAAGTACGTTTTCATTTTGTCATTAGATGGTACTACATGCAGACTGGTGGCCATAAATATTTTTCCATATCAAACTAATTTTATAAGGCATTTAAGTGTGCAGAAATTAAATGATGATGTGACTGTATGCTGAGAGGACAGTCATATACATGTTTGTGTTATCATCTACCATACTGTGGCATGGTAAATCAATGCCTAAATGAAAAAGAAAAGATAAGAAACGATTATGGATTGAGTTAGAGTGACTTTGTTAAGATTCAGTGTGTTCTTCTTCTAGGGAGCACATATAAAAATTTATTTGACTTTATTTCTTTATTTTTAAATATTTTAAATCTTCCAGTTTTCACCTCTGCCAGCATGCCAAGATGTGTGAATGTGTGGGCAGCTTCTTGCTCAGAATACACACATTATATATGTTTGTCTATAGATATGTAGTTGGGCTGTGAAGCTTTTCTTCCCTATGCCCAGATGTTGTTTATCCCTGCTATCCTGAAAGGCTCCTTTTGTATCCAGATATTAACAGGTTCTTAGAAGATCTCATTTACAGTATATGTAGTAATGTGGCCAATGTGCTGTCTTTTTTGTGCTGTCCTCAGTGGAACTGCTGTCTGAGTGTGTTAACTTAATGGCTCTGTCGCTAGGAAGGAGAAAGTGAGCAAGTGAAAAAAAAAGAGGAATAGAGAGAATGAGAAATCACCCTTCAGCTAGAGGAAACTCTCTCAGTGGTCACGTGTTTCTTCTGGGTTCTCAGGGCTGGAGAGGCTGTTATGCAAGATGGCTGTGTTTTTACACAGAAGATGCTGATGGCAGAAGCACTTAAGACGTCCCGTTAACAGGCGAGGGAACCATCTGACTTCCCCCATAAGCCACTGCCCCTGGTTCTATGACTGTGCATGTGCTTGGAGTGTGTGTGCGATTACATAACACCGCAGTTCCCACGGTCGGCATCACAATATGGAGCTCTCTCATCACTCTAAGTTTGCCTTTATATCTTTGCCTTTAAGGTAGAAAATGATTTCACGTTCTTTCTAGCAGATCATGCACCCATCTGTCCCCATTGTCCTCACTGCTGCACGCAAGTCAGCATCAGCCCTCCTGTGGGGAGGGTTTGATTCCCTGCAGGTGAATTTAGTCTGTTTTAAACAGAAATGCACCATTATTGCATTATTCCAACACCCCTAAGTGTGGCTATTTAGTAGTAGTGACTGAGGGAATAGAAATACACCTTTTTGGCAGCAGTGACCCTGATCTGTCTGCTCTATTCAATTCAATTGTACACTTGAAAGACCTGAGAGCAAGGCGTCTTGTCGAGGTGATGGCAACATGCCCCTGCCCGGTGATGATGGTGAGGGTGATGAGAAGCGAATGAGAGATAAAAAGATGAGGGATGAGAAGCTGATGTGAGGAAGAAAACGAATGGAAATAAATGTCATGGGTGAGTGTTTCTGGAACGTGGGAGTCCGGGTGTATAAATAGGTCTCAGCCCTGTGAGCTACAGAGCAAACGCTCCGCACAGAAACGCTAACTCACACAAACGCTCACATGTCCAGGCACACACATAGACTCACTCTCATGCATGCTCTCTGTCACTCTCCCTTTTCTCTCCCTGGCTCTCTCGCTCACTCTCAGTCACGTGTTAACAGTATGGGAACCTTACCAGAGCACTAGTGTATATACAGTGTACAGAGGATGATGCCAATAAAGGTGGGAGGCAGTTTTTTTACATTTGCTTGCATTACTTAAGCTTATAATAAACTTGTTCCAAAGCATTAAAAAAGAAACATGGCTGATGATGGACACAGGCTGTCACATACAACAGTGATACATTATCACTTGCTACTTGTTCCTCAGTATAGAAATACTTTATTTTTGCTATTTTGAATTTCCATTTTTGCTTCTGTCTGCATTGTTGGAGTATATTAAAAATGTTTAGAATGTGAAAACATTTTTGTCAATGTGAGTTACATGTGCCGAATATCAGCAGTTTACTCTTAGTGGTGTAGACTGAAGTTGGTTGGCATGTGCCACTAATCTGAAAGTGAAATGGTAGCAAATTGTAAATGTGTCCTTTGTGTAGTAGATCAGAAAATACTAATGTTTCATTCCATTTTCATTCAAAGTATCTTCCTCATATATCCCACGATGTACATCACTTTGGCAAAATGTCACTTCTTTACTAGGTGGGTTAGCACTGTCGCCTCACATCTGGAAGGACCTGGGTTCGAATCCGGCTGAGTGCCTTTCTGTGTAGGTGTGAATGTTTGTTTGTCTCTATGTGTCGTCCCTGTGATAGACAGATGACGTGCCAGAGGATGTACCCTACCTCTCATCCAGTGACAGCTGGAATAGGCTCCAGCACTCCCGCAGCCCTTAACAGGAAAAGTGGTTAGGATAGATGGGTGGATGTTTATTAGGTGTTGTTAACCTCAGTGTTAAACTTTCTGCTAAAACACAAAGTTACTGCTGAACAACTCCTCAAAAAAGCTGTAGAAGATCATTTCAGTTAAAGCCATTAGGAATGTGTGTCTGTATGTGAAAGAAACACAAATATGATTATGACTGTGTGGAACATCTAGAGCTTGAGAAATTGTCTGTGGACCTTTGTACAGATTAGTAAATGTACTTATACTCACTTTCTGACATAATATTGTGATTTTTTGGATATTGTTGGCCAGATAACTGTTTGTATGTACTTGTGTTTGCAGATTCAAACTGAGGGAACAAATATTTTAAATTGCAGTCTGCTCAGTATTTGCTGAGACATCTTGCTTTGAACAAAACCATTAACATAAATTCTCCTGATTGGAAAAATGGACAGAGTGACTGACAGATCAACCAATAATTTTTGCTCTTATCACTAGTATGAAAACAAAATGTATTGTTATTAAGTCAGAAACATTGTTTTTGTTTCTGCAAATCAGAATCGTCACATTTACTCTTTTGTCTTTACAGAGTTAAGTCCACAGGTTTATTGTGTTTGCAGTCCAGGGAGGAGTTTATTATTTTAGAAATGACAATTCTGGCCGACTCCCAAGCCATTAGAGAACATTTCTGTCTCTCCTTTGCAGCAAGATTACAGTTTCTGCTTTTGTTGGCTGGCTGACTTGTTGTTTATTTTCACAAATGTAAGTTCCAGATGTCTCTTTTTCTGAATATGTGAAAAGGACACTTCATGTTGTATAAGAAAAACTGCTTCCTTATTTTTGTTAATTGCGAAAACAATGTATGACCAATTGTGACTGCACAGCACCTCCTGTGGTGCTTTTTAGAGAATTGATAAAAGTACAGAAAAAACTGTCAAAATAGCCAAACAATATGAGATATAAATGGCAAAAAGCTAGATAAAAACAAGGTTTGCCTGCTGTAGTGAAATGCTGGTTTTCACACACTTGGTGAACTTCTATCCACAGCACAGCAGGGATTATCCTCATTAAATCACTTACACAGCTACAGTATGAGCCCATTACTCTGTTTCTTCAAACACTAAATAAACAGCACAGGCAGAAGATGGGTGGGAAGACGGGTTTAACATGGGTTACACATATAAACACACTCACCCACACAATCCTTGAACTTAACCAGCACTCACAATGACATTGCCTATGTGAGCGCACGCACGCACCCACGCAGAGGTCACAAGGCGAGAAAACGCAACTGAATTATTCAAAATCTCCGAAAGAAGACGAGTTAAGGGAAAATGCAACAAAGTGGATTAATAATAAAAGAGACACAGACAGACAGGGATAGAGAGAGAGAGAAAGCGTGAGTCAGCAGTCTGCCAGAAAGAGGGAGCTGGAGGAAGGGCTCACAGGATTTAGCTATCACTGGAGCCCAGACAGAAGAATTTCTGGGCTCACTTTCCTGTGTGACTGCGTGTGTATCTCTGTTTGTGTCTCATTTCCTCAGCACAGTGTGTATGAGGCCATCCAGCTCTGTGGAATTTGTGTAAAACCACATCAGCACACTGACTTCTATCTCTGTTTTGACACAACTGTGCTCAGAGCATGATGTAAATGCTTTAAGGAGAAAAATAGCTTAGTTCTGTGCAAAGCTACAAAAATGTACGTAGAAACACTTGAGAACTATAAAAACGAGCTGTAGTTTTATGGGAAGTTACATGCTGTGATGTTTTTCTTGGCAACCACTAATTTTCTTTGTTTTAGAAATAATGCTTTTCTAATGGCAGTCAGTCACATTGTACAAACATTACATCACAACTGCACCGACTTTATTCTCTTTCTCTTTCTCTCTCTTTATTGCTCTAGAAACCACCAGGACCAGTTTTTCATTTCGGGAAGGAAAAAGCAAACGTGTGAACAAGAAACAGGCAAGTTGTGACAGCGAGAAACTAAAATGATGCCAACGAAAGCTGAGCCAGGGAGAGGAGCTGAAAAAGTGAGAAAGCAGCTGGACTGGCACATGTGTACATAGGTCACACACTTTTCGTATTCTTAGGTTTTTATATTCATCCCTTTTTCCCAGAGAAAGACACAAGTAGTATCAAGATATAATATCACAGTAAGTATCCACTGTGTGACTTCTGTCCAGTAAAAGCTTTGAAATGACAGTGTAGAGTATTTCCAGAGAAAATCTCAGTCTGAACAGATCACATTTTTCCAGGGATGCTTGGAATTCCAGGCTTCATTAAATCTTCAAAAAGCTATGTGACCTTTGGAAA
Organism: Sandelia bainsii; assembly: GCA_032362345.1. Classification (NCBI taxonomy): domain Eukaryota; kingdom Metazoa; phylum Chordata; class Actinopteri; order Anabantiformes; family Anabantidae; genus Sandelia; species Sandelia bainsii. The sequence goes on from JAUMHL010000001.1 coordinate 21,652,646, forward strand.
TCAGAAAGATTATGAAGCCTCCAAAAGCAACAAAAGTATGTACATAGCTTTTGTTTGCGTGTACAGCTTTGCACTTTAATGTAAGATAAACTCATTTATTTAGGTACATTGGAGGAGGAGGAGGTGCAGCGTAGATGCCAGGCAGATAACACAGCACGTGGATGCATTTTGCTTTTTCCTGTAGCTTGTGCTACATGCTAAAGTTATATATGTGTTTGCATGTGTGGTGGGTTGAAAGACATTCTTATTTCCATAAGTCTGTGAGCCCACACCAGGTCTGGTCAGGTCAGTAAGGCGGTGAGTAAGAGTTGGATGCAAAACAGATGGAAGTACTTAAGGCTTGTAGTATTGTAATGTCACAGTGTAACAGGGATTTTTCTGTTACACTGTCCAATCTGTCTTTTAGGTTTGCTGCCACGCCAGATGCCCCCGTCTGCAGTCTCCGCCTCTAAAGTTCCTCCATCTTACTTAACCATGAACTCAGTTTATCTGGCTTGCTAAAGATTTCATTGTAATTTTGCAATTTCTTCATGGTCCAGTTCTTAGCTCTTCATTCTATTGACCATATGCACACAAGTGCAAAATCGTGGAGGCTTTCTTTATGTTACACATTCACAGCTTAATATTTGTATCCCTTAGGAGCAGATGCTTGCATCTCAGGTTAATTTGAATGACACATAATGTTTATAATGTGTGCATGTTTTTCTTTCAAGCACCTGGGAGATGATGCTGATTACCATCCATTAATGGCTGCTAACTGCATTCAGAATGTCATCGGGTGCTGAGGTCAATGATGACTCACAGTTTGACACTACATAGAGGCATAATAATTCTTGTGTCAGAACCGTTAACATCGTTTTAACATTTTTCCTGGAACACGTGACTAAAATGATACATTAGAGAACATTATACTCTGCAGTTTCTCTCTTGCTGAGGTTCTTGGACCCAAACCTGACACTAATCAGTCATAGAACAGAGGAAGTGGGGTCACAACAAGTGTAGACATACTGTATGTATGACTGAGTATAAAGGGCAGAGGAAATCAGAGGTGAGATATGAGAAGTGCGGATGAAAGACAGGATGCATAAAGAACAGAAAACCTGAAACCTTTGTCTGCAACCCATAACAAAAACAAAATATTAGGCAACACAAAAGTTGACACACTATTTTTAGCTTTTATAATAGTCTTATATGCAGCTCCAGATGTTTGCTATGTCCTGTCCTTTAACTTCAAAGGAACCCAGTCAGACCCCAGAACTGTATGTAGGCTCCCTCAGAAGCTACAATTTTCATTTCCAGTAGTCCTATAATAATCTGACAATCTGAGCAGTTGCCACGTCAGGAGCAATTTTTTATACCCAAAGCGCCATCTAGTGGTCAAATATTGTGTTTAACTTAAACTAGTCTTATCTCCATTTGGCCTCTAGATGGGGATACACCCATTGGTTCATTGCTTGAACAGGGCCATGCAATCCTTACGGGGAACGTTCTGCATATGTTTCACTTTGGATTAATGCATTTGCACCACATCTCAAATTTTACTATATAATCCTGTTGAACTCTGAATGTGATGTAATATTTTAATTAAGCTGGTAGATGATGAGTTTTGTGCTGCTAGAGTAGGCTGGTGTTCTCCTATGACAAAATGTCTTGGCAAGACTAGAAAACACCACACACACTCAAACAACTGGGTCCGCAACACACATACCAGCACTGCAGCTAGAAGTTAAGGAAGACTATGTTAATAAGGGGTTCACTGGGTTAGTCTCTTTGTTATTCAAGCTTCCTTTTATGTTTCCGTGTCTACCACAGTGCCACAGCCAATAGTAACATGGCACAGTGGTTGTTCAAATAAGCAGTAAGGATTGTCTGTCTGGGTTCAGTTTATGAGCAGTGTACACACAGGCACCCAGGTACATTCATTCTTTCAGGTCAAATATGCATATTTGCATGTATTTTGAAGAAAATTCAGCCACACAGTAGTTGAGTTTTGTCATATAGGTGTATAGGTACATTGACTTAAAGTTGTGCATGAAGAATTCCAATACCAAAACAAGAGAAGATAAAAATGACTTTTCCAGTAACAGTACTTCGTTAGGTGTGTGTGTGTTTGTGCTCTGCGTTTGAGGGTCAGTTTAGGTTTGTTTAAATTAAGCATAGAGGAGGGAAGAGGGATGAGAAGATGTAAACAAAGGAGCCTGTGCAGATGGATAACAGCTGCTGAAACGGCTGGACGGATAAATATACACTGGTGTGTAGATCCTTCTTTGGAAGCTTTTATTCTGAAACTCCATGAGCCTCCCTTAATACACTGTAGAGTGCAATACATTTTCCTTGCTGCATTTTGAATATTGTTTGTGATAAAATACTTTGCAATATTTGACATGTAATTCTGAAAAAAAGTCTAATAAAAACATCATCAAACTAGTATAGTACAGTATGAGTTGACAGGATTTTTTTTTTTTTTTTAATTACAAATCAGCATATTTCTATAAATACCTTGTTCATAATTGCTTGCAGTACATTGCCCATGTCCGAATTGCAATGCCACTATATTGAGTCTTCAGTGTATGGTAACCTGGGGGTGGATGTTGAACAGTAAGTTATCATTGCCCCGGTGAATCTCCAACAGGAGAGGATGGTCACCCCACAGTGCTTCATGGATGTCTTCGGTGGTCTCAACTGGTTGTCCATTCACCGTCACTATAATATCACCTTTTTTAATCCCTCCACTAAGACACAGGGAAAGGAAAAGCAGTCATTGATTTGGTTCAAGGGTGTGTGAAATGAAATATCCACAGATTATAAACCACAGTGTAGAACCCTAGATTAGAAGGAACGCCAGGTTTTGCCTGATGAATGTGTGCTTTGGAGTTTTCATGTGTGTGTGAACGTACTTTTCTGCAGGAGTGTTAGGTATGACCTGTTGCACCAAAACTCCACTGCTGACGTCAGGAAGGTCTGGGTTATGTCGTTTTAACTCCGCTACTAGACTGAAGAAGAAAAACAACTAGTTGCACTGAAAAAAACGTCATATCCTTGAGTGTTGATATTTGTGCTGAAAATGCTCAGACTTGGAGTGTTGGAGTGTGTGTGTTACAACTCACGCTTTGGCGATTGTGACCATACTGATGCCTAAAAATCGTCTCTTCACTTCTGACATCCCTGAAAACAACACAAAATGATTTACCTTTGAGAAAACTAGCACAGCTCCTGAAGCATGTAAACGAACGTGGACATTTACAACCATTATGCCAAATGCTTATATTGTACATCAGCATTTCTCACCTGCATCAGACTGTGGTTCCTCTGTGAGTCTTCTTTGCAGTCTTGTCTTTTCTGTCAACAACAACTAGAGTGGACTTTACTGAGAAGTGCAAAGAATTACCTCATATTCCTACAGGTAACAGATTTGAATTGTTATTTGTTTCCACCTAAATGATGTTCATGCTTTGACCCCTGACCTTTGCTGTGTCTGGTCTGAGACTCTGTGAGGAAGCGGCTGATCCTGTCTGAGGGTATGGCGAAGGCAATCCCCGCTGTCACTTTAAGAGTGTTGATGCCTATGACCTCGCCATCCTGAAAAAAAGGATGCAGCACACAGTAAAAAATAAGGGCTCACCAGTGCCTCTGAAACTCTGTCCCAGTGTATGTTAAAACAACAGTTTTTCAACTTTTTGGACTTACTGGAGGTTTTCAACTTTTATTTTGTTAAAAAATAATCATAGTTAATTAAAAAAGTTTTTTTTACAAAGATTTACAAAAACAATGCCTCATGTCAAAATCATAACTTTTATTCTTAGATTGACAGCACAACAAAACAACTTTTTATGCCCAATTTGGAGTTTTATAGTATTTTATATGTCCAGAAGCCCATGTTGACTCTTGGTTTCAGACTATTCTAAGACTCAAACTAAGACTTTTTATTTATATTTAAAAAAATAAATTATGCTAATATCTGAATGGTACAGTTGGTGCTTCTGTCATGCCCTTAAAAACAGAATAAAAATATAATAATTCTGCATTTTGACATATTAATTTGACAGTTTCTATTTAACTCAACCAAACTCAACCAACCAAAGCCACAGTCACAATCATTCAAGCCATCACACACGACTCACCAAGTTAACTAGAGGTCCTCCAGAATTGCCGTACTGTGCACAGAAAAGAGAAATACGATTGACTGATTTTGACACATATGCACACAACCAAAAAAATCCATACAACAAAATCAATGTCAAAATCAATATGAAAATCAATATATAACATCTGTCCCAAACAGAAGAACCACTCATGCTATAAACAGGATGTGTGTGCAAGAGTGTGTGTGTGTGAGATCACATTAATAATAGCGTCAGTCTGGATGTAGTCCATGTCTGAGTCTTTGATGCCCAGCTCCTTGCCATCTCTCTGTGCTGTGCTGACGATGCCCGTGGTGACGGTGTTCTGCAGTGCGAAGGGGCTGCCGATGGCAACCACAAACTCCCCTGGTCTCAGATCAGCGGAACGGCCCAGAGACAGCACGGGAAGCTTCTTCTGCTCCCACACACCAATATACCAGCACACATGACGAAACACAGACATGTACACAGCTAGATGAGACAGATAGAGACATACTGGACTAGCTGTACCGAGAGAAAACATATCTAGAGTTACAAAAATTACTATGGAAGACAGGCAGAATGGAATTTAAAGCTTACAAAACTGTCCAAGTATTTAAGATGTGGGTGTGAGAATACACACATCAGCGTTGTGTCTCTTGAGTCACAGAGCTTGTGTTTATGAAAGTATTCCCACTAGCCGTATGAATGTCTAGCAGAAAACTGTCAAATCTTGGCACAGAACTTGTCAGGATGTGGGGTCTTTTGCAACAGTGCAGAATCGTCTTTTTTTTTTTTGGATATGAAAACATTTCAGGTCTGGAAAATGACAATTTCATGGTCTACACTGGAGGATGTACATGAACGTGTTCTCTCACCTCTGCATTTATTTTGATTGTGGCGATGTCTGCCCTCCTGTCCACGTCTCTGACCACGGCCCCGTACGCTTCACTGTCGTGGAGCTGCACGCGCAGCTGGGGCCTCCCTGTCACCGTGGCAGCTGTGGTAACCACATGAGCGTTGGTCACAATCACGCCTGAGTGGGTCACGATGAAGCCAGAGCCACTGGAGAGACGCATGTGGCGACCAAACAGAGGATGTCTGGACAGAATGACAAGACAGAGACAAAGAAGGGTAAAAAATAAAACTGCATTTCACATTCTTGTTTTCCTGAGTGGCAGCAAAAGATTTAAATTTGAAGACTTCTAAACTGTGAGGTTATGTAACAGACAGCTTTAACTTTGCACTTTATTCTTTGCTGAGAATAAAGTTGTATTATATTCTTCCATTTTTCATCCATAACTTAGTGTTCACTCAAGACTGTAGAACGCATAACAATAAATAATTCAAATCGACAATTTTTCACTGCATAAAAGGAACAAACAGTTTTGATCCACAAAGACTAGTGTGTGTTTTACACAAAAATCCAGAGTGGAATATCAGTGGCAGATAAGTAGTTCTCACTCTCGCTCTCTCCACACACACACCTTACGAACAGCTCGATGTGGACAACAGCAGGTGCTATTTTCTCCACTACGTCAGCGATGAAGTTGAACCTGTAGCGAGGGCTGCTGGGATGAAGCAGGGAAGCACCTATACTGACATGAAGAATCCACTGTATTCATACAGAGACACATAGTACGCACACAAACAAAAGCCTTCTGTAATAACCTCTGCAGCATTCAATCACATGAGGCATGATTTTAATGCTGCAGCATTATAACACCACCAGGGGTCTGTGAAATGTAACATCTAAAGCCAGACATCAAACATTTTGTGGGAAGCACTGATACTGATGCGTCGAGTAAGACGAAGATCAGTGTCTTCATTTCTGCTTTGCTTGAGTATTTCCACTTTCAAATATTCTGAAATTCACAAGCAGCATTATGTAAAGTAATTATCACCATTGGTTTCAAAACATATGATCGTCAAAAAGAAACAAGCTTGATTGTCACCAGCTGCAACATTAAAGTGATGCATCAATAATTATAATTCAGTACCATCATATTGGTCATTCTGCGTAAAGTATTTTGACTTTTGGTATTTGTGAACTCTACTTTTGAATTGCATTTTGAATGCATTTCCCTCTGGGTACAATAGAGAATTTCTACACTGTAGTATTACTACTTTTAAGTACTTCTGCCACTAATGACAAATATTACACTATGGACTTGCAAAGATTATCCTTTAGAATTAAACTGAGGTGGAAGCCTCACATTCAGACGTATCTGGAGCTACTGAATTTGAATTTATTTCACCTTTACCCTGAACCCTTTAGGGAGACACTACTACATGTTAACCCAAACTTCACTAAAAAGACAGAGAGAAATCTTTTTTCTTCCACCCTCCACTGTAGCGCTCTCACCAACAGTCCTACCTGCGCCTGCAGGTGAACAGGCTCCTTTGTGCGCTTGGCTAACTGCGCCTCTCCCCATCTGCCGAGCTTTGCGGCTGACTGCTCTCATCCTACACACGTTACCGTACGTCTTCCCGTCGCTCCCGCACACTTTGTGTTCCGTCTTACACCGGCAGACCCGCTTCGAGCCTCGCCGCCTCTCCGCGGCCGACGGTTTGCACTCCAGGCCATCTCCGCAGGGCAGGTCGTTTTTGCGGCCGCAGGGGTCTCCCTCGCGCGGCGAACACACCAGGCAGCAGTTACATCGGTCCGGGACGTAGCCGCCGGGACAGCTGGGACTCGGACACGAGCTCACATCGCAGCGGGACGCGCACTCGTCAGAGCGCACGGCGCCGGCGAGGTCGTGAGCGAAGAAAAACGCGAAGAAAAGTAAGTGCAGTGTCGTTAATGTTGGCATCGCCTCGCAGCTCGGTTGGATGAACTGTCTCCTCATAAAGTCATATTAAATGATTATATTGAAAACATCCAGCTGCCGTGTTGCTTCTTGTTTTAGGACCTTAAATAAAAGTAGCTCAAAAACAGTCTCCAGTGGCTCTACTGGTGGATGTTATGAAAATAAAAAGCCTGTGTGAAGCTGTTTTTCAAAGCTCTGTTAAGATTGAAGTCATAACCGAGTCACCAGTGTCCACATAGTTTGACAGACTTGTCACTGAACATCATTGAGCTCTGCCACCGAGTGAACCCGGAGCCTGAAGGGCTGTGGAGTCACGGAGCGACTCACGAAAGTCAAGTGATAATGCGCACCACCTAGCGGCGACATAAACACATAACAACTACAATTTAAAGGAGCATTTCAGCAATTCCATGAAATACCCATCAGCCTAATTATATATGCACTGAATCGATGAAGGACAAATGATAAGAAATGACATTACCATTCTGGAGACACAAGCTATCGAGCTGTCAGCAAAGACTAGGCAAAAGGAACATGAGGTGTTCTACATCAAGCTTGATCACGGTCTGCATGAAGAGCTGCAAACACTGACTGAAAGTTTACACATATGCAAACTCAAAATCCTATGCAGTGGAACATTTACATATACTTATAAGCTGTAACACAGTTTGTGAGTTACATTTTAACCTACAGGTGTGGGGACATTTTTCCACATGAGGGCAGTGTTAGTCAAGGCCACGCTACTACTCATTGCTGACACTCACACACTCACACACACACACACACACTCACACACACACACACACAACATCATACTTCAACATGCAACATTGACCTTATTTCCTCTCCAGATTAGCATGTGTGGTTGCCACCTCTGTCTTAACAGAAGGGTGTGTGGTGACACTTTTCAGCCTGCCTCTTTCCTTTCTGACACTGCCATGGCTGGAGAGGAGTGCATGATGGAGGAGGAAGGTTTGTGTCTTTGTACATGTATTCCTAAGCTCATTGGTCCCAGGATGGATGGATGAGCTAGCCTCACTACCAACTACCACCACAAACCAGGCTTCCTCCATATTACAGGCTTCTTTTGATGACATGCAGACCTCCCTGTTTTATTAAAAGCTTGTTCAAAACCCAGAAAAGACAAAATGTCACAAGAGCGTGAGCAACCGATGTCACTGATCCTATCAATGCTCTAAGTTGAGGTCTAATTTTTACAGTCCAGCGCTATAAATAACACTGCTAAAAAAAAGCAAAAGGAACACTTAAATCACACATTGGAACATCAACTCATTTTATTCAAAATAATACTGAAAGTAAAAGTGAAAAATTAAAATCACCGGCTTATCCAAGTTGCATGAATTGTATCACAACTGTGACTTGTGTAAGCCCCAGTGTCTGGACATTCTCCTTATGGGTCAGCGGGTGGTGTCTGTGGGATCTCTCCCCAGAACTGGAACAGAACATTGATGAGCTCCTGCACACTTTCTGGTGGTTCTTTGTGTCATCAGATGATGTCCCATTGGTGCTCAGTTGGATTTAGGTCAGGGGGACATGAGGACCAGACAGTGACATAATTGCCTTTATCATCTAGAAACTGCATATGCACCTGAAGTTGGACATTGTCCTCCACCAGTAGGAAGCCAGGGCCAAGTGCACCAGCATGCTCTGAGGATTTCATCCCGGTACCTCAACAGCATGACATGAAGGTCTGCCCACCAAGGATGTCTCCCCAGACCATTACTGATCCACCACCAAACTGGTCATGCTTGATTATGTTACAGATAGCATAACATTCACCACGGTGTTTTAAGACTATTTCATGCGTCACATATGCTCAGTGTGAACTTGTGGTCACCTGCCAATTCTGGTGTTCTGTGGCGAATGCCAATCGAGTTGCATGGTGCTGGGCTGTGAGCATAGGTCATACTAGAGGCCATTGGGCTGTTTGGGCTGCAGGTACTGCCTCATGCTACCAGTAGTGACAAAGACAGTAGCAAAACCCAAAACTTTTAATTTCCACCAAAGCAGGGAAACTGATTCACTTGTGCTTCCTAAATGGACAGATTAATATTCCTGAAGTTGAACGGACTTGGTGTTATACAGTAATTAAGTGTTCCCTTATTTATTTTGAGAAGTGTACTCAGGAATTTCATTGGAAAGATGATTGTGCTCACCCCTGTGAGCTGTTATTTAAAAAAAACTGGTTGGTCATCACTTCATTCAGCGCACCAGTATTTTCATTTGTCTACCTAAGTTGATAAGATGTGTATCAACCTTAGTGGAGTTCAGAGGTCAACATCACGACACCAGATAACACTACAACACAGAAAATACAGACTTACTAAATCACAACAACATTGTTTGACGACTGCAAATGTACACAGCTGGTGCCATCTTATGCATTTTATTCCTGCATATTTTCAAAGTTGCTTTTAATTTTAAAACCGTAACATAGTATTTATGATGAAAACAAAGATTTAATTTTCCCCATTTTATCTTTAATTTTAAATATACAACTTTTCTCATACAATCATATTGGAATACAAAGTTTAGGATGCATACATAAGAAAACACAATGGCATAAGAGCAAATGTGAAATATTTTAGTTTTTCCTCTTCATATAATGTATAATAAAGGGGAGGGATGAGACACCATCCCCCATGCACTGCCAGCAATTAGATACATGTCATACAACAAATACATTCATTGTTATGAGAAAGTTTTTTTTTTGGAACAGCATTCGCTCGTATTGAAATGTTAAGGAGCAAGAATCTGTGTAGAAACCGTAAACAGATTACATTCAAGCAGTATTTATTATTAGTCCTCCTCCAAATTTTATATTCAAGTTTCGACAATATTCTCGAGGCTTTTCACTGTTCCTTCCACAAACGGATTTTGGCAGTAGTGAGAGTTGAAGACACTGGCTTTGTGTTTGTTCAACAGATCTAACACTTCCAGCACTACAAGTGCACATCTATATTTCAATAAGTAATCCTACAAGGCAAAGCAAATATTTTTGGACTTTATCTTAGACCAGGAGCAACACAGTCCTAGAGAAGAATTCACTTTCTGGAGACATCGGAGAAGTACTGCACCACACATGGGTGTAAGTGACTGTTCTTTGGCCATTAGCCCCACAACGAGACCTTGCAAGAGACTTCAGTAGGTAAAAAAAAAGTAAATCTTTCTGCCTCCTAGCAATAAACAAAGCCCAACCCTGTGGAAAAGCTGATTATCCAATCAAGTCACCATGGTAACCACAAACAGCCACAAGGTCTCTAGGAGACAGTGGTATGCCAGCCTCTCCAACTCCCCGGCTTTTCTGTGCTCTCTTCACAAACTGATGAATGGACCCAAGTTAAATTTCTTCACAAAACATTCTTCTTAGTTTCTATCGTCATGTCTTCCACTTCATTTATTTCCTAGTCAAGACAAATATCAGCAGTTTCCAGCGGGATCATTTCACTCCCCGTCCCCCGATGTCATCCTTCCCCAGTTCAGGACCGACTTCCGGACAGAAGTGAGCCGTTGCAGAAGCCTCTCCTCCGTTCCCATCTTCACTCTTTTCTGACTACCAGGAGGAGAAAAATGGCCGCTTGCAGTGGAAGGTTTGTGTGAATGCGTTGCCCAGAGTGACTACGCGTCCTTGGCCACCTGAACGGCTGCGCTCTACTACCACCTGGGGCATTTGCACCAGCTGGATGGGGCTCTTCCCGTCCTTCAACGCCTGTGTCAGGTTCAAAACCTGCAGACAAACAGGATTCATGTATGAAATATAGAAACTGTGCAGTGCAAATAAAAAGGATAAGCCATAGTTTTTCATTCTGAGTACTGGTGTATTGGTTGTTCTTGAGAGTGTGTATGAAATGTAATCTGTTTCTGTTGCTGAATGAAACAATTTCAATGTTGACGTGGTTACAAAGCAAACAAGTGAAGTGAAAGTGGGGCATGTAAGAGGAACTAGAGCAAGGTAGGATATAAAAGGAAAGAACAAAAAAGAGGGCAGAAAGAGGAGAAAGAGAAAAGGGCAGAAAACAGAACAAAACTCACCTGTCCCCTCATAACAGACATCTGTCTCTCAAACATGGTTTTGTCAAAGCCCTTATCTGTCTGAAATATAAGAAAAGGTCTCATGTTAGCAGGTGTCCTATGACAATAATCAATAATTCAAACATGTACACCTCACTGTTCTGCCAGACAGCTGCTTATTTCATATTAAAATTTGATTTAGTTTTTATCTTTATGAACAGAGAAAAGAAAAAGAAAATCAGTACCTTGAACATCTCATAGAGGTCCTCACAAAGGTCCTGAACAAAGTTCATGTCAGAAAGTCGGGACAGCACCAGGTCTCTGGTTTCCTGGGAGAAGGCCACCTTAGCCTGGGGGAGCCATGCCCAGTGGAATGGGTCTGAAGAGACAATGTAAAAGTATAGTTTGTTAATACACTGTATGGCATTACACAGTGCCGTGAAAAAGTATTTGCCCCTTCCTGATTTTTTTTTTTTTATGTTTTTGCATATTTGTCACACTTAAATGATTCAGATCATCAAACAAATTTAAATATTAGACAAAGATAACACAAAATGCTGTTTTAAAGTGATTCTACTGATTTTATTTATTAAGGAAGAAAAACTATCCAAACCTACATAGCCCCATGGGGCCTGTGAATTTCCCCATGGGGATGAATAAAGTATCTATCTATCCATGTGAAATCATGACGTAACCGTGGTTAATTGCAGTTTTTGGAAAGCTGAGTTCAATTTCACAAGCCACACCCAGACCTGATTACTGAGAGCCATTATCCACAAATGGAGAAAACATGGAACAGTGGTGAACCAGGAGTGGTTGGCCTACAAAAATTACCCCAAAAGTGCAGCAACGACTCATCCAAGAGGTCACAAAAGAACCCAGAACAACATCTAAAGAAATGCAGGCATCACTTGCCTCAGTCAAGGTCAGTGTTTGAATAAGAAAGAGACTGGGTGAAAATGGCCTGCATGGCAGAGTTCTAAGGCAAAACCCACTGCTGACCAAAAACAACACAACTGACTTTTGCCAAAAAACATCTTGATGATCCCCAATATTTTTTGGAACATATTCTGTGGACTGACGAAACAAAAGTTGAACTTTTTGGAAGGTGCTAGTCCCGTTACATCTGGTGTAAAAGTCATACAGCATTTCATCAAAAGAACATCATACCAACAGTCAAACATGGTGGTGGTAGTGTGATGGTCTGGGGCTGCATTGCAGCTTCAGGACCTGGACAACTTGCTGTGACTGATGGAACCATAAATTCTGCTCTCTACCAAAAAATCCTGAAGGAGAATGTCCGGCCATCAGTTTGTGACCTCAAGCTGAATCGCACTTGGGTTCTGCAGCAGGACAATGATCCAAAAGACACCAGCAAGTCCACCTCTGAATGACGGTTTGAAGTTTTTTGAGTGGCTTAGTCAAAATGCAGACTTGAATCCAATTGAGATGTTGTGGCATGACCGTTCACAGGTCGTTCATGCTCGGAAACTCTCCAATGTGGCTGAATTAAAACAATTCTGCAAAGAGGAGTGGGCCAAAATTCCTCCACAGTGAGACTCATTGCCATTGCAGTTGTTGCTGTGAAGGGTGGCCATGTAGGTTTGGATAGTTTCTTCCCTTAATAAATAAAATCATCACATAAAAACTGCATTTTGTGTTTACTTGAGTTACTTTTGTCTAATATTTAAATTAGTTTGATGATCTGAATCATTTAAGTGTGACAAATATGCAAAAACACAAAAAAAAAACAGGAAGGGGGCAAACTCTTTTTCATGGCACTGTCATTAACAATTATGCTTTTTCATATGACTAGTACTATATTTTAGTCCATATAGTACATAGTCAAATTAGTCTGATTTGTTCTGTATTTTATACTGTGTTGTTTTTATTTACTAAAACACTTTTTTCTGCCACTTGCCATAATTTTGGTTTTTGTTTGGATTGCACAAAGGAAAAATGACATTTTAAATAGTGAGCCTTAGAGTCACTGGATTTTGTTGTCTTTGGAACAAGGCAGGCCAGCTGCTACTCTGTGCTTCCACTCTTTATGCTAAGCTAATCTTCTCATTGCATTAGCATCATATTTAGCATAAAGACATGACAGTGGTATTGACCTTCATGCCATCATCAATCTAGAAGCCAGAATGCCCTTTAGTGTATTTCCTTAAGTGTCAAACTCTTCTACTAACTAATAATGATTGTCACTGGTCTGACTGGTTCCAGCTCAACAACAAAGAAACTAAAAAACTGGTCTCTTGTGTTTCATGAAGAATTAATGCAGGATGAAAATCAGTACAGACAAGGCACTGACAGAGACAGCAAGCAGTGAAGACAGAGCATAAATGACAGCGACGTGAGAGAGAATATAGAGCAACGTACAGGCTCTCCATTCATCTGGGTGTTTAAAGGGGAAGGCCAGGCCGTTGTCGATTGCAGCAATCTTGATGCAGCAGTCCGGACAGTTCTCTGGCCACTCTGCATCCTACAGCAAGAAGAAGCAGTGAAGACATGATCATTTACTGACTGACTGATTAATGATTAATGAACAGTGACTTGGCCAGGTATTGATCACTGTCCAAAGAGCTGATTAATTGGAGAGATAGATGACAGCCTTTGCTCATTTATCAATACATGGCAAATAATGATTGATGACAGGTAGTCAGATAGTATGGTGTGGTTGTTCTAACCAGCAAGGTTGCTGGGAAACTGTGCTCCAGACCTGCAATATCCAAGCCACTGTTTGCTTATGTGGTCTGTGTGAATGAGTGACAGAGCATAAAGTACACAAGCGTGTGTGTGTGTGTTTGTTTATGCTTTTGTGTATGCATGTGCATGTGTGGAATGCATACAGAGACCTTGGAGACCTAAAATAACCCCTACGACGTATCAACATTCCAGCTGGGGGAAAATGTGCTTTGTGATGAGTCTGGTCACACCTTAAGCACTCGTGGATCTGACCTCACCTTTTGTTCGTCGCCTTCTGCTTCTTCTCCTGGCTTCTCATACTTGATTAACCAGTTGTCGTTTCCCCGATCTGAGCAGGAAGGCGAAAAGAAAATAAATGAGCGTAGACTATGTGGGGAGAGAGAGCACAATAAGGGCAATTATTAAAGAATATATGCTTTTTTTTAATCCATGTCAATACAAATAAAACTGTCAATATCGTTTAGGGATTGAACAAAGTTTGACTGATGGGCTGTTTTCAACGCTGCATTTAAGATCAGCAAATACAGTGTTAAAATGTCAATACAGACACACCCTCACCTGTGTTTCTGATAACATAGTCCAACACCACCAGGCGCTCAAACTGTGACTGCAGCTGCTTCCTGATGTTCTCTGGCAGAGGTTCTGCTTCAAAGCGCCGCAGCCAATAGAGAGCTTCACGATAGCCCTCTACAAACAGCTGAAACGAGCCCACCTGCAAATACACACACAAGTTACATCACATCTACACGACTGCAGCATTCAGTGGTCTGAGAACAGCAGGTGTTTTTTTGTGTGGTGTGCACTGATGTAACCTGTGGAATTCTAGTGTCAATAGACCAAAATGTCAGTGTGACAGTTAAAATACGAAGCCAACTTCCTCATACTACTTCCTGAAAACATTTGTCAAACACCTTTTCACAACATCTAACTAACAAAGACAAGCACCAACCAGAATGCTGTCTCTGCTGTTTGTGAATATATGCTAAAACCCGCACTAATTGAGTACAGTATAATGTATAAGAGATATTAATAAGTATGTAACATAAGAATTCAATTTAAAGCTGAGATGACAAAAAGCATCCTCTGACCTATTTATCTGAATGAACTGGTTTTTCAGGGAACGCAAAACCCGACCGAGTTGCATGACTCCTTTGACCAGCCTCTGCATCAGCAGCTATTCTGAGCTGCTTCATTTCATAATGAGAAGACAGCAGAGCATGTACATGTAAAACACTACATTTTCACAGTAAAGAAACTGCATAAAATAAAACAATGTTTGTTTATACGTATTAGTAGTATATACTAAATAGTGTTTTATGCAAAACAAAAAGTGACCAACAAGTAAGAACAAAAAGTTTTCAGCATTTGCTGGTCATTAATTGCTAAAAAGAAAACCATTAGACCCTAAAGACTTGACAGTCTCTCTTACCTTAGGAGGCAGGCCCACTCTGTGGAAGCGTCGTCCCACCTTGGGGACTTTCTCTAAGGCGTACTTCTTCCCCCTGGACTTTGCTCTGTCGATGGCACTGTAATGAAAGGTCTCACTAGCCAGATACACCACCTGATTTAAAAAAAAACAAACAAACAAAAAAACATTCAGTTAACACTGGTTTAGTTGTTTGTTCTTTGTGACATCTGCTGAATATTTTTCCAAAAAAAAAAAATGTAAAAGAAAATAATTATTTATAATGCAATCACATGCGTCCTGTCAGAGTCCCACCTTGGTTTTCGGCACCACTCCCAGGCCGAGCTTGGTATCAACCAGTGAAGCAGCAGCCTCTGAGAGGTAACCCTGGTTAGGTAACAAGCAGCCCCGGCCGAAACAACACGGACAGCAGAGCTAAGATAAGGCGATAAAGAGAGTTTTGGAGATGCAGGCGTTAATGCTAGCTCATGTCTATAATTAATTCAGTACATTTGTTTGTCTGTATATCTCTGTATACACTGTCACTACTCTTTGCTTCTGGCTAGATGGTGGATGCTGAGCTGAAATTCTGTTGTGATGGTACAATAAGTTAAATATAACATAATCTATTTTAAGAGATGAGCTAAGAAAAGGACATACAAGGAGAAAGTGAGAGTGAAAGTGGATGACCAGGACATGCTGACAAAGCTGTGATCTGTGTAACACAGTGTACCTTGTGAAAATATTTGGTCCATTTTGGGTTCAGGTGACCATAAGGTTCTTCTGACTTTGGTTTGAAAACACCAATGATTTTCTGTAGAAGGAAAGGAGAATGGTGAGGGAGACTAGTGCAGGGAACTAATGCAGGTTGTCAGACATGTGGCACAAAGCTGCCAAGTGAACACAGTCATGTACAAGTTCACTTCTCAAAAGCAGCACTTCTACTTTTCATGGGCACAGTCAAGAGCTGTAAAATGATATGCAACAAATGTAAAGTGACAGAGACGTGACTGACAAGTCAGATCAATATCCCTCCCTGTAGCTCACATTGAAGTTGTTAATGTGATGCTAATCATGTACGCGGGCTGCTATCAATGCGAGCATCAGCTGCTGCATTATTCAGCGAGTCTCTGCTGCAGATTCGTCTTCCTGTCTACTTTTCAGCTCTTCACTTCCTTTTCAGTCTGCTGCTCGAGTCTTCTCAGATAAAAGTCAAGAAGCTGGTACATTCAATCACCAGCAGAGTGGGGACAGTCAAGATGATATCCTATCAAGTCATAGCTAATGCAAACACACACACACACACACAAAACAAGACAGCAAACTAGTTTATCACTGTAATTCCTCTATCCTCAGCTCACCCCTTTGGGGTCTTTGACAAAATAGCTTCCACTGGAACCCTGGGATATCCTTTCTGGAAAGACGCCATTCTCGATAGCTTGTTCTGCTTTTTGGATAATATCTGCAAACTCAGGATCGTCAGGGAAATGGTTGAAGTCACCACTGTTGGTACCTAGACGAGAGATAAGTTAAAGTTAACTTTCATGTTCATACACTACTCACAAAAAGTTAGGGATATTTGGCTTTCGGGTGAAATTTATGGAAAACGTAAAACGTTCACACTA
>JAUMHL010000001.1:21669426-21686248 GCA_032362345.1 Sandelia bainsii
AAGGTTATAGTGCATTTTAGGTTCATCCTGAAATTTCACCCGAAAGCCGAATATCCCTAACTTTTTGAGTAGTGTATACTGGAGCATGCAACAGAAAAATATCGACCTTTACTTTAAAAAAACATATAATGTTATGCAGTCAAAATGGAAATAGTTCAGTGAACCTCAAAGCATCATTAGAATGATATTCCTAGATCATGAGCATCAAAGCCAAACAATTATGGAAACAGTCATAACTGAAACAAATGCGTGCTTAAGAATAATTTTAAATGGTAAGATGATTACGAATGGCAAAAAGAACCGGAAAAAAAAAAATGGTGAAAGCACTGGGCCTCATTTGAAAGTTTGAAGCACCAATAACTAATCATCGGACATTATCCGAGTATGAATAATGAATGAAGAGCTGCAAAAATCTGAATTTATTACTAGGCCAAGTGATGGAACCAAAAATAAAAAGAGAATATTTAACAGCATTCATGAGTCATTTAGGTCACGTTTGCTGAGGAAAAAGATAATATTGTTCTGTAGTAAGTGGTTTTAAATGCAAACACAGACGCAAACAAATTTACAGTAAGATGAATTAGTCCATAAACTAAGCTTAGCTGAACATTTCATTTTAAATAAAGTTATTTGCATGATTGCAAACCTATCAGTGGGTCAGTCTTTTCCACCCTCTCTCTCCTCATTAAGCCACTGCACACAAATTGCATGTGAGAGGCAACTGGAGCCGTCCGTCCACTCTGCTCATCCTGTTCACGGTTATGGGAGGCTGGAAGTGTTCCCAGCACAAACTGGGCGAGACGTGGGGTAAAACAGGTAGCTAGTCCATCAGTGGACGCACAAACATTATAGAATGACCATTTCACCAAAATTGGTCTGTTTTTTGGACTGTGGGGTGAAACCCACACAGGCACAAATACAACCTCAGACACAGAGAGGCCCAGTTGGTTAATGGGTTCAAATCAAAGACCCTCTTACTGTGAGAGGTGACAGCACATTTCCTATTGCCTTACAGGTCTAATAGAAGTGTCTGGGATGTGGACTGGTAATTATTCCTTTGATAAACGCCCGGTCTTGTGACATGACACATTCTACCTTCTCCTCTTCACACAGGGCAGAACAGTCAGCTGACAGGCTCCATATGCTCAGTCACACTGGGATGCAGGGAAAGATGAAAGGACAGACACAGCGGGGGGAGCGGAGGAAGAATGAACAAAGGGACGGGAGGACAGTTAACGTGCCATTTGTCACAGAGAGATAAGGAGAAACAAAGATCGCTTTGAAACTAATTCACTTGAAGAGGGCCCAGAGAGAGAAGCAAATTAAAAAAGAGGAGAAGGAGAGATGAGGAGGATGGAGATATGCAAATGTTACCCCAGGAATCTGACTTATTTAAAAAGTGGATACTTGTTAGGGTTTTGTCAGTCATGTGGTCTAAGCAGACCTGACCACCTACAGATAAATGTCCTAATACTACTAAAACTAAACTTATACAGGAGGCTTTAGACCCATAGCCACAAAGCTTGTGTTCCCACTTTGAGTGACTTGTGCCTGCACAGATGGTTTATGTAACAAATGTCCAAAAAGCATCAACTGCGAGGGGGCCTAAAAACAGAGCGACTCTAACCCAGGCATCCCTCACCAGCCTGTGTCTGATGATGCTCGAAAACACTCCCTCAAGACAGGACTGACCTCCAGATGAACCTATTAACTGAAGGAGAAGCTGCAGCACTACACACGGATTCCATCAGCAGAAACCACTGTTTGACCTTCGTATTGAGCACATGTAAATGTAAAGCCAGAGTGAAAGTAAACGCACCCAAAAATCCCACTTCATCATCATGCACTGTACTCGACAATAGAGTGTTGTTTATCTGTGTACACGGGCCTTGTGCATATTTAATGCGCCTCTCTCTCAGATCCCTTCGTCAGTCAATGGGCCCAGCAGAGCTCTTTCACAGTGGGAGTCCAGCTCACTCAAGCACTTGAGACCTGCTGACCTGCCGTGCACACACACTGTGAGAGAGGTCACACAACACTGCATTCTGAAGAGTGTTTCTGCAAAGATGTGTGGCCTCAATGAAACAACTTTCACAACGACTTCAGCACGTCTACCTGTGGCCTAGATTTCTGGACCTGACAGAACAAGGTCGAACAACAGATCTCAACAGAGAAACAGACGAATACAGGAGGGTATTGAGGGAAAAAAATCCTCAAACATGATGTTGCAGGGAGAAAAAGGTGGGTGGTATGAGGAGGAGTGGTGTTAAATGCTATAAGCAGTGAAGTCAGAATATGTGCTGCTTCCATGGCGACTGGATCACCTTTTTTTTTTGTTTCCCTCTATATCATCCTTTTTATTTCACAAAACAAATCTAGCGCCGTCTTTGCAGTGATGTCATTTTTAAAAAATTGATCACACTGTTAACTGTAATTTCACCATCTAGCTATTGCTCATGTCACCACCAGCTGAAAGTGCCAGTGTGACATCATACAAGTGGGTGATAAACATGCAGCTATTACATTAGATGACTGGGAAACACACACTGAGGGTACAGAGACAGAGTACAGACTTCATCTCAGTGCAAACACCTTGAGTGGAGCATGGATGTGTGGTTAGTTTTCCTAACAGTCACCACAGTTGTCTGACTTACTTTAGAGACCTGGGACTACTGTTTGTTCCCCAAATCAGACCCAATAACCTACAGGGTCCCTTGAGTTGGCCACAATTGGAGCAACATTAAAATGGTTAATAATACCCAGACGTTACATAACTGCGTCAGGTTTCGTCCACGTAGCACTTTCATGTTGTTATCTCTACACCTGACGGTGATGACCATGTGTTTTGTTCTGATTCCTGATATCCTCATTGGCCGCGGGTTCCCTGACCTCACCGCCCGTATATCCGACCGGGATTGCTGTAATAAGATTTCAAAGGCCTTGATCAAATCAATTACCTGGGGAGGCCAAGGTGTCTTTATCCGACGACGAGCTGTGTCTGTTCCGCCTGCTCCGCTTCTCCCGCACGCCCCGCGGTGACGACGAGCTCCCGGCTAAGCACGGTAACAACAGCGCCTCTTCGCCGGAGCCGTCGGTCTCTAGCTCGGTCAAGACGCTTTCACGAGAGTCCGAAATGCGGACGGCGACCCCGGGGTTCGCCGCAAGTCCCAAACCTATCCGGTTCCTGTCAAATAACACATTTGGACGATCCGTGGAGTGAAAGTTAGACTCCAACACGGGCTCGCTGCTCTCTGTCTCTGTCGGGTCGCATTCTGACATCATTGTCGCTCAGTCCTTAACACATACAGTTACGTTAAATTACACCGACTTCCACTCAGCGCATCATATATCCATTTTAAAGACACACTGTTTTCCACGACAGCATAAAGTCCAAATAAATCACTCGAATGCAGCTACTTTCGCTCGCCGATACGTCCACATAATCCACCAGCTTCACCGAGGTGCTTCCTATTTATCTCAATACGCATGCGCCGCACGGACACAAAAAACGCAGCTGGTTTAAGATGCCTTCAGGTGCTCCTTGGGGAAACCACATTCTTGGAAGGTGTTAGACGAAAAAAAAGCTTATAGCCTGCTTTGCATAGAAAAGCGTCCTATCCTACTTTTTTACATGTCTTGCGACTCTTTTAAAAATAAAGTTTATACTGTAAACAATATAATGCCTAATATAAATGATTATTTACAAAGACACACTTTACTCATCAATTTAAAGTTGCTAATAATTTCAATGCAAAGCTATATTATTGACCTATTTTATCCATCTGTAGGTTTCCTTGTTCTTATTGAGCTTTTTATATTTGTGTTGGTGTGGATCTTTTCTGGTTGTGATTCTTTTCTTTCCTTTTGAACTTAATGGAGTCATTAACAAAATAACGACAGGCTGTAACATAATTATATTACGTGATCCGAACACAAATACACATATTTAAGACAGATACAATGTAGCAATTAAAAAGAGAATATCTGATATAACTCTTTAATGTATCATCACACTTCAAAAATGTTGGCAAACATGATGCCTTCACTGTTCATTCGTTCACGTGCTTATCTTTCCTTGAAATGTATCAGTAACTTTTAAAGCCACTAGATGTCGACAGTAACATACAAGTGAAAACTGTTTTAAATCCCACGTCGAATTGCCTTTCTACGTGTTTTATTAATTCTTTTTCTAAATGTAAAATAGTTTTTAGCTTTTTATTGTAGTGATCTGTTTATTTATCTGTATTTTCACGTGTCATCATTCTTAATGTTTCAGCATAAGAGTCATTCTTGGCCTAACCTCCATCTGCCTCTAAGGTTGCAGTTGGCATTATAAACGGGCAGTGAAGTACTCAGATTGTTTACCTGAGTAAAAGTAGCAAAACAGTGTAGAAATACTCTGTTACAAATAAAAGTTGCTGCATCCAAAATGTTACTTAAGGATCAGTCCAAACCTATTAGCTCAAAAATACTTGAAGTATCACAAGTAAAAGTTTTCTTTATGCAGAATATGAGTATTATATGATAGGATTATAATTGTTAGAAAGCATTAATGTGTTCATCAATTTAAGGCTGCAGCTGGTAACCATGGAGCTGGTTTTACATTATGTGCTGTTTTATTTTTAATCTAATAATTACACATTTCATTACTTTACATACTGATACATTTAAATGGTAAATTTATCACCAGCAATCACAATCAATCAAAATCTTATTATTATGCTGTATTTTGTATTACTAACCTTATTCTGAAAAGTAACTACTAACCACAAATATCAAATAATTGTAGTGAAGTAAAAGTATTACATTTGCCTCTGAAATGTAGTGAAGGTAAAGTATGAAGTAGACAAAAATGGAAATACTCAAGTAAAAAAACAGTACTTAGGAATAGAAATTTTCTGGTGCAGCCACTACATGAATAAAATGATACATTTTATTTAGCTACCTTGTCCAGTTTGGGCCCACAGTGAATTAACGCCGGGTGAAGAACCTCTGCATTAACTTTGCCAAGCTTAATACAGTATTTCATTCCTTTGTTTGGCTTTCCCCTCCTACTTCCTGTCTCCCCTATAAATTAAGGGTGCCTCTCTTTTCTTTCAATTCTCTCAGTGCCCCTCAATCACCCAGTGGTCTCTCTTAATCCTCAGCCCCTCTCCACCTATAACTCGCCCCCTCCACCACCAACCGTCTCTCTAATAAGCCAGCGTAGCTGAAACACATGCAAATGAGCACTCAGCCAGCCGTCATGTGATCTATCAAGGTAGGGGGTTAGGGGTGAAGGAGACAAGGAGAGAGGAGGGAGGGGAAGAAGGGGAAGAATGTAGAGATAGAGGAGGAGGGAGAATGAACGAGGAATCCAGGGGGGTGAGAGGGAGATGGATAGCTTCAAAGGCACGTTGTAGAGACATAAAGGCATCACTCTGCTGGCACTTTGCTAGATGTTAAAAGAATTCCATCAGCCCTCTCTCTATTTGTCCATCAGCTGTGCTCTCTCCATCCATATGGTTTCTGCCTCAGCCTTCTTCTTTGCCCTTTACTTTTCTATCTCTCCATCCTTCAAGGACGACTACCTGAAATGTCACTCGTGTGACACATGACACTTCATACATGTGTACTGGCACATCTTTCTCTTTCCATATGTTTGTGTGTCAAACCTATGTAATTCACCAACCACTGGGTGACAAGCCACTGCAGCAGTCGAGCCACAATGCAGACACACTGCATGAATGCATGTGTCTGCAGTGTGTGTGTATGTGTGTGCATGTTTGTGTGTGTGTGTGTGTGTGAGAGAGATCTGCCTTTGCTTCACTGTAGCACCCATTCCAGCAGATTCTTCTGGCATAAAGTCTGGTTTATCCTGCCAACAGCAACCACCCTCATCCACTCCTGCTCCCTTCCCTCTCCTTTCCCCCTGGCTGCTTGATGAGGGAGAGAGGGAAAACCCTATAGCTCAACAAAATTTTTATGTGCGTGTGTGTTGTTGCTGATTTTTTTTTTTTTTTTGCAAGCAAAAATGTCCACATGTGAGCTTGTACACCACATATCAGACAGCACCCAATGTTTGATGTTACAATGTTAAACATGCATTTATTAACACTGAATTCCAATACATGTAAAATAAAGTTACATTATAAAAATGAACAATCACACACACATGGCATCAAGTGGTCATTTACACCTTTACTGTATAAATATTTAGCTTTTCCAGGTGTAAATACACTAAAGTGTGTGTAGCATTATCTGTCCATAATTCATATACATTTATTAATTTTTTTTCATGTTTTGGCCGAAGGACAGGTCTTTTTATGTGAGAGATTGTCCACTTTCGCTCAGTCTGATTTCTGTGGAGGGGATGCACTGTGCCGTGGCGACACCATTCACCTGTTACCTGTCAAGAAAAATTCCCACCGAGTAAAAGACATTCAGAAAATTGTGGGATCCAGTGTGTGTGAGTGAGTGAGTATGTAATCCTAGTGGGAAGACAGTATACCTCTTGGACCAAACAGCTTCATGTAGCAGTATGGACAGTATGGCTTTTCATCATGCTGAAACACAATCAGTAGACAGACAATCAGTAAACAACTACATCAGCATACTCGCTCATTTTCTTATTTTCTTCATTCATTGTCCTTATATACCTCAGCATGTTGTCCAGCTGTGAGTTGTCTGTTACACTTTTGACACTTCAGACACAGAGGGTGGTAGTCCCTCCCTAAGGAGCGCTTTTTCTCACCTGGAACAAGTAAATATTACAGAAGTCTTAATGAGGGACAGGTTAATATTGTTTTCCGATACTCAATTTTGCATTTACATGCACATACACATTTTTGTTACATCATGTATTGGTTCTTAGAAATGTATGGCAGTCAATTAAGAAGAAATAGCATGATTCAACTGTCTGTGGTTCACAACATACAGACTGTTACTCTCATCACCACAACTAGGCTGGAGACTCCGACACTGAAGGAAACAAACTAAGTAAGCTCGGTCATATCAGAGAATTTGAACTTCGCCTGCACACGACTTGGAAAGTACAGCTATCAGCTAAAGAAGAACAAAACAGACTAATAAGCTATGGTTATTAGCACTGACGTGCATGATGGTGATACATGAGTGTGGGAGAGGATTCAAATAGAAGAGACAGAAGGTAAGGAGGAAACCCAAAAAGCAGCATGCAAGCTTGTTTGGCTAGACCCACATCCTGTTGTTATGATGGATATGTGTGTGTGTGTGCATTTGTGTGTGCTTGAAAGAGAAGCAGAAAGCCAGACAGAAAGTCTTTTCCTCCTCCAAACACCAAATAGATATAGTTAGTAGTTTTTTCAAAACAGATATTTTGACTTGCCATGGCAGAAAAAGCACGGGTGTAACAAATAGTGTTTATGATGGCAATGATTAATTCCATTTAGAGCATCAGTGCCCAGCACACGCGGTATCATTGCACCAAGAATAGAGAAATTTAAAATTAAAAGCTATCGTTCAGCGACAGTTCAGAAGAAATGCCTGTGAATTTTATTAGTGCATTCTACCTATTCTTTTGTCCCACAGGCTTATATTACATTACAACCAGTTCAAAAGTAGTGACACCACTTTTTAGTAAAGCTCTCTTCCTATCAATGTGGTTTCTTACTTAAGTGAAAAAATTAAATAAAAATGCAAAAAGAAACAGACAACAAGAGTCAGAGAAGATTCCAGCCAAAGACAGAGTAAAAAAATCTGAAGAGGTAAGACTCACCAAAGTAGACAGGCTTCCCACAGATTGGACAGTAGCCTACCATGATAGTATATAATTATTTATCATACAGTGTGTGTGTGTGTGTGTGTGTGTGTGTGTGCGTACGCTGTAGTTGGCATAAGAGTGTGAACTGAAAATCGAGAGGGAAACCGTTAAAATGTAGATGTGCTGGTGTCTTGTGAAGTCAGAATCAGGATGTGGTGAGTGAGACGTCACAGGAAGAGAGAAAATGTCAGAGGTACAGTTTGTGCTATCATCAGCGGAAGAACAGAGATTTTTAACAGGGCATCGTTACTAGATAAAAAGTTGTATAAAAAGACAGGTTGTGTATTTCCATCAACTGCTTTGGGCACCCTGGCTTGGCACTGTAAAAGGAGAAGAAGAGAGAGAGAGAAAGACAGAAGGGTCAGGAGAAAAGGGACAAAAAACAGCTGTCAGCAGCTCAGATTCCCAGCTATCTTCTCTCCTTTCCTGCTCTTTTCACCCTCTTTTCTAGATTAAAAACAAGGAGTCGAGCCTCTCAACTGAAAGGGAAACCTGACACTTGTGCCTTTCTGTCCTTCTTTCTGTCAATTCTCTCTCTCTCTCTCTTTTTCCCTGTGACTTATACTCACACACATGCACACCCCCGCTCACTGACTCACACAGACGCACACCATACACACACATACACACTTAAAAAAAAAGGTTGTACTTCTCCTCAGTGACATCACATAAAGAGTCTTCTGCCAAAGAGCAGAGGGAGAGGCAGGCAGGGTGAGGCTCGGTTGGTTGGGGGACAGACAGGGGGAGGTGTGTGTGTGTATTTGTGTGTATGTGGAGGCAGTTGTCCCCTTGGGATAGGTGATGGAAGAAGACCTGAGGAGGGACAGGGGTGAGGAGATATGAGTGAGACAAGGACGGAGACAGTAGCCAGCCTCAGCTCAGCGGGGACAAAGAAGATGAACTCTGATGAACTTTGCAGCGTCAGACTAGGCTGCTGAAGTCACTGGGAAGACGAAATGTTTGTGTGGTTCCATCACAGTACTGAGCATGACTGGACAGACAACTGCACGAGAATATGAAGAATTCACATTTTATTTAAGTATAAGTATAATCAACGTCTGTTTATAGGTCTCTAAAAAAAGACTGATCCACTAAATCAATTTCTTTAGTCATGTTGAAGTATTAAGTACATGTTCTAAAATGTACTTTAAGTATTAGAGTACACTAAGTAGTACACTAAGAAACAGATATATCTGGGCATCAATCTCACTGAGCTACTGATAAACAACACAGTATTTTAAACATACTGCACTTCATGCTTTTGATAACATTAATGTAAAGTCTAGTCCAGATTTGTTCCACATGTGCCTCATAAAAAAATGTTTCTGCAGAAATCTAAAAAGTTCAGGTATTATTAAGTTTATGTACAGGTTCAATGAGAGAACACTTCAGAAACCTTCTGAGGATTTACTCAGAAATAAAACTATTATTCTATTATAAATTAAAAATTGACACTTGACTTTTTATAAGGAAAAACTATTTAACGTGAACTCACATTTCTGCTGTAAACTGAAAACAAACTTTCAAAGTAGAAATATATGACACTAACAAGTAGTTAATTCATTATAGTACATAATTTAATTAGTTGATGTTTTATTAAGAATCGGCATGTGTTAAGTGAATAAAGCTGTCATATAAATATAGGGAGTAAAAAACATTAATTTCCCCTCTAAATTATAGTAAAGTAAAAGTAAAATTAACACAGAAGTACTGAAGTCCAGTACTTAAGATAATGTAGTTACTTATCACCACTGAAGAACTGTACAAAAGTATTTATCAAGAACCAACAAAATATTTGTATATTAAGGTTAAAATTAGTAGATTTTTAAATTGCACATGGCAAAAACATACTCATATCTGAAAATACCCAAAAGCTGTTTAAGATAAATAAAAAGCTGATATAATCTGAGAGAAGAACTCAACAGAGGGTCAACACTAATCTACAAAAGTCATTATAATTCTTAATAGTTTCTACACTGGCAAGAAAAGTTTGGAAATACCTACATACGTTTGTGTTCTTAATATATTTTGTTGGTTTTATTCAATTAAAAAGTTTTAATTAGGTCACAAAACACAACAAATAATTTTAAGTATATTAAGCACAGAACAATGGTCAATTAATATTTGCAGGTTAAACTTCACGGACCCTTCGTCTGACAAATCTGTGGTTATCTGAGTGATTTCCTCTCAGGCCTTCTGCAGCATTTCCCAAAGGTGTGTTGTGCTAGTTGGACAGTGTTCCCGAACTCATCTGTTCAGCTCAGTTGGTGATTGAGCTGGTCAAGGCATTATAAAGAGTATTCCAGCAGCTACTTAACTCTTATACAACATGTCATTAGCTTGATGCAAAATGTTCAAGTTATCCCAAATTAGTTATTGCCCAGAGGGAACATCATGCCTCTTCAGTATGGAGTAGTATCTCCGTTGATTGAAGATGCTTTGCACGCGATTCAGATCACCCACTCTTGCATTGCCAAAGCATCTCCAGATAAGCACGTTTCCACCTCCATGCTTCACTGATGGAGTCGGGGAGGCATCTGCCATCTTTTCATGAGCTGTGCGTGCAAGCTCTGCACTAAATGTTCTTTGCTTGGATCCAGACACCTCAAACTTGGTCCACGAGACTTGGTTCCAGTCATCTGAAGTCCACTGTTTGTGCATCTTGTCCAACTGTTTATTCCGATTTACCAACCTTAGTAGGGTTTTTCTCTTGGCAACTCTGCCCATGAGGCCAGCTGACCTGAGTCTTCTATGCACAGCGTCTGAGCACACTGGTTCATCTCTTGTTTTATTCAGTGATTCAGCCAAATCATGAGCAGTGAGGCATCTGTTTCTCAAGAAAGACACTCGTAAGTACTTGTCTTCTTGGACAGAAGGAAAGCTGTTTGGCCATTTTTGGTTCTAATTTGCACTGAAAATGACACAATCCCTATGCAGGAATAGCCAAATATAAAGTAAAATTACTGGACATGGACATGATTTTTTAACACATATGTTTTAACACCTGGGAGGGCATGCATAATCAATTCAAGACCATCTACACTTGTATTTATGAAAAAACTGGCAAAGCCTTCAAGTTTAACACTGACTGAGTAGCAAATGTTATTTTGTAAGGTAATCTTTGAAGTTTTAGAAGGTTTACCTCCTGATTAAATTGTTACAGGTGAATGAGGAACAAACTTTCTGTTTTAGTCATAGTGTTTTTACATTTCAGTGTAAAAATCCAATAATGTCTTGATGTTTCCAAATTTTTTTCCTGCTGATGCATGCCAATTCATCATATTTTATGAATTAATTATAAATGTACAACATTTGTTTTCAAAATAACTAGTAACTGTAGCTGCCAGATAAATAATGGACTAAGTACAACACTTCTCTCTGAGGTGTAATGTAATAAAACTGGCTTTCTGTGCTTTTAATTTGAGGGGTATGTGTATAACGTATGGTGTTAAACTTCCCCCTTCTGCGCTAACTTAGACTGACTATAGCTGGAGTATTCACTACATATTTAGAACAGTACATATATGCATCATTATACTGTACACTACTTTTAAGTACAGTAGTGTGTAATAATGCATATACAGTATGTACTTAAATCAAGTACACGTACATTCAAATTATCCCTAAGTGCAGTAACTCAGTGTAATACTTTCCACCACTGGGAAAATAAATGTGTAGATACATGTACATGCATGTGATTACAACATTTGTTATGTCATAAATGATATTTTCACATATTACAAATACATTTGCATATCATTTCTGTTGCCTGTGAACTCCAGAAGGTCTTTCTGAAGTATTTCATCATTTGCATATTTGCCAGCATCCTTCTCCTGTGTGTCATGCTTTGCAGAAGGCTGGAATACCAAGTAGCTATTTCATCTGACCAGCCGTCCCTACAGGATAACTTATCATGTCTCTCCATCAGCATTCATTGTGTGTGGACAGCGCTAGAAGAGTTACATCCTGAATTGAAGCCCTATATGTATGCACAGCTTACAATGTCTTTTGATGCAAATGATGATGTTGGGATTTTAATAGAGAGCAGATAGTGAATATATGCAACAAAAAAAAGAAGCAGAAGTTGGTGTTATTAGAGTGAGAAGGAATAGCTAGGAGAAGAGGAAGAGAGGATTTCCACAGGTTAAATGTGAGGAAAATGGAACAGACTGGAAAGGAAAAGAATGAAAATTGAAAAGTATAAGGGAGAGGACCGTGGAGAAACAGAGGCAACGTAATTGTGAAATAGAGACAGAAAGGAAACGAGGAGAGAAGAGAGGGGGCGTTAAAACCACATTTCCCAGTGGATCTTTTGGTAAGACTGTGTTGAGAAAACTGCCAAAACTCTTAACACACTCACTCACACACTGGCACACACATATGCATGGTTCACTTCTGCCAAGTTATATGAGATACACCAACACACACTGGACGGAGAGATGTGGGGATATTTGTGTGTGTAGGGTGTGTGAACAGGTTTTATACTAACATTCAGTATGTGGTGGAAACAGGCTGAGCTGAGAGAGAGCGAGCAGGAGAGAAACACTGGCCACTCTCCTCCGTCTCCCCTGGTGGGATGGATCTTGCCGAGGCCAAACCCTCCGACGCCGGCTTTGGGAACTGTGTGCTGGGGGGACACAGGAAGAGGCTTAGGAAAGAAAACGGCTGGAAGGATTCCTTCTTCCCACACATAAATGCACTCTTGATCACATGTGTGTACACATGAACGTACACTCACACACGTACACACAGAGCAAAAAAAAAAAAAAAGGAAGCCTTTGGAAGGAATCGTTTTCCCCCACTCGCTCTCACACACCCACTCATCATCACGTTTCAGTTCTTGGCATCCTCCTTTCTCCTCCAAGCCCAGAATATGACATGGCTCTGGGGTTGCATCTCAGCTGCGTACACACAATCAGCCTCGCGCTACAAGACATATGGAAAACAAAATCAAACAGCATTTCAAACGTCTAACAGATGAAGATTACCAGAGGAGGACACGGTACCTGTTTCACTTGCTTTCTTCTGAATTTTCCATTTGTTGATGTAAAAATATTAGTTTTCACAATTACTTTTCCTTGCATCTTTTGAGGCATCATCAAGGAAAGGGAAAGGAGCCTTTCTCCAGAAATAAAATCTCTCACCCTTTGCTATTACAAAGCTATTCTGGTGTTTATTTGGCACAGCTGAATGGATATTTTGGTGTGCTGTGCACCGTGGTGTGGTGAGCCATTACTGGGGTGTGTTTTTCCACAAATATCTCCCTCTGTGACGGCCTTTCTGGAGTCAGACGATCTAAATGCTATAATCCTCTACTTAGGGTATCAGTGGATGGAAAAGTCAGGAAAATAAGTCCTTGTTTTTCTCTATTAATCTGGTAAAGCCTATAAGTCCCCTCATGACTCTATGTGGTGAAATTATCATGGCATGGCGTCCATTACTACATGATTAGAAGACGTGAGTGGCTGGGTCAGTCGGATTGCATTATGGGATATTCTGTTGTTTTGCGTGGACTGCACACAAACCAGTGGAGGGATGATCTTTGTTTTTGTGTACGTGTGCTGGACAGGTGTTGATGATGCGCTGGCTTTCAGTTCTCCTGAGGGATGTTATGCAATGCAAATCCTCTAAATGGCTAAAACAGCTCTTGAAATGCCACACATACAACAGCACAAACACAAACAATGCTATAAATACTAAGAGCTGAAGTTGCAGCATGGTGCACAGTACAATCAGTTTGTTTAGTTTCTATTCTTTGGAATCTTTCACTCATGTCTTACAAAAGTGAAACTTTTCTTCTCATGGCACTTTCCTGATGTAGCTGTTTGTTTGCTTCATACCACATTTTTAAGTTTTGTACGACTTTGGACAAAAGTGTGATAAAAAAAAAGTGATAAATGTAAATGTAAATCTTGCCATCAACCTCGAGAGCAGTTAATGGAAAGACAGGAAGGCCGATATGAGATTTTCAGTATACTTTTAGACCTTTTTTTCTATTTTATGTTACTTTTATTCCACTACAATTGCCACTATATTTATTCTACAGCTTTAGTTACTAGTTATGTTTTGCAGATATCAGTTTTTATATAAAAATATAAGACATTTGCATTACACTCCAAGTGGCTGTGTAACAGAGATACTGGACCCTTATTTTCTCCATTATAACAATTCTTTACCATAATTCTAACCTTTGGCAGATTACAAACCTGCAAACACTCTCAACTAGACTTGTACATTCAAAATACCTTAATTTAATAGAGTAGTACTTGTACTTTAAGTAATTGTTATGGCATGTATTGTAGGTTGAAAATGGTACTTGTACTTGCATTTGTACTTGAGTATAAGGTTTGTGTACTTCTCACACTTCTGGTCCAAACCGTTGGTCCACCGTTTTAGTTCAGACTAAAATATATCTCAACATATCATGTCTGTACACCCACTGCTGGTGTCCCAGAAGATGAATCCTATTGACTCTGATGATCCCCTGACTTTTCCTCCACCGTAGCTTTTATTTGAAATTTCCAACTACTGGATGGATTTCCATGGAATTTAGCAAATTCAGAGCAATCTGCAGGTTGCAATTTTAACTTTTTGTTGATAAAGCTCAATATTTACCGTACTGTCACACATTTTTACAGATTCATGCCCTCCACAGGACAAATTACTGTAGCCTAACATAACACATCTGCTGGATTTCCCTCTAGCACTGGAACACTTCACACTGATCAGTCTCTAGCTGATGTGCTCCTCTAAAATACAAGTAAATAAAATACTTTATCATATTTTAGTTGATGCTGTTGTTGTCCATATTATACAATGCCAAAGTTCTCAAACATGAGTTCAGCATACATTGTACATGTGTGTAGAGGAAATCACACAAAAACAAAATCTCCCAAAACACGCTCCTACATACGATTCTTGTCAGTTCATAAACAGACCCCCGTTTTGGATCCGCTGGCCCACAAAGTACACGGTTGTGACCACGCACTCGGGTTAGCTGCAATGTTTTTCCACCGCTTTGCTGAGCCCACTGCAAGATGACCAATCAGAACAGAGAGGATTTGCGGTGAGGAGAACCTTAAAGAGACAGGAACTAAAACAAACCATTTCAGACAGAGGGTGAGAAGAACTACTGCATAAAGACCTGCTATAGGAAAAATAAGATTTGTAAATCATAAAATCAATTTCAGCAGAGTCTCAGAATAAAAATATAAGCCTGAAATGATTTACCTGAAATTACAATATGTTATCTTTAAACTAAAATGGTAAAAACACTAAACATCAACATGTCAGCATTGTTACTGTGAGTATTGCTGTGCCTAATCATAGCTTCACGGAGCTCCACGCCTGTAGACTCTTGGTCTTGTTTTAACATAACACACTAGAGGATATAAAAATGTTTACTTTTTTAGTAACACTAGTAACGCACTGTGGCCTGCAGGTGAGCCAGTCCATACAAACCCATTCTGTGCAGTCAAACATTGTTCAAACCCACAGAACGTTATTCTAAATTCTATTAGAGCCTGTAAAGACTTCTAGAAACATTTCCATCTTATGATACAACCATAAAACATGTCTTTCTCTGGTTTCAATATTTCACTCAGTGTTAACATCGCACCAGCTTAAATGAAGATTTGGAAGAATGCGATGTAGAATGATACAGCTACAATGTGTGGAATAAGATAATTATACCAACCTTAAGCTACTTAAGGGAAAACAATAAGGCAAGGCTGTATATTAAGGGGATGATATGCTCGTTATACACAGCTTCAAACTTCAGACACTGAGCAGGGCAGGATAGGTTCTGAGTGTATGGCGTTCGGTTCTCTAGGCTAGTCCCACCTATTGTTTAGATCTGCTTGGGGAAACAGAGAGGCAGGCAGAAGGAAAGAACCTAATGTGTTGCTTCTTGCCTGTGCATTCTTGGCATAGCTCTTTTGCCCTTTTCATTTTTTGACTGTGATTTTTTTCTCTCCCTTGCTTTAATAGTGAAGCCAAGGGTCCACAGTAAGCCAAGTCCCACCGCTCCAGTCTGGCTAAGCCACGGAAAGCTTGGCTTCCTCTACTCTCTGCGCTCTCTCTCTCTCTCATTCTCCAAGTATTACTACAGTATGCATCCATCTCTCTTGCTTTTTGTATATTTCTCTATGTTGCTATGTGACTCTCAGTTGTCTCTCTCCTTTCTCTTTTATTTCTGTCTGTCTGCACTAGTTAATCTGTCTCTTTGTCTCAATTTCTCTTTTTATTTTGTGTCTTGTTTTCTTCTGACAAACACACACACACACACACTCTCTATTTCCCTGCCTGTCAGTCTGTCACAGGCAGCGGACTGGTTTTAGCAGGCGGGGTTCAACTGGGCTCCACAAACACATGGCTCTCAATCTGCCTTCTTGTATGTGCTGGAATGGTATTTCTTTTTTATGCTATCCTTTTAACTTTATGGATATGTTTAAAGAGAGTCAAGTTTTTTTTTCCATCTACTGTTCAAATGAACTTGACAGGCATATGGTAGGCCATATGTGGGTCTTTTTAGTATGGAGCGTTGTATCTAGACTACCACATTTCACCCACTGATCATCTGAAGTGTCTTTAACCTTCAAAAACATATTGCATAACCAGTAGGTAATGCTGGCTTTAAAGCAGTGACATGTCATCCAAAATTCAGCTCCTCTGAAGACACAATGTAAGTTTGAATGTATGCAAAGGGATAAGGTGTTGGCAATTTGCACCTCTCTGTCTCTCAAATGAAATTGAATTATAGATCAAGAACCCTTTGTGTGCAATAGAAACAGAATTGTCCAACTCAAACAAAGCCTGCTCCCTGTTCTACTATGCCTACTGCTATCTGATCAGCACCATTCATTCCGCCACTTAGACAGGAATCTAATTAGACCAGAATATCAGCATTAAAACACATATCTGCCCCCCTCCCTCCTCTCTCTCCCTCTGTTTCTCTGCTCTTCCCTACAGCTGGTGAGAGTATGGTTTGTGGCTGCCCCTCCCCCAGCATTTGAATAAGCCAATAAGACAGCACGTCAGCAA
>JAUMHL010000001.1:21696273-21707967 GCA_032362345.1 Sandelia bainsii
TGAGAAAGAGAGGGATAGGTGGAGGAAATGGATAGAAATAGCTGATGCACTCTGAGGCTTACAGAAAATCAATAGCAGTCAAGAGGGGAAGCCACAACCCCCATCCTGCTCCCTCTCTCCGACTGCTCTCTCACCCTCCACCCGCCCTCTCTCCCTCCAGTCATCTTCCTCATGTTTTTCCTCCACTCTTTTCCCATTTCCCTTTCCCCCTCAGCGGTTTCACCCTTTCATGTGTTTCCAGCCTCATCCTCTTCTTCTGCACCTCCACTCTGCCCTCCTCTTGTCCCCTGCATTTCTCTCCTTCATCCTCACCTCCCATGACTATTACACCCATCTTGTCTTTCACCCTGTTCCCAAGACGTCCCGTTTATTACTACGAGCTGTTGGAACATCAGGGACTGTGGGGTTCTGTGTCCATAATTTTTGTTTTTTTTTTATTTCTAGAGCAAGCAACTGAAGTCGGCGGCATTTTTTCTTTAGCCATTGAGAAGGTGGGGTTGGGTGTGAAAATAGAATATAATAGCAGCATCTGATCTCTCATCACCTGTGAAGAACAGAAGAACAAGCCTTGCTCAAAAATGTTTAAAAGCAAATATCTCTGCACTAAACACAAAATGCTGTTTTTAAATGATGATTTCATTTATTAAGGGAAAAAAAGCAGTCCAAACCTACCTGGCCCTATGTGAAAAAGTAATTGCTCCCTAAACCTAATAATGGCAGCAACAACTGCAATCAGGCGTTTGAGTTAACTGGCAGTGAGTCTTTCACATCGTTGTCGAGGAATTTTGGCCCATTCTTCTTTGCAAAATTGTTTTAATTCATTTGAGGTTTTTGAGCATGAACGGCCTGCTTAAGGTCAAACCACATGATGGCCGGACATTCTCCTTCAGGATTTTCTGGTAGAGCACATAATTCATGGTTCCATCAATCATAGCAAGTCGTCCAGGTCCTGAAATTGCAGAGCAGCCGCATATCATCACACTACCACCACCATGTTTGACTGTATGATTTTCTTTTTATGAAATGCTGTTAGTTAGGATGCACACCTTCCACAACTTTTGTCTCATCAGTCCACAGAATATTTGCACAAAAGTCTTGGAGATAATCCAAGACTTTTTTTGGCAAATGTGAGACAAGCCTTTATGTTGTTTTGGTCAGCAGTGGCTTTCACCTCAGAACTCTCCCATGGATGCCTTTTTCTTTCTTATTGTTGAATTATGAAATACTTTTTCACATAGAGCCAAAGCTGTTACACCTGGTTTGCACAAATAAAGTTGTACATGAGGAAATCATGATACCATAGTTCCGTGTTACTATTCTGTAAAATTTCCCAGATATAGGGAAAGAACCATGTCTACATACACGCACTGAAATTCATATTGCTATCCTACCATTCAACTTTCCTTGAGGCCCTATCTGTAAAACTTGATTGCGTGTACTGTGCAGTCTGTGTTAATCCAACAGTGGACATGATGTCATAGAAACATTTTAAACCTGTCTGTAGCTTCTGTATTGTGCTGTGTAGAGTGACTCCGACTGAATGACACGTCTCTGACTCAATTTACCAGCCTCTGACAATGCGCAAGTGAGACCATATTCAGGAACGGAGCTGGATTTTTTTTTTGGCCTATTGTGATCTATGAATGTGTGTCAGACAGAGGAGCGCTGTGCAGCCGGCATGTCTCATGAATGCTTCACCAGTATTCCATCCCAAATCATCTCTGTGAAAATAGCCTTTCGCTTGTTTTCACTCCACTAATATAAGCTTTACTTACCTCAACCTTTTTCAATCCATTTATTTTGCCTGCTGTATAGATTGGAGTATGAGAGGAAAGGATTTTTTAAGGACTGAGGAATTCAATTGTGAAAACCTCACTCTGTCTGCCTCTTCTTTCTCCTTCTCTCTTGCCTCTTTTCTTTGTTGTCAATCATAGCTTTTCTTCAAAGAGAGAGGCTGTGAGCTGGAAAAATCCCACAAACAAACAGCCAAGAGGTGAAAAATGCTCTTTTTAAAAGGCTGTTTTGCATCTATCCCCTTCTAGGTTAGCTTTCTTCATCTCCAGCGTAAAGGTAGCCTTGTCTGGAGTGCCCTTGGGAGCGGTTAACCTTGCAGTGTTTACCACTGCCACCATCTGCGGTGAGGACGTCCCCAGCTAAAGACGTGCCCATGACAAAGGGACAAACAAAAGCCAGAATAAATAGAAAAGACAATTAAAAGATGAAAGGATTGTGGAAAAACAAAAGAGTAAAAGTCTTAACCATGATGCAAGCGGTGGTATCATCAGAAAGCTTTTCTAATCCAGGATTACTGTTTGTTTTGTGTGTGTGTGTGCGTGTGTGTGTTTGTGCCCCTACATCTACTGCTTCTGATCTGAGACAAGGATGTACCATATGTGTTTGAGTCACTTCTGTGCTGTACCCACGGTCAGCACCCCTTGTCACAAACATGTTGTCGTTGTTTTTGGTTTTTGTTTGTTTTGTTTTGGCTGTTGTGTGTTAAATCCAAGTTGCATGAGAACAATGACAAAAGGATTAAATGTACTGTATGGAGATAAACGGGGGCTCTCAACAATGCCTGGGTATAATGGTGCTATCACTTGCAACAAAGGATATTAACAACATGTTTTGTATATTGCCTTTCAAAATAATACACAACGCAGCACAACAGTTGATATAGTGGCATTCAGACTCATGCAGAGCAAGACGTTTATGAGGGTACAGATTCCGACAAGTGCTCCTCTATAAGTATAGGAAAGCGTAGACTAACAGACTTTACACAGTTGGTGAAGACAGTTTACTTAAAACAGAATTTTCATTGGCTTTTTCTTTCTTTTTTTACCACTGAAGTGATTAAATGCTGTCATGCTCACGCAAGCTCAAGGTCTGTGTGTTTATACAACACTGTATTGTTGACTAATTGTTGGCAATGCTACACTAGCAAGAGTACAAAGGGCTGCATGAAAATTTATATATTTTTTGTAGCAATTTATGAATTTTCTATTGTTTGGGCAACATTACTGAACTTAGAAGTCTCAGTTTTGATTGTTACAATGTGAATTAAGAGAGTATTGTCTGACGGTGCGACCTCTTCTGCTCTTTCCTTCTCTCTGTAGGAGCATCTAGCGGGGCCTACCACTGCCACCCAGACCATGCATATGGAGAAGAGAGTGATAAGGTAAGAAATCACTCTGTTTTAAATGCTGCAAGTTGTCTCCATATTAAATGATATTTAGGACGGAAACACAATTTGTCATTGTGTGTGTGTGTGTGCTGAGTGCAATATGTCAATCTCAGCCTCCGCTGTAGCTAGTAAATATGACTTCAGTTTGTGTTGCCGCTGTGGTCATGAACTCTGTTAACTCATGAATTCAGAATATAGTATGATCATGCTTTTATTAGTCATTTGATATTTTTGTCTAATTAAAAGTACTTGAGAAGTTCATGTCTACCACAAACACACCAGGTGGAAATTAAATCTTCTTGTACTGGAAATAAAACTAATATACTACTACAATTTAGTATCTTTAGTTAAAAATTATGTTCATCAGTTTTGAAATTTTATTTTGAGATGACTTACAAGTAATAAAATAAGTCAAACCTTTTGCTTGCAATGAAATGTACATACATTCAAACATTTGAAATAATAACAAAAAATTAATTAATTGCTGCTAAGACAGAAATAACATGAAGAACTTCATGAATGACAAAAGATTTTCTCCATCCCTTTAACTTTGAGAAATGTTTGATGTGTTTTATGTTGCGCTCGCTGGCAGTTAACTGTTTGTTGTGTAGACGTCTTCTTAAAAGAAGTGCTGCCGTGAGAAACACAGTGCAGTTTGCAAATGGCAGCTCCGCTTTGTGTTTCACAAATGCTGAACTATGTTTATACATTATACAGTTTTAGATGGCCTGTGGCAAGCATGCCCCCCGTGGATGGAGAAATGTAAAGTGTGCTTGTTTGTTGTTTAAGCATATTCCTTATGGGCAGCTGTGCTCGCATTGTTCTGTGTGTTTTTGTTTTCCATTTGATTGGAAGGACTCGGGTAGGAGCTGTGATTTTAAGCAATGAGCTGATGGACAGTTGAGGAAACTTTGTTTTATCGGCTTATTACTGAATGATACATCCCTACATCTACGTTAAACAATAATAATATGTTCAACATATTGTTACTGATAACCTTAGCAATACTGTCATATCAGTGATGACAGTATTGTACAACCATACTCATGTACTTCATTTTCTGAAGTACACTTATATACTTATATGCACTTATATAAACTTATATAAGTGTACTTCAGAAAATGAAGTACACTTATATATCATCACAAGTGGAGGTCTGTGTTAAAAGCAAGCAGATAAAGGGGAGAAGGGTGAAGAAGGAGAAGAGAGCGGAGACAGGATGCTGAGGAAGGTGTTGCAGAAAGCTTGGAGGGAGAGAGTGAAGGGAGGGAGGTGAGGCCAAAAACAGGGAGGGGGTATTGCTAATGATTTCACCTCCAGCTGTGGGACTTGGTTGGAGCGAGAGAAGGGAAGGGAAGGAGGGAGGGAGGGAGGGAGGGAGGGAGGGGAAGGAAGG
Source organism: Sandelia bainsii (assembly GCA_032362345.1). Taxonomy (NCBI): domain Eukaryota; kingdom Metazoa; phylum Chordata; class Actinopteri; order Anabantiformes; family Anabantidae; genus Sandelia; species Sandelia bainsii. Next base: position 21,700,851 of record JAUMHL010000001.1, read on the forward strand.
GAGGAACAGTGGCAGAGGAAACAAAATGGGCTTTGAAATCTTGTTGATGGAAAGGGAGGGGAGGGAGAAGTGTTTGAGTGTTAGTGGAAGCATGTCTGCAAATATTAATGAATCTGTAAAAGCAAATGACCATATTTGCTTAGTCTGCACATTCATGCACAATTTCTAGGGTATGAATGCTGGAAAAGGAAAAACCTGGGTTTGGTTGCAATTCTAAGGTGTGTGCGCGTGTGTGTGTGTGTGGGGGGGCTTTCTTTATTTTGTTGGTTCTCAGTAATGACAGCGAAGCCAGTTGCTGACCACAGTTACTTTGTGTGTGTTACTATAAGTAGATGTATGCATATTGCAAATGTGGACACGGTGAAGTAGAACATGTTAGTGTGTCTGTACTCATGCTTCAGGATATCTGCTCTCCCTGATGTGTGCACTCCCTTATCGAATCTTTCATTCACATCCTCTGTTTAATTTAGACTATTTTGTCTCTGTGACACGTCAGACACTGCACGACTTGGCACATACAAATGCATGATAATTTAGTAATGCTGTTGTTAACAACACACATGGCAGACTGGCTTAAATGCATCAACAAAACAACTGCAAAATACAATATTTGCAAGTGGGTATTCGCTGTCATGCGCTGTGTTTAAGAAGCAAGAATTAATTTTTTTTATTTCACGGTGTTGTTTATACTTTTGCGGCTGCAGCACAGCTCACCACCGAGAAGCAAAATGAGTCAGGACAGGGTTAATGAATGTCACAGAGCAGCGAGACAGTGTTGTGAAATCCCCACATCCCTTCAACAGAGCAGCATGCCTATGGTTTTTGATAGTTAATTACTGTCGTGTCAGTGTTGTGCTTGTCCGATGATTGATTCCTAAATCACATATGATCAGGAAAAGCTAGATTCTTAAAATATCAGTTAAATATATTTGATTAACAGTTGAAAGGTGGCACAGTAGTGCCAGCAAGGAGGACCCAGGTTCAAATCCATGGGTCGGCCGCGTGCCTCTTTGTGTGGAGTTTGCATGTTCTCCTCAGGTCTGCGTGGGTTCTCTCCGGGTACTCCGGCTTCCTCCCACCATCCAAAGACATGCAGTTAGTTAGTGTGAGCGTGTGTGGTTTCTACACTGAACGCTGCAGAATGTGCTGTAGTATCAACTTTAAAGTTCACAATGTTTCTGGGCCGTGCTGAGAGCATGTTTGTGGAGCAGGTTTTTTTTTTTTTCTGGCTTTAGTGAAAACATGTTCGGACCCGACGTGCATGGGTGTGTGTGTGTGTGTGTGTGTGTGTGTGTGTGTGTGTGTGTGTGTGTTCAAAACAAACGCTCTATTAGAACATAAAGCCACGTAATGGCATATTGCTTGAGACACACACACACGCATACACACACCCACCCCTTTGTCTGGCACCGCTCCCCTCCCACTAACATGGGTAGACAGGCCCATCAAACTTTCATACTAATGGGCAATAGTCTGCATGTGTTGTGTAGACTGTATGTGTGTGTCCTATCTAAGAACTTCTTGTCTTGTCCCCTCAGATTTCAGGCTGGGGTCTGGGACAGGACAGGCACGGAAAAAGGTGGGGGAGGTTGTGGGGAGGCAAGAGGAAGAGAGGACTGTAGTGGGGTTCAGCTTATCTGATGGAAGGAAAAAGGAGGGGGATGGGAGGAGGTTGTCGAGAAGGGTGGGGTGTGTGTGTCCGGGGGGTGGGGGTGGGCTTGGGATAGAAGAGGCTGGCTCAGATATGAAAATGGGCACAGTAGCAGCTGTCCCTAGGGTTTTGGGGTTGGGGCTAGACTGGTAGGAGGTTGTGGGGTGTCGGGTCAGAAGAGAGGGGGTTGTTGAGATGAACAGAGGGGCATGGGGGGGGATTGCTGGTGCCCTCCAGTCCTCTTGTGTAGAAAAGGGACATAGTGTGTATCTTCCATATATCAGCAGCCAAAGGGGACCTAGAAAAGCTTGTTTCTTTCTTTGTCATGCACATTAGATCATGTGAGCTCTTACTTTGCTTTCTCGGTATAAATGACAGCCCAAACCTATATTGCTTAGTATATTTATTCTGCTCCTACTATCAAAGCTTCAGACGAAGTGAAAGATTTTGACTAATAAAAATCAATAATTAATATGAAACCAGGATGATGTGAACAAATATTTTCTGTTCTTTAAAAATGTTTGGGTTTTTTAAAGAACAGAAAACCTAAGTCATTGCATAAGTTGAATACTACCTGTCAATGAGAGAGCTGAAAAATATTAGACAGCTAAATAGTATTTTGAGCAATAGATAAGGAAGAGCAGGATGTGCTCCAGCTTTGGGAGACGCTTGCTGCTGCACCAGTTGCCTTGGGCCCAAATGTTCAGGCATGGTAATTTACACGGCTTATAAAAATACAGGCAGGCACAGACAGACACACTCAGAATCATGGTGTGCAACCCTCGCTACGACCCAAATTTGTTCTGTCATTTAGGGTCTGGTGCACCCTCAGGCTCCATCTAGCTTTACCCCCTCTTTCATGCCTCGCTGTCCTTCATACTCACTCCATCTGTGCTCCTCTTTTTCTTCCAGTGCTCTTCCTTTTTTCCAGCTCTGCCCTATCGTGTATCCCACTCTAGTCAAGACTAAATGAAGTCATTGTTATTGTTTGTTTACAATAAGCTGCTGAAGATCAGGTCAAATCCAGTGCTACGAATGAGCAGTTGAGCCATTAGTGTACAGTGCATTTGGCCCCACAGTCAAAATACATTTTGTTCCAGGTTGTTAGAATAGCAGTCTCCCTTTGAAGAGCTTCAGAAGGTATTGTGCTTTATAGGTTATTGAACTCAAACGGTGGCAGCTGCCCATGTGCGAGTGTGAATTTGCGCATGTCTGCAGGCGTTTCCATAACTGTGTGTGTGTCTGTGTTTCTGCAGGCTGCTCTCCAGCTGTTTCCTGTTAGCTATCACACTGCTCTCAAGGTTGCTGAGGTGTGTGTGTGTGTGGATGTGTGTGTGTGTGGGTGTGTGTTAAAAGTCACAGCCGCTGAGTCATTTTTATCACACTTTAACAACGTGTCTCTCCCACGAAGAGGGGAGGTAGAAGCAGGGATCAAGTAAGAGGAAAGGGGGGAAAGAAGTGTTGAGGTGGTAACTATGAGGGTGTGTGTGTGTGCATATGGGGTGTCTCATAAGGAACCTGTGTGTTCTTCAAAGCATAGGGGAGTATGACTAAGAACTGACACACGAGCATGTGTGTGTGGTCTTGCCTCACCAAGTGCCAAGTATAAGAGTCACTTCTTGACTCTAAATGCAGTGACTCACAGATGAGTTGATAGGATTGAAACAAGAGTATACGATAACACCTTAGTCAGTCTGAACGTGGATGACTCCATCGTCAGCTATGTCACTGTTTCTCTGTATATCACCGAGTGTTCTGGCTCCATGAGAGAAAAGATTTTGTCGAGCTGTCCAGTTGAGGGTGTGTATGTATGATTCGCACGTTGGCCCTCTGGTAGTGAGTCCTCGTCTTGCGTTTGCATTTCTCCTCTCCAAGAGGAAGTGACTTTGAACCCTCAGGGATTCGAATGCTGGTGGTGTAATATATGCTCTCTTTCACACACACACACACACACACACACACGCTGGATCATACAGGAAATGCCATGTGTCACAAAGCAACTTAGTGTCTATGCAGCAGTGTGGATTGTAGGCCAGAGGAACTGTAAAGCATGGTGAAATTGATTAATTTGATACGAGTGCTATGGGTCACTAACCACAATGCCCCCTCTCTAACACTCCTTTCTGTGTTTCCTCCTCCAATTTCTACTTCTCTCTATGCAGAGTGAGGAAAGCCCCAGTCCAAAGCGCCAGAGGCTGTCCAGTCAGTCAGTCTTAGAACAGCTAACCTCATCCGCTCCCCCGCCATCCACCCCTTCTCCCCCCATCCGGCCCTGGGAGTCAGGACCCCCAAGTCGGAGACAACCACACCCTCACACACACTACCACCAGGAGAGATGTCTCACTCCTGCGCGGCACAGACGCAGGTAAAGCTCTTTTTTGTTTCTACAACTTAGTTCCACTGTATTGAGTTACCTGAGGGGCCCAAATATAAAACTGTCTATTTTCTCCCCACCCTTCAGCCCGCCAGCAAGGCGTCAGCGGGGTCGTCTCTCCAGACCCACCCGTCACTTACCTCCACATCACCACACCTCCACCCAAGGCCCCGCACTTCGTCTGTCGCCATCAGAGCTCCAGGACGAAAACCACCAACACATCCCCCATCACTCCCCCCACCAGACATACCCAACACACACTCCCAGCGCTTACACTCAACCCCCCACAGCTGGCGGCGCAGGAGCAGGTTCGGAAGAGCCCCGAGCTTTCCACCCACCCTCCTTGTCGTCCCGGCTATTGCATCCGGCTGCTCACCACCACCACCACCATCATCAACAGCAGCATCATGCAACGCAACAGCAGCAAGGAGCCATGGTCATGGACTTGCATGAACAGGTTAGTCTGAAATGCTTTTCATTTTTGTGTGTGTACACTAGGAAACGTTCCATATTGTGAGTGTGTGTGTTTCTGTTATTGTGTGAGGCTGTGTATTAAGTGTGTGAACTGTGATTTCCCTCCAGCTGCAGCAGGGCAGTGTACCAGTCTCCTACACAGTGACCCCAGTCCCTCCTCACGGTCTTGCAGCGCCTTTGTGTAGCGGTCAACACCTTCCACCTACCTGTTCATCACAACAACAGGTCCCCACCTGCAGCGTGGTCTTCAGCGCTGGACAACACTACCACCCGGTGAGAAGAACAAAGCAGCGTGTAGATTTTAGAACACTGTTTTTAGGTTTGTTTGTTAAAGAAAAGTACACTTTGTGGTATACACTCGCCTTCAGCTCAACCAAAGGAAAGGAAAGTGCTGGAGGGAAGGAGGTTAAAAGTAGCAATAACCCAGAGAACATTCTGTGGTGTCAAGAGGCGTCTTAGTGTTGCCAGCCTTTGCTGCCACCTTGTGGAAACACTGAGCACATCACCACAGTGAGAAAACGCACAATTAAACCTTTTTCTCTCTTCTCTTTCTCCTGTTTCTCTCCTCAGATGCTACAAGCGTGTTCAATGCAACATTTGCCGGTGCCCTTCACTTTTCCGTCACTGCTGTCCAGTGACCCTCAGTTCCTGCTTCCTCCTCCACACCACCTCTCTCACCACGCTCCACACCTCCCCACACCTGGACAGTTCCTGCCTTTCCAGACGCAACAGCCTCGATCAGTAAGTGAATGTTTTATGTTTTTATAGATTACGTAGATTAGGACTGTCGTATACCTTAAAATAGCCACTAATACAATATTTGCTAGTAGTATTGCACTGTTACTCCATTTATCATATAAATATTTAAACCAGCAAACTTGATTTTGCTAAAATGTCCCACAAATTGAACCACAAATTTAAATTACCATTATTGGCTATTAATAATTATTTTCCCACTATAACACCTCTTCTCCTTCCTAGCCCTTACAGAGGATCGAAAATGAGGTTGAGCTTCTAGGAGAGCAGCTTTCTGTGGGTGGAGGTTTCAGCTACGCCCACCATCACCACCACCACCACCACCAGCCTCCCTCCACGCTGCCGCCCTCCACACCACTCCAATTCCTATCACACCACGACCCTCTGTCGCAGGAGCTCTTTACGGTGGTGAGTATAGTAATTGAATGACATTTGTTTGGATGATAATACAGTATATTGATTGTCTTAACCTAGGTGGAATAAATTTTCTTCTCTCTTCTGTCCCATTATTCACAGCCCTATCCACACTTTATGCCTCGTCGATTCACAAGTCGGCGTTACCGCTCTCAACAGGCTGTTCCTCCAGCACCTTACCACCCCAGCTTCCTGCCTTACTTCCTGTAAGTGTTTATGTTTATGTTGGAACTATGCAGGTGATTTGAATGTAGACCTGAATACGTCACAGAGAGGTAACAGACAGTCTGCTTAACATGTGTTCTTTGCCTTCAACCACTCGTCACAGGTCCATGCTTCCTGTTCCCCCAAACGTGGCCCCCACTATCAGTCTAGAGCTGGATGTGGATGATGGAGAGGTGGAGAACTATGAGGTAGGAGAAACTGTTTCCGTAGCATTAAGCCAAGAATATTTTCCCAATTCACAATATGTTCTTTGAATGGGAGACCTATGAAATTAGCAAACATGAATGTCTTTGTCTACACATTCACCAGGACATCATGTCATTCCTTGTCAGTTTCAGTACAACATTTTTTAAAAGAGCACATTTTCTCATATTTTACTGACACTATGTCCATTGTAAACTTTGTCCTCTTGACCATGTTTTTCTGTGTAAAACCTTCAGGCCTTGTTGAACCTCGCAGAGCGCCTGGGAGAGGCCAAGCCCCGCGGTCTAACTAAGGCAGATATAGAACTGCTTCCATCGTACAGGTTCAATCCCAACAACCATCAGTCTGAGCAAACACTGTGAGTATTTGTGTGTGTGTGTGTGTGTGTGTGTGTGTAGTGAAGATCTTTTTCTTGAGCTTGGTTGTGGGCTTGGTGTGATATGATGTTAAAATGTACCGACTTTATGTTACAGGTGTGTGGTATGTATGTGCGACTTTGAGTCTCGCCAGCTCCTAAGGGTGTTGCCCTGTAATCACGAGTTCCACGCCAAGTGTGTAGACAAGTGGCTTAAGGTGAGTGAAGACACTGAGCTGTTTGGATAATTGTAAATTTATCAGGTGTTTGCTTACTGGGCTTGTTACATCAGAAAGTGACATAGCAGCACTAGTCAGTCACAATAGTGTACTAAAGCGCTTTCTATTTTCTCTTTGTGTTTTCACCCCTGGTATTTTGTTTTCAAGATTATACACTGTTTCCAGTAATAATTATAAGCTAAGAAGCTAGTCAGCAGACAGTAAGCAAGTAAGCTCACAGGACAATATGGTGATATACAGTAGTTTATTGTGTCACACTGTCCGCAAAGCACCCCTTCTTTTCTGGAGCAGATTGTACTCTGTTATTTTACATAAAAAAATTGATAGAAGCAGACAGAAATATGCATGTAATAATAATAATAATAATAATGCATTTTATTTATAAGTGCCTTTCAAAACACCCAAGGACACTTTACATAGCAAAG
>JAUMHL010000001.1:21708067-21841994 GCA_032362345.1 Sandelia bainsii
GAGGGAGAAACAATGGAGTTGTCAATGTTAATGAAACAGCTGCCGGCTTTGGATAAAGTTGATTTGGTACCAATGAGTAGAACCTCAGTTTTGTCGCTGTTAAGTTTGAGAAAATTTGACGAAAACCAAGTTTTTATCTCATGGAGGCAATCAGAGAAGGAGGTAGGTGGTAGTGGAGAGGTGGGTTTAGAGGAAAGGTAGAGCTGGGTGTCATCCGCATAGCAATGAAAATTGATATTAAATTTACGGAAAATAGGGATAATAGGATGTGGTAGCTTCCTCTGGTTCCTTAAGAAGTCAGTAGGACTTCTAAATTCACATAAATATGTGCTTTTTACTGTTGTGTTTGTCTATTATATATTCATCTTTTAGGATTTATTTTAAGTGGGTTTTTAACTTTCATCTCTTCATTTTTTTCCCCTTCTTTCCAGGCAAACCGAACATGTCCTATCTGTCGAGCCGATGCCTCTGAAGTGCAGCGGGACTCTGAGTGACCTCTGACTCGGATCAACACCAAACACCACCAATCTCCGGCTCCCTTTGACTCCCTTTTGGATGCACCAATCAGTGAACTTCTCTCCTTTTACAATACACCTCCGCTCACACATTCTGCCACATGACTGGGACCATTCCTCCTCAACCCATCACTCTCTTTCTCCCAGGACACTGAACAGTAATTCTCACCTGGGATCAGCATTTAGGGGTGTGGAAACTTTCTACTGACTTGTGCTCACCTTATTGCTGGACTTCATAGGCCTTCTTTTTAGGACTATTATTATTACTCTGCCTTCTGCTCATGATTACTCCTTTTTGTAAGAATGGCCTTTGAAACACACATTCGATGTCATTATTTCCAAACTGATGCAACCTGTTCAGTCTACCTGACAGAGAAAAGTATAGTTCTACTAACAACCCCAGAGGGACAATTGGCAGTCCAAAGATGATGGTAATTTCATTGTTGTTATTCTGGTTAGAATTAAGTGTTCATCTTAGCTTGGAGACATAATTTTTTACAAGACTCCTTAAAATTACAGGTGAACAGATTCAGTCAATTTTAATTTCTGTATATGTATTGTTACATTCCTTGGTGTGAGGACAGTGTGTGACTGTGTATACATGTGTGTTTGTTCAAAAATCAAAGTTTAGGACCAGGAAACCCTGCTGGGATTTATTGTTGTTGTTTTTTTCGTCACACATGGTCAACACGTTCTACAGTTCGACTCTGTTACTCCATGCTTGCCGATCTACATCGATCTTGAATGTGAATAGGATGAATACTTTTGAGAGACATTTTTAGCGATGCATTTGGATGGAAATATTTTCTAACTACAATGAAACAAATTATTACTATTTCCCTGTCTTAACATATCCATTAAGCCCCCCCCCCACATTAAATGAATACATTTAGGTCCTATAGCGCTGATCAGGTGAACAGGAAACATTCATTAAAAAATGTCATAAAGCATTCATTCATGCTCAGTTTTCAAGCTTTCATATAGGAAAATGGCCTTTGAAAACATGTCTGTGTCTGTCTTGGTACTCAAACAGTTTTCTGTAATTGTTGACACATCGAGGTAGAATGTTTTCTCCATCACTGACAGGGAACAAGTTTAAAGAGACATAAGGTCACAGCTAAATCTACTATGTTTCACCAAACGGTGGCTCTGGCACTTTAATATGTAGATTTAAGACCTTCATCCTCTTTTCAGAAGAAACCACTGATCTATTTTTTTCCACAGTCAGGTGTATGAGAAAAACACAAATGCATTAAAAACATACGTGTTCCACTTTACCTTGTTGTACCTATAACAAACCAATATGTTAATGTTTTCACTGCACATCTGTTCATTTCCAGGTTTTGGGACTGTGTTTCTTAATAATACTTCATCTCTGTAAGGCCTGTGTCAGTTTGTCACAACATAACTCTTAGATGTTCACCTCATGCACAGAGCTGATTTTTTCTAATGTAATTTATCACTATTGATCTCAAATGGTATTTCGTGTGAAGATGACAACCTAACATGGGCCTTAGAGAGATCAGTTTGAGAAGTTCAGATAAAACTTTTACAATTTTCCAGGTACAACTTGTGTTGATCCAATGTCACCACATCAGACCAATGCATTTTATTAAACTTGTTTTAAACACAAACCATTTGTATCACTGTCCAAGAAGAACATTCATCTTGTGCAACTCCTCTTCAGTGTTGTCGGTGTATAAAGTCATGTATTATCATGGGAATGGAGGGAAATTATACTTTGTCATTGTTTTTGTTTTTCCCTTTGGAGGTCAAAGGTCATATGTGTGACTTTATGCATCCATTTTGTGTCTTAGGATTGTTTTTTTGTGTTGGACAGTTTTCTGTTGCTTGGTACACTAGCAATTACCTCAGTCCCACTATTTATGTCTTTTCAGAAAATGGTGCCACCAGTATGATTAGTGCTTAACCATTAATTTTGCTAATCTTTTCCATGCAAGTTGTTGGGTTATTTTTGAATATTTTTCCTTTAAATGCTATGAAACTACCATTAAAATTGTGTCATAGTAGTTCCATTATGTATTATATCTGTAACCAAAATCATTTGAAGGCCTGTTATAATGATAAGGAAATTTTTAACAAACATTTGTACATTTTGTATGAGAGTTAATACTAGTAATACCTTATTAAGTAGTGCAATGATTTTTTTAATCCTTTACCCCATCTTTTGGATTTCAAAAGCTGGTTCAATAATAAATGTATAACATCCTCTTCTAAAACATTGTTTTCAAGTTATTCTTTCCTGAACTTCTTTCCCTCACAGCTTTTAAAAATGTTTGACTTTCTTCTCCGCTGAGGCACATTACACAGACAAGTGATTTGTGTTTGTGTGTTTTGAGGACAGTCCACTCGGTGGCAGTGTAGTGCTGGTTCTGAGTTGCACTAGCTTACAATTTCCAGACCCCATTTATATATTTGCTCACAGGCCACTTTATTAGGTACACAAGTACAATCTGATGCAGTCCAGTAAAGCAGCTCTGCCATGAATTTTTACAAGGTTCCGATTTCTCAGTTTTTGTTAAAACTGTCAGAACAGTGATAATTCTACTATATGTGTAGGCTATAGTGGGTGGTGGAGTTGTACTGGAGTACATTAAGAGGTGTTTCTAATGTTTTGGTCCCTAACATTCATCTAAATAAAACATTACATTTCATTCACAGCATAAAAATGTTGTTCAAATTATGTAGACAAAAATATGACCACGCCATATAAGAATACATGAATATTGTGCCCAGGTCTGGCCCGTGTGCAGTATTTCTACATGAGGCCTGATTCTGTCTGTTCTCCTTCAGTACCGGCTGACCCAGCAACATTTTTTTCATGTGTAAACAAGAATCAGGCCAGGTGTAGAAGTAACATCAGACATTCGTGCTATATGTGGGCTGGACTCAGGCCACATAGTGGAACAGTTTACATGGCACTGAATGTCAAATTGATCTTATCATAATTGGAGGCTACAAAATGGACAATTTCCACTCTCTTTAGTACAATTCTAGAGCTGTCCCAGCCAAAACACACCACAAGTTTGTCTTTACACGCCACATGGAAACACATGTACATCATGGAAAACCTTCCTTTTTACCACTGATCTGATTTAATTGCAAGGCCTTGACACTTTTCTTGGCCCTTTGTGATGGTAAACGGAACATCTGTGGGTTTGGACTGTTGGTTGGACTAAAGAAGCAGCGTCAAGTGAAATGATATATTCAGGGTATCATGCATTATGTAAATTCCACCATATAAAAGTCTGGCAGTATGTGTAGTGCAAGTCTAAAAAGAGTACACAGCCATTTATAGTTGCCAGGAGGATGTCATTGTGTGTTCCAAGATGATTTAGTACAAGGCACAATATATGTTCATTGTCATAAATATACTCATTTGTTAGGTGCTGTGAAGGAACCTTTGTATAAATGTATGCACAGATTGGATAGTGTGGAGAACAGCATTTTTGCAGCAACCACTGCATAATTCTATTTGTGCAGTTTGAGAACTGCTGACAGGTTTTTGTTATTGTCATGTTGCATAATGTGACAGTCTGTACATACAGTTTCTTACTTCTCTGAGGAACATGTTTGAGCCTTTTTCCACGCTTGTGCTAACAGAAAGGCTGATAAACATAGTTACTGGTATGTTTTATTTCAGTTACATCCATATTCTCAGCTGTTCTACAACTTGTTTTGACCCCTGTCCTTCGAGACCTTTCTGAAGGAAGCACTCATACAGCTGCTTCAGCTGGTTGCCATTATTCTCACTGCACCAAGCATAATTGAGCATTTTTTCCACACATAACACTACACATTCTACACATAACAGAGTAGCTATTTTATCACAATCTGATATTTACATACTGTATGCTTACAAATTATCATCACATACTGTTGGTTGACATTCTTGAGATGACAACTATGTTGCCCTAATTTTGCGCAGTCTTACAATAATGTATGTAACGTGTGACTTCACTCTTATTCTAATGTTTAATGTCTTCAGACTTCAGCGTCTTCTAGTCTGAGCATTGGTAACATCCAGAACAATTATCATGCAGCTGTATGTCAATTATTGACCATAGCATTTTATGCTTTAAGAGTCTTATTTTCATTTTTATATAAAAGCAGCAGTTAACCCAAATTACTAAAAAATATTTTCCCATATGACACTAGTGATAACATAAGTTTTTAAACTTTTTTGTTGGGTTTTCACCAGGTTATGTTTTGTTTCAATGTAGCTAAAATGTATTTTCATTCCTAACTGTGAGCAAATAAATCACGATTAGCCTGTTATAGCTAAAAGTGTTCCAAAGTGATATTAGACTGAGATAAATAATTATCAGCTAACTACAATAGTAAAATGCTACTTACACATCAGTGCATATGTTACATTAAGCTAACTGTATATAACACTATCTCAGTCAAAGGGGCTATTTTCTTGAAAATGAACACTTGAGCCTCACAATCTCACACATGTAAACAAACTGGCATTTTCTGAAGGAAGGTGTTCATCTGGAAACTTTCCCAGGATGTACATTATATATCTAGGTAGTTAGCTGTAATGGCTACCCCAGACTATATCATGCATTTGCTTTCTTCTGCCTCAGAGATAATTGAAAATTGAAATTATGTTTATTCTGAGCACTCTCTGACACTAACATTGACTGCTGTTTAATGCAAGTTTTTATTTCCCTAAATCTAATAAATTAATATTAGCTATAGAGTCATCATACTTAGGTCTAAAAAAAATCTCTTTTAAATACAGGACTTTTACTGTCAAATGGACTATTTTCACAGTGTGATACTTTTATTTAAGTAAAGAATCTAAAGCAGTGATTCCTCTGCCACTGACGCTGTGGAGTGATCAATGTGTTATACACAGTATTTGGTGTACAGTACTGTTTAGTGTTGGGTCATTGGTGTAGAAGGTGTTGCTGGTCTTGCGATTTTACTTTATGTATGTCTACTATACTCTTTATAGTTTTATTTTGCTATATACAGCTTTGAATCTCTAGCGTTGCCTCCAGTTGTAAATACATGTTTACACAGTTATATACCTATATTTGTGTCTTCAACAGTCCACTCTGATGATCACTGAATACACCTCAACATTTATAATGACTGACATCTCATGACTGTTACAGTGTTTTCTGTTTCGACCACTTCAGCCTGCTGTCTAGTATAACTCAGAGAAGTCTGGTTTCCTCTACCTGTTCAACACGCACATTCTTTACAGACAGATGTAACTGTGGTTTGAATCTGAGTTTAGACTTTGATCCAAACAATACTTTGGGTTTTTGTCAAATTTAGAACCAACTTATTATTCCATGCAAAATGAAGATTGTTGGTGAAAATACAGAATAATGGTCCCAAACATCTTCCTTTAGGCACACAGCATTGCAACTCTTTCACATTTGAATAACTTCCATCATAAAATATACATTGTCTCCTATTTGACAGATAACTGTTAAACAAATACACAGTATGAGGAATACATTTGTTCCTCCCACCATCTAAAAGACATGCATGTTAGGTTGATTGATTGAGTCTAAGATTGGCTGTAGGTGTGAATGTGAGTGTGCATGGTTGTTTGTCTCTATGTGTCGGCCCTGCGATGGATTGGCGACCTGTCCAGGGTGTACCCACGCCCGATGACAGCTGGGATAGGCTCCAGCACCCCCCGTGACCCTTACGAGGACAAGCGGTTAAGAAAATGGATGGATGGATGGATGTCTCCAGTCCTGTTTGCCATAGCCTTTGCCACATCTCTTTCAGCCATAATATTTTTCAGTCCATGGGGCCCTGACATTCCTAAATGTATGTCTATGTGAAATATGAAACTTCATATATGAAGTATGAGTAAAATCTCACTTATTACATGATTAGATGTCTTTCTGATTTTTTTAAGTATGTTTTAGATTTTTCCAGCTCAGACACAGATTTCTTCTGTTGTCCACAGAACCGGAGATAAAGCCACAACATCTCAGCCACGCATTTTCTCCTCTACACCTTCTGTACTTACCTGTGCCACAGAAACTGCACACGTTCCTGGAACAGCAGCCGTCTACCAAAACGTTTTCGAAGCACACTCAATTTAAATGTTGAAATGTGAACAAAAAGAATGAGAGAAAAGTATCTGTGTGTAGTTTCAGCTGCAGTGAGTTGAAAGACTGATCATTTTTTCCTCTCAGGATTCAGGTCTTTGTGAGATTCTACGTCACTGTTCTGGATCATTGTGAGGTCACATTCTGACAACACTGTCTGGAACTGAACTCATCACTCATTCATATAGATAACCCAACAAATCATATATAGGTGTGAGAGGTACAGTATATTGTATGAGTCTCACAGTGCTGTTCACATAATGTTATAAGACACATTGTCTTACTTTGTTTCTGGCCCTGCTCTTGTCCTTCTCATTTGTGCTCCATCGTGTCCCCGTTCTCAAGGCTCTAGTGAAGGAAAAGCACAGGCGATGATGAGTGAGCCTTCATCTCCTGGTCCTTTACGAAGATGGAGGGTCTCTTGGTTTTAAGTAGCACAGATTCGCCACACACGTTGGACTTGAACTGTACTTGCCCTCTGTTTGCAGCAAGCTTCAGATCAGGGTGAGAGCGACTGAGATGTTATTAGGTGGAGATGTGACTAAATTAACACTTGTTGCATACTGACACTGAGAACTCGGGAAGGACTTTACACACAGACACTTAAATGCATCCTAGTTCTGACTTCCAGAGGCTGCATAAAGGTATGTGATAACATGTAGCCTGGAATCACAACAGCCATGAACTTATCTTATATAGTTTCATAAATTATTTTGAGTTTTATCAGGACGCAGATGCACAAACATGTATACCTTTAAAAGTTTTGAAATGACAAGGCTAATTTGTTTCTGCTGACATTTGGGTTTAATATCAAATGATGTATATGAGACGAAAGTTGAGAATTTCAGCTTTTATTTGATACTATGTGCATCTAGACATGTTAAACAACACAGATGAGCACTTTTTGTATCAGATGACCCAAACTGTCAGTGAGCAAAAGTACTGGAACAGAAAGTTTTATTTTGAAATTAAACAAACAAAAAGTGCCATCTCCTGTGTTGTTTAACATATTGAGGTGTGCATCAAATAAAAGCCAATAAAAGAAAATAACTTTCGTCTCATACCAATTGTTTGATCTTCGGTGTCCCCTGGTATCTGACACCAAGACAATCAGCAGCATATTGTTGCTTTCCTCTTGAACCGAGCCTGGAACAGAATTTTTTCTACCACCACTGTAGCCACGCTTCCATTCAAATAAGTCACAGGTTTGTTCAATTAGAGATCACAGGAAAGAAAGTCAAGTTAGTTCACGGCATGCAGTCACAGTTATTAAAATAAAAGCATTCAAACGTGCAATACATTAAATCGCAGCAAAAACTAAAATAAAATGCACACAAATAAATAAAACAAAATACACACCAACACTAAATTAAAATACGCAGTAAAAGACCATCACTTGAATATAAAATGTGTTAAATACACAATACAATAGCTGCCCTGTGACATTTACACCTGCCCATTTTTCCTGCTTCCAGCATATCAGTGTTGACTCTTCCCTTGCTGCTTATTGTATCTACCCCCTGACAGGTCCTACCGTAATGAGATATGATTATGAGATGAGATGTGATTATTCCCTCACTTGACAATTGTTTCAATGTTAAGTGTCTGTTTATTTTTCATAACTGCTCCTTTGTTGGTTACTTCAAAACCTTTAACTGGCCGGTCATTGAGTCAGTGCTGCCATCTACTGGTGTTCATGATACAAAATGGATTCAATCCCTTCTTTTCTGTGCTGTCATATCTTTTTTTTAGTGTCAGTTGGGCTTCAGTAAGATTTATTATTGAGATAGTTGTATCTCATGCTTACAACAGTTAATGGAAGAGATAACGTATGTAGAATGCATGTGCGTACGTACATGTACATGTAATGTGTTTACACTCACCATCAAGCAGAACTATAGAGGCAGGTTAAAGCGAGTCATCATCTTATTTCTGACTGAGATTATTTCAGAACAACAGTTTGACTGATGGTTTGAAACAGATCCAGGCTGCTGTAAAGTCAGAGTCAGCAGCTAATCCACCTAAACTGCGAGTGGAACACCTCAAGAACACTGGGAAATGTAATCAGCTACACTGGGTGAATTGTGCCAGTAAGTAAAACAGATTAATTTTAAGAAATAATGAATGGTTGTTAATCTCATCTTGATGCAAATGTAAATTTTGTTGCCTGCCATGATCCTGCCAAACAAATCAGTGACATTAAGATAGGCTGATCAACACTGTGTTGCGTATGTAGAATCTATGTCTTTTGCATGTCATACATGCTGGGCCTTTGTTACCCTGTCACTGTCACTGTTGTCAGTGTGGTTCATTTGATCTCACCAATAACACTGAAAATCAAATGCATGTTGTCTGAATATGTATTTCTTAAAAAGAGCAGCACACATACACACACACACACACACACATATATCTGCACAAACCACACACAACAGCTTGAGTGACGTCTTTTGAGCTGTTTGATCAACACACAAAGAAAATAAGTTTGGTAAAAGTTCAAGATGTATTTGAGGTCATCGAGATAAAACACGTGACACATTAGTGTCATTGTGTCGATTTTTGAAAAGTATAAAACTGTTTCCACCGTTTTCTACTGACTGCATCTGTGCCCTTTTGAGTGCTGAGCACTTGCTGTCAGACTGTCAGGATTCAGCGTGCTGATTCAGCTTCAGTTATCCCAACCACTAAAGTAAAACAATGCTTTCTCTTCCACTTAATAGTTTCTCCCTCCTCTCTCTTACTGTGAGAGAGGATCAACTACAGTATATTTACCCTCTAATACTCCTGCTGTATTGAGCTCAGAGTAACCTGGATAGACAGCTGAATCATATTCTTTACAGCATATTGATTTGCCCTAAAGTATAAAGACAGGTTCTATAATATTCTGAGCTTGTAAAATGGTGCTGACATATTTTCACTGGCATATTTCATGGCTGGTTATCACCTTTTGTGAGCCTGTGAAAATGTATGAGAGGATCATGTTTGTGAACGTGAAAAAATATTTGCACAATCATATCAAATTAAGCAAAGACACATAGTTGTGGTGGCATTTTAGGAAAGTACACAAATTGTTGAGGCTGGATTATGCTAGAAAAAAGCTGGTTCAACACCAGAAGCAAAAATGAATCCAAACAGCCTAATTGACAAATAAATGTCAGGTTGTCAGTTTTCCAAAAGTGGCAGCAGTGGTTCAGAAACAGACCACATAAAGCTGAAATCCCTGGATGCAGAGATTTATCAAACTAAGAGTTTCACAAAGCTGTGGAGAGCAACTTTTATAAGGATCTAAGAGAACTCCTGAGGCAAGAGAAAGAGTGATGCTGACCCTGTTGCTAGATAGATAGACACCATGTACAGCAAGCTGCGATGCACTGTGTGTTCTGACATCTGTCGATCATGGCCAGCATTCAGTTTTTCCCAGGGAACAACAGTGAGAACATGGGGAAACATCCACATAAAATTCATATCTTTTTATTTGACATATTGTATTCAGATACAGTTTCAATTCCATTGTCAACATGTGCTACTACAGTTTATTTTGGTTTTAACTGATCTTCTGTCAGGATATTAAACAACAGTTTAAGGCAGCTGTAATAGTGAGGGCTGGAATGGGCTGTTGGGTAGAGATACAAACATGGAGATGGAATTTATCTTTTCCTTTCAAATAGTGAAGGACAGTTTTAAAAAAGTGTGTCTATGTCTAGTTTGAAGACTTCTTCCCATCTTTACGTTCTGGTTTTAATTTTTCAGTTTAGTTTTTCTGATACACTTCATGATGTGATATGACACAAAAAGGAATGTAATTGGGAGGAAAAAAAAACAAGCAAATGAGAAATAAACAGCAAAAGAAAGCAAGCGGGAAGTACACATTGTTCCAAATGAGACGATGCATGAAGAGTTGGTGCAGATGAGGCACAAGGCTCTGAAGCAGAAGAAAAAGACAGAGCAAGAGAGATGGTGCATTAATAGTTTTATGAAGAGAAAAGGCAGCACAGTCCGTCCACAATGAATCACAGACCACGTGTTATCAGGATCGTTCATCAGTTTTGTGGTTTTTGTTTGTTCTTTACATTGTGAAAGCTAAACACTGGAGAACAATGTCTGCACCTGTCTTGTATGTTGTGTCAAAACTGTGCATGGGCACTATCTTCGCTCCATGACAAAGCCACCTTGATTAAAGTCGGCATTTTGAGTTGTAAAAAATATATCGAGATTGTCAAGCCTGGGATGATGGTGGAGCTTGGATGGAAGCGTAGTCCGTCAGAAACAGAAGTCACGGAGTAGAAAAAGAAAAAGTGTTCCGGTATGAACTCTGTAGGTCATTGTTTGAAGTCGGCTGCTGGAAGCACAGCAAAGTAGCTGGCTGCATTGATTGGGCTGGTTATCTATCACATCCATCTAACAGAGATGGATCAGAGCCAGACCTGCTGCGGGTTCTCAGAGAGAGAGGCTCCTTTGATTGTTTCCTGTCTTACATCTGAGAAGTACTAGAAATCTCCATACCTGTAAGAAAGAAAACAGCATGTTAAATGTGAGTGAACACATACTGTGTCCGACATTTTCATATGAATACATTTGCTTAGCTATGGTAATACCCAATTAATTATGTCTGATCTAAACACTTGCTTTTAAAGTATGTTCACATGTTCAGTCACTGGCTTTGTTTGAAATGAAGAGACATGTCTAAGTAGAGCAGAGCAACATATTTCATGTCATTTACAATTTCTTGACATTTTATTTGACCAAGACAGTTCTGTATATGACACCAGTATTTCACAATTAAAACACCTCGCTGACCACTGTAAGGTTTTAATTGTGAAACAATGACAGTTTTGTGTAGGCACTTATTAGTGACTGGTAATTGAGCTTATAAAGTACAGAGGTGCTGGTGCTTAATATCATTTGGGCAAAACAAATGATCAATTCCACTTCTTGTCAGAACCAGTTTAATTCACTGCTTTAATTCAGAACCAGTTCTCTATAATGACCATGGCTCAACAAGGACCATGACTTTGTCACAAAACCACATAAACAGGACAACAACAAAAAAATGAAAAAGGTGTAATTCTCCTGATAAAACAATTAAAACATAAATCCATTTTTATGTTGCCAGTCTCAAGCATTTATTTATCTAAGTCCTATTGCATTCAAACAACCTATTAGGAGTGTTGTGATGTATGCCACTGTGTGCTTCAGTGTGTGACTCACTCAATTTCATCAGCAGTGGGTGTGTTATAGCTTTGGAACAGTGGCTGCATGAAAAGCCCCAGTGTTCCCACTACGCACACCAGGATGAAAATCCACAGGAACAGACGGTCTATCACCATTGCTACGTACTTCCAGTCTTCTATGATCTGGAACCAAACCAACAAGACTGTTATGGGTGTTAAGACAGATCAAATCACAATTATAAAGCATGCGTGGGAGCAGACCTTTAGCGAAACATCAAGCTTTTCCTCTCTGCTCATGCGCTTGTGAATAGTTTCTAAAGTTTTGTATGTCAAAAGAAATTGTATTAATTGCTGCTGTGGATATAGAGCTTCTAGGACACCAGGGTATAATATTTTAAGTGCACTGTGAATAATATAGACAGGAGGAGAGGCAGCTTGATGAAAAATCTGCCATGAGCAGCAGCAAAACTTGTTTGTAATATTTATTAAGTGTGGGAGTTTTTTCTTCTTCTTCTTTTAGAAGCCCAGGGCCACAAATTTGGGGTTGGGGTTAGTGTTGAGTTCAGCTTGTGTTCGAGGGTTGGAATAATAAGGTTAGAATACTGTTACAGAATCACAAAAGCTTATTGTGAATGATTTAAGACATGTTTCATGTCTCATCTTGTCCTGATAGCCTTTGTTTGATGATCAACTCTACTTATTCACTATTGTTGCATTTTTGTCACCATCCATCTCCATAATCTGCCTTTGAGTTCCTTCTCTTCCCTCATTCCAGTTAATAATATATTATTTTTTTATTAATCTGATCCTATCGCTTCCTGCTGACCGCATTTGTTTATCGTTTTTTAATCTCCTCACCCCTTCATCATCATCTTCAGTCTTCATGTGTTCAGCGATGTATCTCACTCCATCCACTGCTTCCTCCAGATCTGCATCCCGCTCAACAGCCATGGGTCTCCGTAAGTCTGAAAACCCACCACCCCCATCCGGAATGTCTCCCATCTTCCAGGAAAACCTGTGAGCCAAGTCCTCATTCACATAGAAGCTGTCGTTATCTGTTCGGATCCCGCTGAGTCTGATGTTTGAGTACTGTTTCTTCTCTCTGCCGCTCTGGGAACTGTTTTTCCCAGTGGCGCTCCAGTTGTCATACTTCCGGCGGAGTTTATCACGAACGCTGGAAGCTCCTGGACGCCTCATGAGAAGGAAAGTGGGGAGGCGGACTAAGAAGAGATGCTTGACCCAGTCTGGCATGTGGTGGGTGGATGGGGAGCGGTGGTGCACGTTGAGGACGCAGACAGTGCTTACAATGGAGAAAGTGACCAGCACCATGGTGAACATCAAGTATTTACCTTACAGATAGTGAAAGAAGACAGGACAAGATGGTACAGTTCAGTATTCAAATAATATCCAACAGCATGTCAGTAAAGACCTTGTAAGGCACACATGTTATGATGTACATTTCCACAGCACCAGTTACATCAGTGCAACAACATATCATGTCATGTTCACTATTTTGCTGCTGTGGATCAATTTTGAACATAAATACTTTTAGTTTACTGAGCAATTCTAATCAATTCCACTTTTTTTTTTATCGCTGTTAAGGTGGTTTTAACAATACTCCGCTTCCTGCTGGTTTCACATTAAAAAACTAGCAATAAAGGAAGAGATTGTGCTCCTTGATGTTATTAATGTGAAATGTATACTGCAAGTATTTAGTCTTGTTAACCACAGACTAATACTGAATGGAAAAATAGCAAATTAGAAATGGCTGGAACAATTTAAAACAATATTTCTATCAAAAAGAAGAACAAGTGACAGAGTCAGCTATGACATGACGTTGTACTGATGACACTAGTAGTTAAAAAGTGCATCATTTCTCAGTGTATCAAGACTCAGCATGAGTGACATTTTGCTAAAATATGACACGTATGCATTTGCATTTATAAGGAAAGCAAGGGAATGGAGCTCTCTAATATGATTAATACGTCTTTTTTCAATAAATATTGTTCTTCATTCATAAGGTTCACTAAATATTAAGATTAGGGCTATCTAATAACTTAATAATAATAATAATAATATTCATAAGGTTCACTAAATATTAAGATTAGGGCTATCTAATAACTTAATAATGTTTTATATTGTGCAGTTGCACCACTACGATTGTAATGGCCATGCCATGGTTCAGGCTGTCCTATCAATCCAATTTCTACAAATGCAAAAGCCTTCAGGTAATCCCAAAAGGTTTACATCTCTATATTTCTCACAGTCACACACAGAAAAACATAAATAGGACTGACCTATGAGTGGCACCGCTAGAGAGGTGGGCGGCACTATCTTTGATATCAGTAGCAGGAACACAGTGAGGGCTAGCAGCACTGAGATACACAGTGTCATTTTCTCCCCACAGTCTGATGGCAGATAGAACACCAGAATAGCCAGTGATGTGATCAGCACACACGGGATGATCAGATTAATGGTGTAAAACAGGGGCTTCCTCTTGATCACAAAATCATAGGTGATATCAAGGTAGGTGACATCATTGGGGTCCTCGTTTTTGCGTGCTGGGAGAGAGACAATGTCCCACTCTCCACTAGGTGTGAAGTCGTCACGACTGGCAAAGTCACTCGTGAGGATCAGGTCCACTTCTGTGTGGTCGTAAGTCCAGGAGCGGAACTTGAGAGTGCAGTTCTGCTGGTCGAAGGGGAAGTTCTGCACATCGATGGCGCAGGCCGATTTGTAGATGGCCGGGGGGAGCCAGAAAATGTCCCCAGTGTTGGAGACAACAGCATTACAATAGAAGGAAACCTCATAAACACCATCAGCACTGTGAAAGGTTTGGAACAATATAAGATTAAAGGGATTGCAGAGTCAAAGATAGAGGAAGGAGGCATAGAAATCATGATCAAACAAACTCAGTGATTATATTCCCTCACCATGACCCTGCAATTACAAGCAACCCTTAAATGAATGATTCAACATACATTCAATAAATTCCCTGCCAAGTCAGATGGGACCATCAATACCACTCTTGTGTCTTAATGTTAAATGTTCTATTCTATTAATTAGCATGTTAAAAATTTCAAACTAATCCTCTAAATAAATATTTTTGGAGTCAACTAACCATAGTGTTGGTGCTGATGACCTTTTTTTCCCTCTGAGACAAACCCAAGCTCTCATAACTGGCTGAAGTGATGATAAAGCAACACCTCAGTAAAACGGTTTGGAAAAATGAAGAGAGATTACATAACAATAACCAAATCCTCATAGAAAAATAGCTTTAGTTTAGCATCTTGTAAAGTCTGGGTGATAGTATTGGAAAACCTGTTAATACTGTTGAAACATATACTGTAACACCACACGTACACACACACATTTACGCAACATGATTATCTAAATCAAATACTGACAAATTGGTTTGCTCTTCGGTGGTATGACGTTGACAAACTTACTTATTGTAGAGCACTATATCAGGAAGCCAGATGTGTTTGGATGGTATTCGTAGTTTCTTGATGCCGTCATACTTGTCTGGGTCCCATCTAAGCCTATAGTCATTCCACTCCTGCAGAAAGAGGATTCATAAACTCTTTAATAGGAAATACAACAGCATACTGTAACAAACTGTGTGTACACTGGACAGTGACAATAGATTGGATGGTACCTGACACAGCCACAAGTTGGTCGTCATTATTTGTTCTCTTTCATTCTGCAAAAAAATGTCATCTTGTCACATATATAATGTCACTTCCATAATATTTCATTTTGCAATATTAAGAAGTAAAAAGTTATTATCCAGTGGTATCTAATGGTATAGTAGTTTTAGCACTACACGGTCCGAATAATTGTAATAAAATAACTTTCACAAATGTCACAAAGGTAGAATTTATTACAGAGTTATATTGTGCAGGAGGTTTTTTGTTTACATCATGTTTGAAAAGTTTTGAAAAAATAGATTAAGTTACAGTATATTGATTTATTTTAAACATTAATCTGCCAAATTTAATATCTGAGAGTAGAATCGGACACTCTGATGGACTCTGGCAGTATGACTTAATCATAAAGTTTGTATTATGACACTGATAATGTAATATTTATTTACTGCTCTTATAATATTATAGTATATGTTATAATATGTACAACCCCATTTCCAAAAAGTTGGGACCCTGCGTAAAATGTAGAAACAGAATGTAAAAATTAGCATTTTATTTAAAACCTAGCACAAAGGCAACATTTCAAATGTTGAAACCAGGTGTTTGTTTTTATCATTATACAACTTTTTCATTCTTTTGTTGGCTCTATCCCAATTTTTTTTTAAATGTGTTGCTTGCATCAAAGTCAAAATGATCATATATCTGTCAAAACACTACTGAAATTCTCAGTTTTTATTGTAGATATGTTGTCTATATATTTTACACTGCATCCCAGGTTTTTATCAAAACTGGGCGGTGACTGTATATATTAAGTTTAATTTCAGGGAGGCCAGATGAAGTTGCTAGTGAAGCAGTACTGAACGGTAACAGAGCAGTAAAGCAGTTACATGGATTAGTTACATCTTATTTCAAACAAGTCTTTCCTTTTAAAGCAGGTAACTCAGTGATAGAAGACGAAGCATGTTAAACACTGTGCACACACAGGTGTTTGCAATGGCTCTGGCTCATTAAACCTAGTCGGGTTAAAATAGGCTTTTGGCTATCAAAGATATTTGACATGTCACAGCAGTTAAAGCACAAGTGTAAATAATTAAACAGTTGATGACTGAATTCCATTTAGTTGCATTAGTTTTAACTATTGTACATGCTGTCATGCTTTACTGTGACTCTTGAATACAACAGAGCCGAGATTTTCACTATGACAAGTCTCCTTTGTAAAAAAGACATGTAATTGTCATTCATTATTGATTCACTGATAACTGTTAGGTTTGGTTATAAAATATGGAATAAAATTGTCATTAAAGTCAATAAACATTACTGGGATCCAAAAAAGAAAGAAAAAAGCCTAAAAGGTTCTGTTACATGATGCTATGTTGTGATCATATGTGTTTTGTTTGTACGGGGTGGCAGTAGCTCAGCTGGTTCGATCCCCGGTTGCTTCTGGCTGCATGTCGAGGTGTCCTTGGACTATTTTAGCACCATCATGTACTGTCTGGCAGCTGTCCTACAACAATTTCCCCAAGGGGATTAATAAAGTATGTCACTATTATTATACTCACCACGCTGATAAGCTGAGACAGAGACACCTGTATAGAGATGGTAACCTGCTGGCTCTTATTGACAGCTGGTCGGATGAGTTTGTTGTAGCGCTCCGGACCCAACAGGTAGTTCACCAGCCGCTCCTCCGCATTCTCTGCCCTGTTGCCTTCAGGCAGAACACAGAGAATAAAAAAAACAAACATTTGGATCATTCACATTGTAAACATGCTATAAGAATACATCTTTGTTAGAAATCTTTACAGCAGAGGCACCTTGAAGGATCCTTTTCTGCTTCTTCTGAAAGGACTACAGCCAAAAATAAATGTCATGAAGAAATCAATCTAGTTTATCTAGTATAAATCAACAAATTCTGTTTGGAGAAGTAGTGTGTCTCCCTTTCAAAAACATCACATCCCGTGTTTTTGTGTGTGTGTGTGTGTGTGGTGTCATCATGAATGATGAACAATAAACAATTTGGCTGTGAATAAAGTCAATCTACCAAAGGGCATCAAGGCTAAATCACGTGTTCTGCATAAGAACACGTGTGTTGGTGGGGTGGGGGAAGAGCGGGGTTAGAGCAAAGGAACTATGACAAAAATCCAGTCATGCATCTGTCCCTGTGAGAGGATCCCTGAAGCTTTGTATTCCCTCAGCCTTAAATTATTGGTTATGTAAAAATGATTGTATGAATAACGCAGAAGCAAAACAGTTTTGACCCGCTCTCTTGGCTTTTACAGACGTTGCGTCGACGTTGTCAAACAAAGTGACAACAGCACACAAAGTGTTTAATTTCTGGACTGCTTCACCCACTCTGTGCCACATGAATTGTCTGTTTTTGCAAGATTATACACAGGGAAAGCTGAGTGAGCATGGATGTTCTTCTTTCAGCAGCACCCTGCTGCTTCAACTGTTCACGTCACAATGAATGCCAGTGTTTTCAGCCATTTGAAAATAGAGATAAGAGAATTTATTAGAACTCATGGATCTTTAACCTACAGTTTTCTTTAAGTGATGATGGATGAGCAAATTTCTCTTAGCGTAAGAGAAAAGTAAGAATTTGGTAATTAGAGAATAAGGAGGTAAAGGGAAAGAGGAGGTGAAGATATAACTTATGGTATAAACCCCTTTTAACATTGTGATATACTGCGTGATGCATGCAAAGAAATTGGATGCATTGCAGGGAAAGTTGCTTTAGGTTGCTGAGTGAGCAGAGGTAGTTTATATGAGATCCTAAGTGGTTTTGGGACCATGTGGTCCAAAAACCACTTAGGATCTTTAACTGTGTGGTGTCGTTACCACCAGAAACCTGAATGAGAGTGTTCAGGTGGGAAGATGTTGTTGAGTTGACAACAGTGTGAAAGGTGTGTGCAGAGATAAGACAATAACAGTGGTGTGATGTGCCCTTTTTGGCTGCACTTCATATCATCTGAAGAGGTTTGACTGCACATGCTGGAAGTCCTTTTAGTAGGACATTGCAGTAGCCATGACAAGATATGACCAATACCTGCACTAAGTCCTTAGGTAGTATATTCAGAAAAGCAGGGTCTGACCTTTGATTTAAGTGAGATTACTTAATCGGGATACCTTACTTTATTACCTAATTAATTAGATTGTTTGCAGCTTCCTCTTGAGCCACATAAGATTTTACACAACCAAACTCAAATATGCATTAGTACTCAGCAAGACTTGTGACCAAACCTACCCATGATAGTACATGGTCTGGTCAAATCTTCAGACCTTCAGGGAAATACTCACAACAACATGGTGGAAGACACAGAAGTGTATCGTTTAAATAATTTATATCTGGATTACAGGGTATCTTTGCCTTGATGGATGTTCCAGAATAATGCTCAGCTATGTTTCCTGTCATCCCCAGTGAGTCCAGTCATATTTGTAGAGTGGATATAAACTGATTTCCTGTAGCGTTTTATTTTTAAAGGTCAACAAGCTAAAGTTAAAGTTTAGCCCACAAGCTCAAGCAATTTTATGGGTACGGGGTAAAAAGCTCGACACTGCATGAAACAAACACCTGAATTAAGGTCAGGGTAATAAAAGGAAGTTCTGCCACACTTGGATGGTGGAAACAGGAGATGCTTTCTTGGAGGTATGTATAAAATAGCACTCATTTTAAATTATTCAAAACACCCATCAGCTTTTACTTGCAAGTATTTTAAGAGTATGAGCAGCACAGATGCTTTTTAAAACCCTGAGGTATAAGTTGTTGTGAGGAGCATTGTGGATGCCTTTGATTCAAAAACTCAGACAAAACCAGACAGATTTGCATTTATCATCAAACTTGACATCAGCAGTGTGAATCAGAGTTTACAAAATACTGTATTAGGTAATACATGTTATGTAAGATCATCAAGAGTTTTTAGGATATGTCGACTAAACATGCAATTTAAAACTTTTGATATACTTAAAAACAATTTGAAAAAAACAATAAGCACAAAGTAAGCAAGGTTGTTAGTATCACCAAAGGCACCAAGGTCATGTCCTTGATATTATTTCTAAAAAATTAAAGGTTTTAGCTGCTTTATATGGAATTTAAAATGTACATATTAGCACAAATTACACAAGTGGCTATTTAGGTTTGATACTGATATCATTTTGCCAAAAATATGTTTAAATATGGCTGGTTCTGGTAAAAAAAAAGATGAGGAGAGAATTAATGTTCTGACATATGGAAAATGCTTTGAATGAGGATTCAAACTATCATGTCTGGACAAAATGGTCAAATAAAACAAGTTTAAAATAAAGCAAACTTTTCTAATATCGATAAGTAGTAGTTTTAGAGGTTTTACAATGACAGTACAAGTCTGAAACATTTTCTATGTCTGTCTTTTTCTGTGTCTTTGTACTGAGTATCATAAGCTATAGTAATTAGTGATGTATTAATAAAAATCATTAAAATACTGTGTCTAAAAAGCGAAATGAAAACTAAGATTTTTCACACTAAGATTCAA
The DNA here is from genome assembly GCA_032362345.1 of Sandelia bainsii. Lineage (NCBI taxonomy): Eukaryota > Metazoa > Chordata > Actinopteri > Anabantiformes > Anabantidae > Sandelia > Sandelia bainsii. The sequence goes on from JAUMHL010000001.1 coordinate 21,728,016, forward strand.
TTTATTTCTGATTTTCATACATTTGATTTCACTTGTGGATGAAATTCTTCAGGACACATCATTCATTCAACTTTAGGATAACTTATCTCCTCAGCAGTTCACAGAGACGTAATCTCCGAATTAAACCCAACTTCTCAAACAGTTTGTAGATGTTGTGTAGCGCTGACGTGTGTGTGGATGTGAGTGTGTATGAGTGTATTTGTGTGTGTACGACAGAACATGTCAATGTATACTGTGCATTCGCTTTTTATAACATGCATATTTGTGCACATCAGCACCATGGGCAGCGTCTTATGTTTTATACACAGCAGACAGTACTTTAATTAATATCTGTTCATCATGCGCCTCCTCGCCAAAATACACACACATAGTTTGGGAAGTTGTCAGAATATAAAAAATACAACTTACTCGCGAGAGAGAGAAAGAAAAGCAGGAGATGAGTGTTGGTAGGCATCTCCTTTCCGCTTGGTGGTACAAACTCGATATTGTTCTCCACAAAAAGAAGCGCCTTGGCAATGGACAGTGGAAATACACAGTATTTATAATCCGTCTTGATACAGTAAACCTTCTTTCTTACAACTCCTGTTCTTTGTTTGTGCTGTGGCTGACACACACCTGCTCCGGCTGTTAGATGATGAAATGTTGAGCAGCGCAAGAAAATACCAGAATAAACTTAGGCTAATACAACTAAAAAGATTATTTGTAAAGAATGTTTATTTGCCAAATGTGACATGTTGGCCCTTTTTTTCATAGCGCACCATAACAGAAACTGAGTTGCCCGTTGCGCGCCGCCGCTTCAGCCACAAACCAGCCGTGGTGACATTTGAACAGATTCCGATCCAAATCCAGTGATCAAAATGACTGAGATGATGTTAGTGTCGTTCAAAAAAAAATAAATCCTCATTTAACTTCTTTTGTTAATTAAACCACCAGCGCTCACCAGCGTCAACTTCGCTGTCTTTCCAACGAAGTGCCGATAAGTACTGGTGCGTTAAGAAACCGGCGCAGCTCAAAGTGAAGCACGCACGATGTAGATTTTTGTTCCTCAGGGCAATTACTTGCGGGTAAAGTCCATAAAGAAGCCAGGAAGCAGGCTCTGTGGAGAGGAGTGTGTGTGTGTGTATGTGTGTCTGTGTGTGTGTGTGTGTGTGTGTGTGTGTATGAGAGCGAGAGAGAGAGAGAGAGAGAGAGATCCTTGACTGGTGAAGATTCAAGTCATGGCTTGGAGTGACGTTCAGCTGCCAGTCTGTCATGGATGTCGTTACTTCTGCCGGTGCTGCTTTGATAACCTACTTTTAACGGCGCCTAACCTAAACTTAAACATCACCCAAAACCACATCTGAGCTGATTGTTCAGGTTTGTTTCATTCATCAAAAACTGAAGTTTCGAATTTAAGTATTAAGACCAGGCTTCATCCTGTTTCATTCTCTGTGAGATTTGTCTATAACTTACCTGGAGCCAAGTTCTCCAAACCAAAACACGAAGTCCAATGAATTGTCTGCTGACCTCCACAATAAGATTGTGTGAAGGCATAGCTCAGGCCAGCTGGTGATGTCTTTGACAGTTAATGTGAACACAGAAATTTAACCTGTTGAGCATATAAAAGTAGAAACAGGCCTCTGGTGTCAAGTCCTTCACAAATATCATTCTGCACACTGAAAGTCAAACAGGAACAATAAGAAGAACACATTTTGTGAGTGGACTATGGGGTTGCAGGGCGTTCCAGTAACAATCAGCATGCTTTTTGTATTATTTAAGATTAATAATTAATGTTAATATTAGTCTACTTTCTTTGAGAGTGTAATGCACCAATTATTACTTTGTCTTTTTTTGAAACATAATGTATAGAGTTAAAGAAATATTTCTCTCTAGGAGCCCTGGTGCACATACTGCATTTGTACAGGCTTACTTTTACAATTGTGTGTATGATATAAGCTCACACCAAGAGTACTTTAACAGCTGGAGTGAGTGCACTTTCTATGAATTGCCATCACAGTAAGAGGAGACTCATGTCACAGGCCACACTGCAGGCAAAGGCACAGTGAAGACAGAGAAATTCCTGGGTGTGAAAGCGACGAAGAGGAGAAGACACGAACAGACTGCTCTTCTTTCAGACATTTCTGCTTGTCACTCATGCACAGTTCATTGCAGATTCAGTGGCTAACAGCTGCAAGTATGAATTCATCTTGGCCACGGGGATGAAGAGGAGTTTTCTTACTTTCTTAAATAGGTGATAATGTAGGCAAAACCTACAATGCACATCGGGATAAATAAAAACAATTAACCTTCTGGAAATTCAAACACACACTACATAATAAAAGAATCATGATCAGAAGATGTTATTTTTGATTAAAAAGGGAATTTGTACATCCACAGAAATATTCCAAAGTAAAAACAGATGAGAGATTCATCTTGTGCTGTTATCGATGGGTTAAGCATGTGAATAAATCCCTCACAGTTCGGGCCATATAACTAACACATTACTCCCCTACACGGCCCAGTGGAGATTTCAATCTGCCGTAATGGAAGTGTGTGTGTGTGTGTGTGTGTGTGTGTGTGTGTGTGTGCTTCAGTCAAGTTAACTGGCACAAGGGCATCACAGCTTATAGCAATTCACACCACTCTCCCTTTTTAACTCTGCTGTTCCATCACCTCTCACACAGACAAGTTCAATAAATAAAAAATGCCAAGACTGTACATGCACAACCGCTAGTGTGGTGGTACCAATGCTGTCTAGCAGCATATTACACAGAGGTGCTACATGTAATTTCAGTTTTTATGTATCCAAATAAGTGTGTGTGCGTGTGTTATAACGATTGCTGAGCCTGCAGAAAACAACTCTCTCTTCATTCACAGAAACACTAACTGCAGGAGGCTGGAGTAAAAGCAAAAAGAAATCAACAATTTGCAGGCTTGATGCAGTTATTACAAAAAAAAGGGATATGCAACCAAATATTAAGTTTTATTACTTTAATTCACTTTTAAAGCACTAGTTCCAGTACTCTTGCTCACCTAAAATGTGGGTGATGTGATACAAAAAGGTGTTATGTTCTATGTTGTTTCATGTATTTTGGTACACATAGCATCAAAAAAGGGCTGAAATTTCATCTCATAGCCACCATTTGAACTCAAACCCAAATGTCTTTGGTCAAAATTAAAGCAACAGAGGCAGGGTTGTCCTGACTTTTAGTCCTTAGTATGGGTCAAGTTCCAAAACCTTATATTTTCACTGCCTGGTAACCCAGTCCCTTTCAAACTCCAGCTTGAGTTTGTCGCGTAGCCTTCAAGCTGAGCAGGAGTCCTCTTGACCAGTAAACTGTAGTAATAACATAAAGGCTGTGCACAGGGCAGACTGTTCCAGGGTGAAGTGTCACTCCATTTTCTTGAGAGTGCATCAGATGTAGTAGTGTGGCATCCAGCAAGATATATAACCCCAGCCTGAGAGCTAGAGGCTGAAGGAAAAAGTAGATTTGTGTGTCACTGGTACAGTAATTGTAGGAGGTGCAGGATGTTGTGATAAGGTGAAATAAACCGGTGTAAAGCACGAGAAGAAGCTGCAGTTTAGTGCTGAAGCATTGAACAGTGCTCTCCTCTGCATATTATATATGTAGTCATACAGATTATTCATCTGGGTATTATTTTTATGGTAGCTGCAGGGTTTAGACTCAAACAGTGGTATAAGAGTAGTGTTCAGTCAAACCTCAAACAGTATCCTGTACCTCCAGTATATCTGTCCAAATATACTGTAAAAGCATTGACATAAGCTGGAACACACATACACACACACACACACACACACACACTTGAGTTAAACCCCTTTTTTAAGCCACAACACTGGTCAAAGGTGTTTTCTGAAGTGGAAAAAAAGTAGAATCCGCATACAGAGTCACATCCTGTTAATGGAAATTCTGGTTGTTGTGTGCCTGTGTGTGCATGAGAGAGCCTCGTTCCTCAGCCAGACCACAGAGGAAATGTGCTTGACATCACTAATGCGCTTTTGCTTCATCGAGGAAGAGTGTGTGCGTGCGCGTTTGCAAGTGCGTGCCCAAACTCCTTCTGCTACCGAAAAGGTAATATCAGGTGAAAATAACATCACCTCCTTCCACCTGTCAGCAATCTCTGAAGACAGAGCACATTGTTACTTTTTATGTACTATTGCATGAACGAACACGCACACATAATAGACTATGATAAGATTTAACTGACCCAAATCCTTTATCTCAGCAAAAGTGAAGCCCTGATTCCTGAAGTCAGCACATCAGCAAAAAATACTACAACCCTCTGTTGTAGTGGACAGCTATCGACAATACACATATTTATTGTACCCCACTTGTGTTCGTGTGTGTGTGTGTCTGTCTGTCTTTGTGTGTATGAGATATTTACCACATGCCCTAACCTATCAATGTAAGGTTGACTGGAGAAAAAAGGTGACAGATGTGATGTTGTGTGTGTCTGGGTAACATGCAGACGATGACATGAGCAGACCAGCTGTCATACTGTAGTATTAGATTTTGTGATGTAATATTGTTCTGTGCTACTGTGAGACACAGTATCAAGAGACTGTGACTGCAAACCCAGCGTGTCTCCGAACTTGCATTTTGCCTATTAATACAACAAAACATGTAATGTGATATGTGTAGTATTACATTAACATATAGGGAACTAAGCAGGAAAATGGGCATATGATACTAATAATGTGTGAAAACTAAATTAGCAGAGAAGTGTACACAGGTACAGTAGCTAAAATTAATGAAACATTGTAATCTAAAAGTAATATAAATGTTAAAATAGCTAAATGTAGTAACTACTGGTTTGAACAAATTGAAACCGTATCATAAATGTTGTATTCATGATGCCTGGTATTAACTGTTAATGGTCAAAGATAATACAAAATGCCTAATAAGACAAGTGCAGGTTTATCTTTTACACATATATACGAACATTTCTTGAGCTTTGAACTATATTAAGATGTACAACTTAGTCACTTAGTCAATAACTCATTTACATAACATTTTAATTATAATTAACCATGCAGCACCGCATTACAATATTTATGTGACATATTTTCTTTGTCATTAAGTGTGAGGAAAGCCTAATTACACACTAAGACAAGCTGTATCACTGACTAACTTCTGAATAGTGTCATTATTTTTTACAGAGCAGCACTTTTTCCAGGACAGTGCTTTTTAATGGGTCTCTTTCAGTTTCTCCATCTCTAGCCATCCTCTACTGTAACCCCTCCACTCTCAGCTTCACCTCATCCCATCTCTGTTGACAGAGCTGGCTTCAGCTGACCCTCAGCATTAATTTAAGTAAACCCACATTTTCAGATCAGCAGTTTTTGTCCAGTACTCCCATGTACAGTAAAAACTGAGCCTTTTGTCTGGAATGAAATTCTACAAAATGTGCTCATGGTTTATGAAAAATAAAGCAAGTATGCAAGCAAAATAAAGAAAGATGACATGAATGAACATATTTAAATGTATATAGACTGGTGAAACAATTCAGGTGTAGACGCAACCACTGGTCAGTCAGCTTCCTTACAGTATCAGTCAGTATTGTGCAAGTTCACAGTAGTAGTAGTTCAAAGTTCACTTCACACAGACTAGTTCATGTTCACAGTTTTGAATTTAGAACTAAATTCACAGTTCATTTCTCTGATATCATTACCAAAAAACTTAATCTCCGTTAGATATATGTTCTGTTTCAGGGTGGGATGGGTGTTTCTGTGACTGACATTGACATGACCATTTTGCTCTTAGTGCTTTCAACATGCAAATGAGCTACACTCTGTATGGTCCCTGAACGCCTCATACACCTTTACACATTAAGTGAATGTTGATACGGAGGAAGGATGCAGGAGAGCTGGCAGCGAACCAGAGTTCAGTTAAGCACATCGAGTGAACAAAGTCTTTGCAGCTTATGTTCATCCTGCATGTGAATGACGCTCACGTTCTTTGGTTGCAAACTGATGTGTTCAGTTTACCGTTCAACGACAAATGTGTGTAGCGCATGCGACTAATGGCGTTCTTTTATTACCAATTTAGTTTTGACCACATTATTTCAGTTCCTTCATTGGACTAGTTTAAACATTATGCTTTTTAGCTTTCTCACTGAGAATGAGTTGAGAAGTTTGATACCATGCTCATATCAGCAGCAGAGGTGAAGGTTATGGTTCGCGTAGCTTAGCATAAAGTCTGGAAATATTAGGAAACATGGAGCCTACAGGTACACAACTTGTATAATGAAAAATGTTTGTTTTGGTTTGTGTATAGATGAACCAGAAGACAAAGAACATAAAATGTGTTATATTTTATATTTTATCACCTTTGGACAGAGCCAGGCTACCTAACTTGTTTCTCCCTACTAGTGGTTTAAGATGTCACTTTATAAGTTCATTGACGTACAGCGTTGCATAGACCCTCTCATCTAAGTCTTGGAAAGAGACAAATAAGTATAGTTCTGTCTCAAAAAGGTGTTTTGTTATTACATTTAAAGTATCTGTCTACAACTGAGCTTTTGTAATTCAACTTGTGCTACATTGTTTTTTAGTATTTTAGTCTTTTTTTTCCATCCAGACCACTAATAAATGGTGATTCTGCCATAGAAATAAATCATTAGTATGTTCTTTCATCTCCAGCTTCCACTTCTAACAGTTTGCTTGTCTCACTCATCATTGTGACACGATGCCTCAAACCAGAAAACAACCAGCAGATTTATTTTCTTGTGCCCTGCTATGTTTGTCAGTGTTAACAGAGGTCTACATCATGGTGGAAGATCTGACTCCCTGCTTTGATAAAGTTTCCTAAGGTTGCTCTCCTAAATAAGCAGGATCTGTCAGGCATCCCTGCAGTCATCAAGAGGGCTCGTTCTGCTCCATCTACCCTCTATGAAGCCCGAGGGTGGAAACACGACTGCTCCTTCACAGACACACACACACACCCCACAAAACCTGGAAAAATGCAGACCCTGACTCTGTGTGGCCTATTCCTTTTACCTCACTTTCCCTTTCCTGCCTCTCTTCCTTATCCATCTGTTTTTCCCCTTCTCTCTCTATTTCTAGTTCTTAGACTCCCCCCACCCTCTTTCAGTCTTTTGTAAATTGCGTGTGGCGAAATGGGAACTAAAAATACGCCTGTGATAAACCCAATTATCTGTCCTTTTTCACGCTACACGCCCAAATAGATTAGAACATGGGACAGGCTCTGTGCCAGATATCTGCCTTCACTGTGGATTCCTGTGTATTTGTGTGCCTACACCTGTGCATTGTACCATTCATTGAACTAATTTAACAGCTTTTACTGAGTGTTGTTACCACTGAAGAACTACACATTGCCTGACTGTAGCATTCACACTTCAGAAATTCAAATTGTTGATACAGTTAGGACTAGAGGAAGTGCTGTGTATGCTTGAGCACAGAGCGAAAAAGCAACATTCAAGATGAAGTTGTGTTGCTGCAGCAATAGGGCATTCCCAGATTACCATGGAGTGTTATAGTTTCTGTCTTTCCAGTGTCTTAGTGGCTCCTCTGCATATTGCCTGCTAAGCATGATGGCTTGTGTCAGCTGCTTTGTGTGTGCATGTGTGCGTGGGTTGTGTGTTTGTCCAATCTGCTTGCTGGAGTTGACCGAAAGAGACACGAGCGCCTAAACACTACACTGAGAAATAAATTCAAGTTGAAAAAACAAATGCCCAACTTTTTCTGTCCCATGAGCAAATGTCAGAGCAAACTTTAATGTACTCTAACATAAATGTAATATTTAAAGGACTTATCCATTCCAATATTTCAGACTGCACGGTGCTGATGCACTGTACTTGGCAGCTAAGTTTTAATTTTGGCTTTTCAGTTCATTTTGGATATCCAACCCATTTAAAAACATCCCCAGTGTTGACAGTACATTTGGGCTCTAATTATACTCTCCTTCCCCTTGTGCCGCCACAGTGATGAATAAAAGATATCCTGGTCTGCCGACAGTAATGAGAGCGCGGTGCCCTTAAACAGCACTTATGATGTACTAACAGAGGTTTTGGTTCTGTCTAAGTATTCCTCTTGCCTGTGGCTCAAGTGCATGAGTGTCAGATACTCCTTCCCTCACTATCACAAGCTGTAACAGTCAAAGTGTTGCCAGACTGGTGAGCTGACACATTTATTTCACATTTATACCCATCAGTTTGCAATCCCTGACTTGCAGTCTCTCACAAGAGACCTGTGGTTCTCAGTGATTAGCATGAGTGTGTATGTATGACAATTATAAATGACATGTTGGGGCAAATTGTAGGACTTTAAACTAGTGAACTTTGGGTTTTATATACGATTTGGGGCAAACATTGGTGTCCCCAATTTGATTCACTGCAATTACGCTCAGCATGAGCTAACCCATTTTTTGGGCTACATGCGCCAGACCATGACATTTTACTGTCCCAGGGGAAATTAGTTTTGCTAAACCAGTACAAAATCACAAAGCACAAATGGACATGTATTTTGTGTGTAATTTTGTCTCCAGTGTATAAATCATCCCTATTTAGGTCTACTGCACTCTCTGAAGCCACAAAACAGTAGGTTCAATCTCTAAAGCTATAGATGGACAGATTTACTCAACTTATTGCTTTTCTAAATCAGACAAAATAACAGATGTGTTTGTGTAGGTGTATGAATGTGCGTGTGCTTTCACCTGTTTATGTTTCCATGTGTGCTTTAAGCTGATAATCCTTCCGTCAAGAACAAGAGATCCTCTGCGGGGAAACTCTTTTTCTACAGACAGTGGAATGGATTGACATCATTGATTTCAACACTTCAGACAAAACAGGATGCAAACATTTGACTTCAGGTAGAGTTTAAATTCAGTGACAGTAATCTTCAAACTCACTTTTGAACCAATAAATACCATTTCACTACACTGCAAGTTTCTAATACCTATAAAACACATTTTGTTGATTCCAGTGGAGCACTGTGCCTTACAATAGTTTAGTTAAGACATTTAAAACAAGCGACTACGTACACTATGGACTACAGGCTTGGCTTGCACCAGTTCTTCATCCCAGATCTGCAAGCCAACGAGAAGAGACCACCGTCCCCACATATGTATGAGGTGCAATACTTCTTTTATCTAACAAAAGTATAAAAGCAAATTGTAATTTAGCTTCTTTCCAAGACAGGATCACTGTATCTTCAGTCTATTCTACTGTACGTGAAAGAAAAACCAAAAAAGCCATACAGAACTTAAATGTTGTGAAGATTGAACTTTATTGTCTCTACCTGATTTTGTGGTTTATGAAGTATGTTGACCATACCTGATCACAAAGTCCTTAAAAACTACTAAAATATGTTTTAAATTTCTTATGTATTCTATGTCCACAGCCCACAAAACACACCACCAGTTCACCAATCTGAAATCCTATCATTGAAAACACATGAGATTTAGGTTTTCAGTTTGATATCTAGCATTTCCTACCTTACAAAAATATTACAGACTATGTCCGAGCCGTAAACTCTACTTTGACAGCAGGGACATGCCAGCTAACACAAAGATTGTAGTGGTACTGGAAGATGTACCAGCAGGTAAACCTGTTCTTGTGCCAAAACTGTGAGGGATAGGTAATTGAGTTTCGGAGCCAAAAAGACATTTGGGAAGCCAGGGAGAGTTTAAGGTGGTTTATTATAAAAACAGACAATGAATATAGCAATACAATGAAGACAGAGAGGATAAACTGACAGGTAAGTAGCATGTACAAAATGGCGGGGGAGGCGCATGGACAAAATGGCGGGGGAGGCGCATGGACAAAATGGCTGCCCTCATGGAAGGTGTCGCCATGCGGTCACCAAGATAGAGCCCGAAAACACACAAGCACGAACAGACTCAGAGACAATCGAGACAGTCCGAGTACATCCAAAAGCAAGCCAGGGTCAGAGTGCAGAACATAGTTCAGAGCCGAAGACAGGGTGAGAGAGCCAGTGAGCACGGAGCCGACAGGGGACAGGCAGAAGAGGGAAACCAGAGGCAGGCCGAGATCCAAAACCAGGTGATCAGAAACAGTCCTTCTGGGTGTAAGGCTTAAGGCAGATCTGGAACAGAAATCAGTTCGAGGAATCCAAATGAAGCAGTCAATAAACAAGATAGCTGGAGAGTCGCAACTGGGGGTAAGTATACAGACAATCTGGCAAACGGTGAGTGTGTGGTGAGCTGCTTATATAGAGGGTGAGGAGCACAGGTGAAAGCAGTAAAGGCTGATTAGGGTGAAGCAGGCAGAAACAAGGGAGTGGACAGACAGGAAGTGACTGGGGATTTCATAATAAAACAGAAGGTCCAGGTGTGACCATGACAAAAACAAACACGGATGTCAGCAGCAGCTTGCACGTTTTATAAACTGCAATTAAAGAATGAAAAAAGATGCAGAAGAGACAAGAACAATGTTGACTGTAGAGCCTGTAGAAAATGCAACTGGAAGTGAATTAACTTCCAGTTGCCTGCTGGATCTGACAACAACAATGGTGACGTGGTAACAGGAATTATGGTTTAATACCCCAGCAGACAGTTGTGTGGGTGTCATTGTGTCATTCTAAAAACCTTTAATTAAGAAATGTGTTCCAGCATTTTCCAAGCAGCTTTTAGGTCTTGGTTGAATGTATGCATATTTTGAGTGGAAGGTAACACTAAAATTAATTAGAGAGAGAAGTTATAACATTTGGCTGTGGCTCAGGAGGTAGAGTGGGTGTATATGTTTTTATACTGCACTCTCCACTCTTTTGTAAGCTAATTTTGTCCATTGGTTTGATCAGTTACACCTGGAAATTATTAGCTACAAATGTAAATAATTGCTTTTTGTGATGTTCCCTTTGCTATGTGTGAACACTGGAAATATGTTGGTGGTGCAACCAGCTCCTGGTCTAAAACCAAACTGCACCATCCAATACATCTAACAGCAGTTACTGCAGTAGCCTTGCAGTAAATTCTACTTTTATGAAACTCACTTTTTGTTGAGGCCATGTCAGAAAGATGCTGTTTCAACTTTTTCAATTTGAGGCCTATACGTATATGAAATCCCCAGGCCACAGAGCGACCTGTTGCAACACGTGAAAACTTGTCTTCAAAGATGTTATGGCCTAACAATTATATGATACATTCAACAATTCTGACCTACTTTTTGTCTTCAGGGGCAAACAAAAAGGGTTTGGGGCATGCAGCTTTTAGTTTAATTATAATAAATAATTTAAAGTAGAAGGACTACTTATAACATTAAAACTGTATTCAATTTTCAGCTAGCAACCAGTTTGATCAGCTACGTATGTGTCTTGCATTAGCGTGATATATTTCACTTATGACTTGCATTAGGGTGCAGCCATTCGCACAACAGATTATTGTTTGATGAGTCAGACTGATGTGATTTCCTAAACCTCTCTGACAGGCAGAAATACTCAGCTGTCCATATTGCAGCACTGACCTTTTCCCTCGAACAGACTATACTGTTATTTCTTTTCTCACTATATAAGGAAGACATGACATCCGCCTCCCTGCCTGCTGGAAGCTTCCAGAAGCATCTGATCACCTCCGCTCTATTAAGCCCACCTCGGCGAGACAATCATGCCAGTGAGAATAAAAAAGGGGCCATCCAGATTTCATTACTTGGGGTTGAAAATAAAAGCACTTCTCTCGGGGTCAGGCTACGTGGTGCAGATATGTGGATGTAAATAATTCAGCACGGTCTAAAAGTTCTAGCGAGGGAGACAGATATTTTTCTGTGTTGCGTTTCATTTGAGGCAGGAAGATGGCACCAGTGTACATTATATGAATAAGAGCAGGTGCAGGGGGAAAAGCATGTTGAGATATGTGGGGTGGAAGAAGAACGACAGCAGAGAGCGTGGAAAGGAGGACTTGTATTGAGCAATGACGGAAAATCCAGTATAACAAGAGGAACTTACAGACTGGTAGGAGAAACTGAAGGAGGACAGAGCGTGATTAATAAAGAAAGTTGATTTGTATTGTTGAGATGAAAGGAGAGGATGTGAAAATGATGATGCTCTGGAGAGAAAAGAGGATGACACTAATGGCTTTTGGACTTGGTGCATTCAGCTTTTACAGAAAGCATGAATTAAACATTTCCCCAGGCAGAGCAGTGGGACAGGCTATGGTGTGTCACGCTAAACAGTCCTGGCAGAAACACTGATTCTCACCTAGTTCCTCCTCTAAACCACTTCACTAATAAGGCTGGAGAAGACAAGCATGTCATGACGCCACTCTGTGAGCTCAGCACTTGTCAGATGGCGACACCGGCAACAGCAAAAGCACATTATCCCTGTTGTGCTTATTCTGTTTTTCCTTTTTTTATGCAGCTCTTGTCTGCAGGGATTAGACTCGCTAAACTCCTTCCAATAGCTAAAAAGGCAAGAGAAGAAGACATACACGATGTTTTGATGATTTCACTTGAAAATTGAAATGAGCAGATACAGATTGTTTTGACAATGCTCACACATTGTTTTGAAGGCTGATTGTGTTGATCCCGGGTGCCTGAGGGTGAAAGAAAGGTGCTCACATAAAGTGTGTGTATATCAGCACCAATGTACACACATATTCTTGTATTTATATCTCACATACCACATCTGGTGGTGATTCAACAGAGACAAAAACACTACTGGCATCTTATACACACAGATTATCAGTCTTTATCTTACAGTGATAATATTATTTTCTTAACTTAAAAAATATCAACAAAATCAAGTATGATCACATTTGATGTACTAGATGGGTGACCATTGCAGCTGAGTGGTTAGCTGGTGTTGTTAGATTTTCAATATAGGACATCCGGTGAAAACCCATGTCTGGGTCTAGATTTAAATCAGATAAATAAAAATTAAATAAATCAAACTTAATAAATAGAATATTTTTTCTTCAAGAAAGAAGAACCTACAGGACATGGTGTTCTGGGTTGACTTAAATGTCCGTTTCTAGTGACCCATTGTCTTAGGAGTAATTAAAAGGCAAATAAATGACTAATTAACTTCAACCAAACCAGTTTAACACCGGGCTGTAATGAAAATGAGTGAAATGTCCACTTCTCTCTCAACACTCACTGAGAGCTCGGCCCGTGTTGGCTCGGCTTGGTTCGGTTCAGCTCAGCTCAGCCTGATATTTTTCTCGTTAATTACTTTGTTTAATGACGTCAGAGCGAGCGTGGAAAATCTCAAATTAAACGTCATCAGCGCGGTCCTGAGGCTGGTAAACAGGCACCTGGAGAGACACAATAGTACAGTACGACGAGGCGCGTTTCAGTGAAGCAGATGAACTTTTCTCCTCAGCACAGCGCTGCAGTTTAGTGGCTGGGAAAAGACACAGCAGCACAGTCGCACAGTAACGCAAACAGGGTCCTTTAACATGTGACAAACGTGCTGAAAAATCCCAATAATACGTGAAGTGGCCCTCTATATGAAGTTAGTATAAACCTCATTTCAGCACCAAGGACTTGGACTGAACTGAACCTCACTGTGGTGCAGAAATCAGCTGCGACGCTCAACAAATCGTTCTGCAAAATGCAATTTAACAGAAAAAACTTCCCAATATCATCTCAGATCTATCATCTGAGAATCTGACAGCACAGGAACAGCCGACTACTGCACTTTGCTTTAGTTATAAGACCCCAGTGCCAAACATTCCTCCTGATCTTAGACTCGACTTGTTATCACTGACTCAAACTGCTCCTTCAGAGCAAGTGTTAGGGCGGTTTTCTTCCCTCTCTGTGTGTGTGTGGAGTCCGTGTGTGGATGCGCCAGAGGGGAGCCTGCGCTCATAGGGGAGGGACGAGCGAAGTCAAGTTCGGATCAGATCCAGAAGCCGCATCGGCAGAGAGAGAGACAGACGGCACCAGGGGAGAGACGCGCGTTTTTGTGTCTTTTGACTTATACTGACCTGATTCATTGAGAAAAAAGTGAAGGGGAACTCCAAACGACACCGGGGAGACATGCAGCCGGTGGCGACATGGACTTTGCAGCTTCTTCTGGTGGTTTTGATAGCGCAAGGTAAGTGGGGTTTAGCGCATGTAATCTGCGTCCTGTGTGATACTTTTAGACACATGAGTGGTTTTTGATTTGATTTAAAAGGCGAGGAGGGGACACTGGGGGAGATTTGCGCGTCAGTGTCCAGATGGTTAACTTGTTTTTTTTGTTTTGTTTTTTTGTGACGGTGCAGTCAGATGCTTTTGCAGGAACTTTGTCCATAGTGAGTCTCGTAACTTTTTTTTTTTTTCCATTTTTATTATTTTGGAAATTAATGAACCGTTAAAACGTTCAAAAACCGAATCCCAAACTACCAGTTTCAGTCGTGTGAACTCAAAGTTATTTCAAATCTCTCTCAGTGTCTCTCTTTCTTCTTAAGATCGTGATGCAAACCTCATCCATGACTTGGTTTTCTCGTTAACTAGGCCAACATTACAAGGCGCAAAAGAATCAGAGCAAAGGCAAATTCATTTTAATGAATGCTAATTTTGTTTTGAGGGGCAAGTCGTTATTTTAGGAAACCAAAAACAGATTTGAATTTGTTTACAGGATATGTTTTCCTGTTTGTGGCTGGTCGTTCGCAGGCATTTGAGAAAAAAAACCCGGATAAATCTGGTAACCTTATTTTGATTTCTTTCTCTTTTGGAAAAATATGTTGGGAACGTTTTGGTGAATGGTTTAGAGCAGCTTTGTCTGTAGATCTTCACAATTAGTTGAATTAATTGTATGAGCCGGGGGTGAAAGAAAGAAAGAAAGAGGCAATGAAGAAAGGCAGGAACCATGTGAGGAAGGGAGGAGGGAGGGAGGAAGGGTTTGTTATTACTGAAATGCATCCAGAGACTTAATCGCTGACCGGCGCAGAGACAGAGAGCCTGGTTCTGACCTGCAGCCACTCTGCGGAATAGATGCAGAGACGGTAATTACACAGCAGCATTTCAAAGCATTAACATAAACATTTGCTCTCGGAGCATAAACAGCAGCTATCTGATTTATGGAAGGTGGCAAACGGGCTCTTTTATGGTTTATCAGCTTCCACACACATTCCATGACCTCTTGTGTGTTTTCCCCCTCCACCCCCACCATCTGCCTTTCTCTCTTGCCCTCCATTTTCATAAACACATATGGAGCCAGGCTTGCACCTATTTGTAAACGTAAAGGCAAAAGTAATTCTGGTGATGAAGTTGAATCATGCTGAAATAACTGGTAATTACAAGCCATTTTAGTCAATTAGCACACTAGCATGCTAATATGTGAATCAGATCAGATCTTGTGAATCAAAGTTTCCACTGCTCCTGACTGTGTTAACATCACAAACATCTATACAGTTCTAAATCTATGGACTCAAATCTGATCACCTGACCAATTCAAAAATCTGAGGTTGCCTTTACATCGTCATAATCAGATCAAGTGCACCTGCGGAGTACACATCTACAGATATTTTTACACATTCACAAATATGAAAACTGTTAAATGTTTATACATGCATATACTTTTAGGTTCTTTTATATGTTCCCAAAATAAATAACCTTGTCTCTCTTCATATATAACACATTTACACTTATTAAGGGAAAAAAGCTGTCCAAACCTGCCTGTCCCTACGTGAAAAAGTTGTCAGTTAAGGCCATGGGTGGTGTCCATGATTCAATAAAGAGACTGGGCAAAATGGCATCACTGTGAGAGTTCGAAAGCCACCGCTGACCAAATCGAACACAAAGGCTCGTCTCACATTTGCCAAAAAAACCTATCTTTATAATCCCCAAGACTTTTGGGCAAATATTTTGTGGACTGATGAGACAAAGGTTGAAACTTTTGGAAGTTGTGCGTCTCGTTACATCTGGTGTAAAACTAACAGCATTTCATAAACGGATCATACCAACAGTCAAGCATGGTGGTGGTAGTAGTGTGGTGGTCTGGGGCTGCTTTAAAGCTTCAGGACCTGGACGACTTGACCGTGAATTCTGTCACTACCAGAAAATCCTGAAGGAGAATCAGTCCAGCCATCAGTTTGTGACCTCAAGCTCAAGTTAACTTGGGTTATGCAGCAACAATGATCTGAATCACACCAGCAAGTCCACCTCTGAATGGATAAAAAAATTCTGATTGAGATTTTGTAGCATGACCTAAACAGGCGGTTCATGCTCAAAAACCCTCCAATGTGGCTGAACTAAAACAATTCTGCAAAGGAGAGTGGGCCAGAATTCCTCCACAGCGATGTTAAAGACTCATTGCCATCACAAACGCTTGGTTGCAGTTTGAGTTATCTTTGCAGGTTATCTTTGTGTAATATTAAAATTTGTTTGATGATCTGAACCATTTAAGTGTGACAAAAACATCTGCACTGTATACCAGTCCTGCAACAGATCCTCTGATTATGAAGGTTGTTTTTGTTAAATCTATTTTAGATTCAACTACATGATCATTTAAGTGTTTCTATATATAATCGGTTCATCAACATGTCTCTAAAACAGTTCCAACAAAACCTTAAAAAGGTTTATAAGAGATGTAATGATTGCTAGAATTACATCTTCAGCAACGTTAACATAGTGAGGAAATATTTATATTGAATGTAATGTTTACACTGAATTTGAGAAAAGCACATTTAATTCGTATTTTCTGCATGCAGACATGGAAAATAAAGCTACGTTAAGTTGCTCGAAACACTTGATTAAACAGTACTGAAAAAGAGAACGCAGACTCATATTAAGGCAGTGTTGATGTTGTAGCTGATTTCTGTGTAAGCATAGTAGTATATAGACCGGACTTAATTAAGCACACTTACAAATCTAAGTACACATTTACATTTTCACAATTGTCCATACAAATTAATAACGGATTTTACAATTCTCCACAAAAATAACAAGTTTACAAATCTAAAATAAATCTAAGACTATATAACAAAATAAATCTAAGACTATATAACAAAATATTGTATACATATAAACAAATATAGTAATACAGAACATCCCAAAGAAAACAAAACAAAACAAAAAAAACCTGTCTCCTAAAAATGTCATCTAAAACTATACTTATAATCCAGGGTCATCAAAAATCATCATTCCTGAGGTGTGTAGAACATTACATGACATTAACACATTACACACCACACATTGTAACACTGCACTTACAGACATGTGTGGACAAGTGTGTGACAGCACATGCTTCTCTTGGCGGGCAAATGCAGGGCATTTTTTGTGTTTGAATGGCTCAGCCTATAATGTATTTGTACATTTAACAAGTTTAGCATCATATACACAGGCAGACAGTTATGCACACAGATGTCACACTTGCCTTCTGTGACGGCTGAGGGGTTTTTCTGGACCCAAGAAGAGACTGGACACCACAGGATCAGCTTAAAAGGTCCAGATACACCAGGAAATCAGACAGGAACAGGTGAAATCAATCAGGTTAATGAGTGTCAAGTTACCTAGAAGAAAATCAAAAGAGGAAGTTGGTTCATGTTCTTCAAAATAAAAGTCTGCAACAGGAATTCAGACTGGGATCACAGCAGACTTCAAAATATGCTTACACACAGACACACACACTGTAAACAGCTTGTACACGTCTTACTGCAGCAGTGCTCCTGATGTCCCTTGCATTCAAAGAGGGTGCTCGCGTAATGTATTTGAATGACTGATGAACTGTGGTAATGAGGTGTGTGTGCGATAACAAGGCTTGTATCACAGTATCATTTATAGAGCAGAACACAAGGCAGAGGGGGTGTTACTTAACACAGACTGAGTCACCGATACATTTGTTGAGAACACCTCACACTGCAGCACCTCAATGCTGCAATCATCCACCTGTTTTCATGAACACTCAACCTGCTCATTAGAGTTTACGGTTTTAGCAGAATGAACTGTGGAAGCATTTTATTAATTTCTGTGAAAACAAATGCAGTGTCAGTCATCAACAAATTAATAATTTAACTATTTTAAATGACACACTAGCAAACACAGGTTTCACTTTTAGCACTGATAGCAAACTACATTTAGTTCAGTGTAATACCTTCCTAAAAGGAAATTACTGAAGCCTACCGTGCTTGCTATAGTTGCTCCAAGGTGACATTTCCTAGAGAGAAAAATATGACCACTTCAGGGTCTTGTTTTCATCAAATGAAGGGGGTAGGGCCAAATAAGTTTATACTTCTGCCTACTCCTTTTCAAACACAAGAATGTAATAATGATATGTAACTATGGTGAATGTATATATGTTTGAAATAAATTTCACTAAACTAAACTAAATCCCAGCAAAGTGTACATTTTTCTATGGGAAGAGCGCTGTTCAGAGATAGGACTAAAAGGTTAAATTGTTCCCTCACACGAAACATCACATGACCGTCTTGTAACCCACTTTTTTGGCAAACGCACCTTAAGGAAAATTATGTTCAATTTCTACCTACTATCCATCTATCAGCTCATTTGTAAGGTGCATATTCATTTTCTTTCTGTGTGACAATGTGAGTGCATAGATATGTGTGCATTCATGTGTGAATGTCACATGTCTCTTAATAGAAGTGTATTGGATCTATAATAGTGCCCATATATGGATACAAATGGTAGAAAGTACTGTAAAGAGAAGAGGACAAATTAGAGAATGTTATTTTCATATGTTGACAGGATGTAGTAGTCGACAGAGAGCATTCTGATGTCACAAACAACAGACGCATCTCTTCATCTCCTCCATTTAGTGGACACACACACACACACACACAGAAAGAGAGTGAATCCCTGCTCCAGTATCTGTCTCTCACTTTTCTGTGCCTCACACCTTCCTACTGACAAATCTCTCCGGTTCTGTTGCTGCCATTAACTTTGTACTTCATCTCACTCAGTTTTATCTGTCTTTTCTTTACTGTCCTTTCCCCACTTAATCTCTGTCACTTTAATTCATCTCGTTCATTCGACTCAGCTTTACTGATACAAAAGGAAAACAAACATGAGCAGAGTGTTGCAGCTCAGCTCAAAGCAATTATGCTTCTAATCAGTGTTTACCGTATAAGCATTATACATAATAGTAATGTAAAGGTAAAGACACACTTTTGCTTCCAACCCTGGCTCCCTCACTGTCTCTCGCTATCGCTCTCGCTATCTCTCTCACACTCTACTTTAAAAGCATTTGCAAGCTCAGGGGAAAACGAAGGCTAAATGGTTCTTTTAGCGTCCTCTAAAGCAACCCATAAAATGGTCTCTTCTTCTCCATCACTCATTATCTGTCCTTCATTCCTCTCATCCTGCCTGCCCATTTTCTCCCTTCTTCCTTCTCCTTATATTCACTCTACATCATAATCTCTGGGCCTTTTTTTTTATTATGCAGGCTGACCTCTAACTGTCATGTCTTGGGTGCATTAAATATATCACGTGACGTAAAGTATCTTGTGCTCTAAGTGAGTTGTGACACATTTTGCAGACTGAGTTGAAAACGGACAATGTATTATTGAGTACATTAAGTACATGCTGCTGATTTTACTGTAATCAAAAATTCTATTTTTTATGCTTTCCTTCTTTTCTGTAATACTATATAGGATATATGGTATATAGACTACAGTATAGGTTTATTATCTTTTTTGTAATTTACTGTGGTTCCTAAATACTCCCATCAGAAAGTCATTAAGTGTTAATGTCTGTACAAAATTTCAAGGAAATGAAACCAATGGTTGTCATTGAGATATTTTTGTCTCAACCTGTGTGGTAAACTAATAGACAGACCATCATTGCTACACCTAGAGCCGTGCAGCTAGCATGGCTAATCTACATATCTGTAAAGCTATGTTAAAACAAACATAAGGTACTGTAAGACTGCTTTTTGTTTTTAATTAATCATTATTTAGGACAAAGGCTGGTCAGTAAGTGTGTGTTCAGGCAGAAATGCTGCAAGGACACAGCCTGCACATGTCTGACATGAAAAAACACTAGGCTACAGAAACAGAACAAAAAGAAGCCAGGTGCTGCACTAGCTATTCTTCTTTAAATACAGCTTTAGCGGTGTAAATGTAAGACATTCATGCTTTACTAAATATAGTCTATTGTCTATCCATAGAGAATTTTTTAAAATCCATTCACAATACCCAATTTGCAAACTTACAAAACAGCCATTTTCACATGTTACATTTTAGTCACAGTTTGAAAAGCAAAGGTGCAAATAATGGAATTAGTTATGGCTGATGTGCACTGAGCTGCTTATCTTCCTAGTCACACTGTCATGGCCCATTGGGACACTTGAATGGAACAGAGCTATTGTTGATGTTATTTGTAGCACCTGTGCTTTTCATGTTATGACCAGTCAACACACCTGCTGTGAACAAAGCCAATTATTGGCCAATTATCGGGCCAATTAGCAGACATATTTTTCGTCATGTCAAAACATTCCTAGATTTCAGAAATTGCAGCCGATCCATTAATCATGAATCATGATATAGTTAATAATACAGTCATTAGCTTTGAATGGATGAGCTAGTTAGCCATAGTGCTAACAGTTGCAGCTTGCAGTAGGTTGCAGCAGGCTGTGTGTAATCATACTGTAATCCATTTTTTACATTTTTGCTCTTTTGTTGCTCAAACTAGTCTGCCTCAACATGAGCGTCATAACGTTTGTACATATTTGGTGTGTATGTAAAACATGCATTGTTCACTATTATTGAAAATACATTATCCTTGTACTTTTGTCTACGTTAATCCTTTTCATCCCTTTTACAGTACCTTTTTGCATCATGATATCCTAGCATGATGAAAGCAGCCAGTACAAACTGGTAGACTAATAACCGGAACATGGAGGGACGAGAGTGGTGGGGGGGCCTAAATGTGATGAATCCAGATGAAAGTGGGTAGAACCTGTGGCTCATTTTCTGTCGTAATTGGTTCTTTTTATGATTCTCAATGTGAAATGCATCCGACCACGTCAGATGTGTGCATGTGCATATGTGTGTGTGCGTGAGCGCAGGATCTTGTTTTGATCAAAGGGCTGGATTAGTCAGTGGACATGTGACAAAGAGCAGCTCTGTTTTTGTAATTATACTAACAAGTAGATGAAACACCGTGACAGCCTGTTTTAGTCCATCTAATTTCTCCACTTTTCTTCTTTTGATTAAAAATTACCTTCACTCCTCTCTTCCCTTCTGTATTTGATTCAGTTCTTGTCTACTCCTTGTGCTTGCCCAAAAATACTGCTGTCGACACTGTGTGGTGAAACGTTTCCTCTTTTGCCAACTATGGATCAGAAGCACATCCATGGTACCAATATCATGTTCCCTTTAAACTCTATTTAGCATAGCATTACCACATGCTAGGCAGCTTCCAGACAGAAGGCTATGAAGTCTGGATTCACATAATCTTCTGAGTGACATCTTAAGAAGACTTTACTTCCAGTCTGTCTCTACTTTGACTTAATCTCCTCTCCTTGTCTTGTCTTTTTTTTTTTTTAATCTTGTTGTTTTCTCAAGAGGGCTGTCACCAAGAGTTCAGCACCAGCTGGGTTTCTGGTGTCATTGTGTGCATGAAAAGGGTTATCTTTTGCCTTTGAGGGAGGGATCTTGATGTAATAGGGTCAGCACTGTTTCGTTATTAGTCTGGAAGACTTCCTCTTTGTGTCACTGATCCTAGCGTCTGTGTTTGACTACTGCTTTAGCATCTTTCATACTGTCTTTGTGCCTTTTCACATTTCAGTCCAGCTGTCTCCTCAGCCCATCCAGCAACTGTTAGAAGTGTCCAGCAGAGAAGAATGTGGTATTGATCTATTTATAGAGGGTTTCTGTGCAACAACTAAGAGTGCTCAGGTGTCTTGAAGTAGGAAGAGATGGGAATTTGGTTCACTTTGATACCTTTCTGGGTTTACACAACCAACAAACCTGATTTATTTTAAAAGAGTAAAGAGTAATTATTAGTAATTTCATAATCATAATCTTAATGTTAGCTACTAAATTTAATCAAAATCCAGTCATTAGCATCACTTATATTATGAGGATGGATGGATGAGTACATTGGTCTAACATCCGACCCAACTTTTATTGAGGGTAACAGAGGCATAAAGATTATTTAAACAGTGTTAGGTACGTCAGATTTGATAGAAACATAATTCTCCTGGTTGAATCACTAGAACATAGAAAATATCAGATTCTTGTATAATTAGTCAAAAGTACAAGCTTGTGTATATATTAATTACAATGGAAAAGTTAACTATGACAAGACACAATCACTGAGCTCAAATTCTGTTTGTTGTGCTGCTAATCGAGGGCAGATTTCAGTCTTGGTTGATTGGGTGACACCTGTGGTTACTGTGGTGACAGCAGGTGCAGTTTTACACAGCAAAGACTCACTGAGCAGCTTTGTCAGACATGTAACAGAAGTGATGTACCGTGTTTGTTTACATTGCAACAAAATAAACCCATGTTGTTCTACTAAAGAAGCCAGCCCAAACTAATTGCAACTGCGATTTGATTTCATGCTCTACACAGTGTAAGTAGTTTTCCACGCAATAGCAGGACACAGTAAATTGGTTACCTCGCTGAGGAGGTAGAAGTGTGCAGCTTGTTGTTGGCGGCTCCTCATCTAAAAGCTCACTGTGGCTGCTTCTTCTTTTTCCATTTCTCCTGCTGAAGTAACTGGACTCACAAACAACAAGACAACTCTGTGTTTTACCACTTTCAATGTGAATGCTTTCAGTTTCACTAGCAGTAAATTAATGGTAGATGTTAGTTCCTATAGCTTGGGAGTAGTGATGTAATGTCAATCTTCACAAAATAGTGCCATGGTAATAGCATAAATTACTGGCAAGGTAATTTTGTCAGTAACATGATGATACAACTTCATACTAATACCATGCACTATACCTTCGTGGTAGTTATTTAATTACCACCCCATGGTACACCAATGGCACCATCAAAAAGCATATAATAAGCAAATCTACCAATAAATAAAAATCTATATAATTAAAAAAATGAAGAAGAATCTACAACTGTATGATTCTCCACCAAGCAGCCGCATTCATTTGAGTCAGAGGTTACACAACAATGCTGCTGTGTAGCAGCAAGAAACAACAGACTGTGGATTTTTTGCTGATGCATTTACAGTCTCCCTGACATTAGGCCTACTATCCTACTGATATCCAGTACCATCATAATCTGAGGAGGACATCCCCGACAAAGGGAGTAATTGATTGTAAATGTGACATTTACACTAACACTCTTTACTTAAAAGTGTTTTGCACTCAACTGAAATAAGCAAAAGACTGTAAGGCATATTACTAATATCACATATTTGCTGCTTGCAAGAAGCAAACAAAAATTAACAAAAATGAATACAGCTCTGATACAGCATTATATAGTGAACAGTAAACGGTGAGACACTACTACAAACAACAACACTGCATGGATTAATGCAGGTATAATTTCCTGTAAATCTCCTGTATGTAGGCAGTCTGAACTGTGGTGGCAGACTCTGCCACTAAAGACTGAAACATGCAAGGGGATTTTGACTTTACAGTAAATAATTTACAATTGATTCTGAGTCAATTTTGAATTAATTTAGCAACTATTAATCAATGTATTGAATTTGTTACAGTTCTGATTTACTTGAAAACATAAAACTGCTGCGGTTACATTAGGCCCCAGTGTGTCTGGTTGAGAATAATAATACATGACTAGTTGGGCTATGTCATCAAGAAAACTGACTTTCTTCTACTGCCTTCCTCCTAACACTTGCACATTTTAATACTTCTTTGCGAGTCTCCCCAATTCTCCAGTGTAGCGTTACGTCTGATCGCCTAAACACGTTGCTCAAATGAAGTCGAATGTAACCGTAATCATCAGCATGCTGAAAACAATCTATGATAACTGTACTTGAGTTTGAATCATGTCATAAATGCTGTTTCTCCTCCAGTCTAAGTCTTCCAGGAAAACAACCCTAGTAGCTGGTCTCACAATAAAATGTCACCAAAATTTCACACCCCTTCCTCCCAACACCCGATGCTGCTTTAGGACACTACCTCTCAAGGTGGCTTAAAGTAGCCCCCATGCTGGTTTGGAACGTTTTATACAGAACAGTAAGGGGTTGTATAGGCGCAGTAAACCCTTCTGAAATGTGCAGTGTAAAAGGGGCTTATGTTAAATAACATTCAAGCTATTGTATAAAGAAAAGTTTGAAAAGCTTTAGTGAGTTCCTCTTGCAACTCCATTCCTTACATGAGCTAAATAAAAATATTTCAGCGCCCCATGTCCTGTCCCGAGGCTACGATCTACAACTCCTCTGCACTACATTAAAATAACTTGCGGTGCATTTTCTGCTAGGTAGATATGCTAATATTGTGCCTCAGGCCTTCCTAGGTTCCTTCCTGGATAATTAGTGAATAAGACCCTTCATATTTTGGTTATGTATATAGACAGCACTTGAACAGCAGTCTAGCCTAGCACATACCTATATTTAGGTAGATTATAATAAATGATGTTCTCATACAGGATGAACCCCCACAGCTGCCAGCACCTACCCATTTATATTTACTATTAGTCAGGAGAAGAGAAGAGGACATGCTTGTCACAGTGATTTATATCCATTTAGATGTGCTATTTATATTTGAGCTTAAATTAGACTATTCTAGGACCTCTTATGGTAATATGTCACATGTGCATAACATTACCTAAATAAGCAAAGAGTATTACTCTAGGGACTTAACACATAAACACATAAAATACGTCACTGCTAACCCGAGCAGGTGGGCATGTAGCTTTGTGTTATACCATCCAGGAAGCAAAGTAAAAAAACAAGGAAGTTCACTGGTCTCGCGACTGTCTGTACAGTGTAGACTGAGACACAAGAGCAGATGTGAGATTTCTTAATATGGACACCCAACATCAGAACAGTGCAGTTATGAATAAAAATGTCACATAGCATATCATGGCCCCTTTATAGTGGTAATCCACCCAAAAGATGGAGACTGTTGTAGGATTAATTCATAAATTCATGTAAGTGACAATTCTTCTTACAATGACTCTTGGGACTGTACTAAAGTAAGACTGTTTCCATGCTGGACTGAAGCCCTCCTCAGAGCATTTAGTCATAAACTTGAGGCATTAAAGACCTAGCTGAGGAAAATGTAGACGTTATCATTGTAAAGTACATGTTTCACAAAAAAGTGTAACAATGGCAACAATGTGCATGCAGGGTATCAAGACTGCTCTTCTGGCAGTGTGATAAAATACTGTGTTGAAAAACTGCACTGGCATCAAGAAAAGAAAAATCTCAGTGAATTGCTATTGTGAAAAAGCATCAGTGGTTTTGACAATTGTCAGAAAAGTTCACATTGAACAGCTCAGAGGTGAGTTATCTGGCTTTGGTTTGGCAGTTTCAAAATCCCTGAATAATATTGGACTGTAATGAATGATCAAGAATTCCAGGTTTGAGGATTGGTTTGTTAAATTGTGGTTCAACATCTGCACTTGTAGAACGACTGGGTGGTGGGTTTGGAAACAGGAGCTATGACAAAGGTCACAACTTAATTAAATTAAAATAAATTGAGGTGGAGAGACTAAAAGGTCCCATGTCACTCAGCTCAGGGTGAGAGGTCAGTGAGAAAGTCCGTGTCCTGAATGAAGTGATGAGGTTTTTTTCCTCCCATTCTCATGGTCTCTCTGAGAGCAGTAACTTAAGAGAACCTAAAGAAAATAAGAAAACAAACTGATCAGGGCTTCCAGACCTAACATTGGTCAGTGATATCTGTATTTAATGAAGCCCAATCATACAAAGAAACCCCTCAAAAGTTAGCTCATGTCACAGACTTGTTGAAGTAGAGTGAGGTGATCTGAGCTAAAGAGATAAGCTCTAAAGCGAATTCTTCACAGTCGATTCACTTTCATTCCACAAACTCAAAGGACTTTTTAATGTGACGTTACATCAAATTGGACGAGGCTCTCTGTTTCATTTTAAAGTTATGTTTAGTTAATTAGAACTGTAGATATCACAGATAGCTGTGAATATGTGATTGATTAGCACTGCCAGACTTAGTTCAAGTTGTACTGTATTTGATTTTTCTTCAACACGGCTTTGTCTTTTTTCACATTCACATTCCCTCATCCAGTCCCTCATTGCTCTTTCTGCCTCTTCCTTCTTTGTCTCTGCTTTCTCAGGCTGCTTCTCATCTAAGGCAGAGGACCGGCTGTTCAGAAAACTCTTCAGAAGATATAACCAGTTTATCAGACCAGTAGAGAATGTCTCTGACCCCGTCACTGTCGAGTTTGAGGTCTCCATCTCCCAGCTGGTCAAAGTTGTAAGCTACACTTTCTGTCTTTGCGCATTCTTTTTATACAGCTCCACATGTCTTGCTTTATATGTGTGTATGAACATAAATGTCCAAAATGCAGTTTCACTAATTGCATCCATACAACAGTTCATGAGAGTCTGTGTGAACTGTAAGACCTCTCCCTGTGAGCATCTTTATCATGTTTTCTACCCCTGAAAAACAAAAGCTAAAAGATAAGCTTGCAAGATGAGAGAAGTGAATACAGTCTCTATTTAGTCTGTTCCATTTCACAGATTTGGTGTTCTGAAAATGTCGCACAGCGTTGTTACACTGCTAACATTGCTTTGGCAATGTTAAGTTTAACATAGGTGGGGGTGGGGGTGGGGGTTGCTATGCTGCACATCCCTCCACTGAAAAAAGGTTTTCAGCTGGAAATCATTGGATTTAGAGAAAACATAGCTGGAGGAACCTTTTTCAGTCTGGACAATTATCCAGAAATGTCCACTTGATCAGTCAGGTGAGATCAGTCAAAAGGTGAGTGCATGGCTGTGCACGTGTCGGGGCGTAGGTGCACAAAGTGAATGTGTCACAATGTGGGAGTCAGTGCACTTATTTTCACATGTTTGTGTTGTGTGTGTGGTTGATGCACTCCTGTAGGTGGTATGTACTGAATTCTGAGGATAACAGGACTGCAAACCAAAACTGAACAAACATCATAATGAAAGAGAGAGAAAGTGATCTATAATATCTCATCTATTTTTACCTTATAGTCAACCTTTTAATCTATCAGCTGCAGATTTAGATGAAGATTATGAATCCCATTAAAAAAACATTGTGGGTTTTTACTGCTAGCTAAGGAGCACACTTTACTTGTATATATTTTGGCTGTTACCAACACATTCTTTCTCTCTCTCTCTCCCTTTCTCACACACACACACACACATATACTGTATGAACACATAGTTCTGCTGGCTAACAAGTTCTCTTACTTGTCTGTGTCTCTGCAGGATGAGGTGAATCAGATCATGGAAACAAATCTATGGCTCAGGCATGTAAGTGCACTTGTGCACGCGCGCACACACACACACACACACACAAAAACGTGCACCATCACACACAACATGATCTCCAGCTTGTGATCCTGGGGAGGGATCATGTATACGTTCCAGTTCCATTGTGAACACATGCCCAAGTTATCAAATGTGGCTATGTTTGATTTACAACACTACACTCTGGTTTTCTTGAACAGTTCTTCATTATTATCTTTATTGATCATAGGATCAACATATTCATCTATTATGTACATTCATTTCTCAACAAAATCAAATGGATAACATGGATAGAGTCACTGCCTGTGGCATTACCATTTTTTGTGGTTTTGATGACAAGCTTAACGTCTACTTGATTTGGGGGACGGATGTCAATGAACTTCATCTGCTGGTAGAGGCTTGGCAGGGTCATCTGGTTCAGGGCTGTTGACTACTTACTGGAATTGTTGTGGCCAACTCACAGCCTTTTATGTCTTTTATGAGGTTGTTGCCATTCTTGTCTTTGACTGGGGCAGAATGTAGGCTTATCTTCTGTAATGTATCAGATGTTACCCATTCCTTGTTCTTTTTTTCTTTCTATAGCCCAAGACATGATTTTTGTTGGCTTCCCACTTGGTGTTGATACTGGAGCCAGAGCAGCTGGCTGAAAGTGATGAACAAACTCCTTTGTGGGTTTTGGACATATTAGTTTGGAAACATCTATATGTTCCCTTGACTTCCGCTTCACACATTGTCGTCTGCCAGTTTGTTGTCTCAAGTCTACAGCAGCATTCAGGATTGTAGCATTTGTTACCAGCAGTGAAATTTTATTGGCACCATGCTCAACACCCAGCCTCTAGGACCAGGTGCTGCTTTTTGTCTGGCCTCCAGCCTGGAACCTGCCCTACAAGGTTGCACCTACCAAGGGCTAAGCCCCTGTCAATAAAGTTCCCTGAAGACAGAAGCATGCAGGCCTTTCAATCTCAACAAGGTTACAGCATGAAGGAGAGGACAATTGTACAATACTACAAAAGCATGTGGAATGCCGCAGTTTGGTTCTCTCTCCCTGTTTATGTGTGTGTGTGTGCCAATGCCACTGAAATGTAGCACCATAAGAATGAAGAAGAGGGACAAGTGAATAAGACAACAAGGATATCTCAGCTAGACACTTGCAATCAGCTGGTGATCAGTGTTAGCGTTATGGTTAGTCACGCTCTGCCTCTCAGCAGATCTATAGTCATGAACCCTGAACTTCTGACCTCAGTCTTCGCACCTTTACACAACCCATGTCTCTGTCCTCTAAAGTACTATGTTGTTATTCCCTTCATTTTTCCTGTATTCACTCTGTATGTATCTTCATAAAAAAGTATATACTGCGTCATCATTTAAATCTGTAACAGCTGCCGGAGGCTGATGTGATTCAGCAGTGGATAAAACCATTCAGTAATCTTCCCAGTAAAATGCATTTGAAATTCCTGTATAGGCTGATCTTATCTTTGTAATGGCTGAGCTGTATATTTATATCAAGGCATCACTGATCGGCAGCTCAATCAACACCAAGTTCACACATAAAGACTTTGAATCACAGCCAGTTGGTTTACAGTGGAAGTCATTTGAGAAACTGCAGGGGATTCCATCTGTAACAGTGCAGAGCGTTTCTAAATTTGTTTCTATTATGCTCTTTAAGACCAGGCTCAGTGACTCCTTTTATGTAAAAAAAAAAAAGATTAATTCTAAACAGAACTGAACATTTAGAGACAGCATTTGTATTTGATTTCATTTGTACAAGTTAGGGATAATTTCTTTAATTTAATCATTTCTTTTTTTCTGTCACTGTGACTTCCTTATTTTCATCCTCCTTTATTGTTTTGCTTTACTTGTCTCCCTTATAAGTCAGTTCACACTGATCAGGTATTCTAAGGGACTGTACAAAAATTGTTATTACGTTTTTTATTGCTGGAATGCCATGGTCATAAAAAGTAAATGTAGATTTGTTTTTGTTTTGTTAAGAATAAAGTTTAACTAATCATATTGAAAATCCCTACATAGATAAATGGAAAAGTGTGTGTGACATGGGGAAGGGGTTAATTAAACATTCCCCAGGTCATAACTGAGTATTAATCCAGCGACTAATGAATAACTTCATCTCAAATTACATTCAAATAGCCAAGACTAATGGACCTTCAGCTCATAGAAATATTACCCACAGGTATGTTACGCACAGGTACAGATTAGCTCACTTGCTAATCTGTGTTCACTTACACATTCATCCTTTTATTCCTGTCAGTGAGCTATTTATTCATTTACTCCCGTCTCTCTGAGCTGCTTTTTCACATGTGACTATTTGCTTACAGAGCTGCTGCAATGTGACTCTGTTTCCTGAAGGAAGTGCATCAAAAAATACATGTTTGCTTGATTTTTAGTGCAAAAGCACTGAAGACACTCCCAGGATCAGTAAAAAATTCAGTCTATAAATATTAGATTTTTTGTTTTTCCTTATTTGGCTTGACTGTAAAACATCAAACAATGTTCTGCCTGCAGTAAGAATAAGTATTTCAAAACACAAAACACTCAAATGAAGAGAGATGTCTCCAGTGACTATTACTGTCTGTGGTAAACGATGCAAAACACACGATTGACTCCCCAGCATGCTCAAAATGCTTTTCTCTTCTTCTCCTCCAGATATGGAATGACTACAAGCTGCGATGGACGCCTGCCGAGTTTGACGGGATTGAGTTTATTAGAGTTCCATCAAACAAGATCTGGCGACCTGACATTGTGCTCTACAACAAGTGAGGCTGTCAACATTGTCACAGTTGTCATTATCATTAGCTTCAGTGCCAATATTGCAATGATTATTAGATACCACAAAAACAACAGCATCGGTTGTATGTCCAAACAATTCAAATGCACAATACTTAAATTTGTGGAAATGCAAAGGCCAAAATGAAATAATGGTCCTAGATCGCCTACCATTCCTCTTAAGAAAATGATTGGCCATGATTTGTCATGTGAAAGGCATCACTCATAGTGATGAACCTACAGAGATTTATCACCCAACGTACAACGCAGTTGAGCTTCTCATTGTTTTGGCTATAGTCTGCAACAGGCAGCTGTTTTCAGCAACAATAAATTCAAAGAGGAGATAGACAAAGTCGGCAATTAGCTTGTGAACATGTTCACAACCTAGGTGTATGTATGCATTGTTGAGCATTTGGTGGCAAACAAGCCAGATATTTCCCATAGGCTTTGGTGGAAAGACGGAGCAAAAATGAGAATTAAGTCACCAGGATAACCAGTCTAAATGAGTGTTAATGTTGCTCCATGTCCATAGAGTAAATTACCCATATCAGCTTTACAGTAGGATGATAGCAACCTTGTGTTTGTTGTGCTCAAGTGGATAAAAATGAACTATTCCTGCTTCAACCACACAGTTTATAATTGCCTAAATTTACACAGATATTAACCACAGGGGTGTCAGATCAGAGAACTCTTATGTAAATCAGAATTTTTTTAAAGGCACTGACAAAAATCAGTTTTTTTTTAATTCAACATGAGAATTTGTCTTACATCATCAAATATTACATTAATGCCCACATTTTTTGAAGAACTAATAGCTTTAATATCTTCTTCTGTTATACAGTGCAACAGTCTTGACTGTAATTAAACTGAAGTATGCTAACGTGATTGTCTATTGTTTAGGACCAGTGTGTGCTCTGCTGTTCTCTCAGTTTTTGGAGACTCATTTCTTTTATCTACGTAAAACAATGACTCATAATTTTATTCAGAAGCTAATTTTGTATTCCACAATAATGTTTAATGCAGCTTAATTTTCCCATGTCTTTTATTCTTAATGCTCTCTTTGTTACCCTCATAACCTCACCACTGTATTTTCTGTTTTGTATCCTTCTTTTATGTACCTCACTCCATTTTCTCCTTGCCTTTCCTATCATTCTTTGACATCTATGCCTTCCTCTAACCTTGTGTCATATTCAATACCCACATATGCTTGTATCACATCTCCTCATACCTTCTCTGCCATGTAATAATACTTCTGCTTGACTATATGGTACATACTCACCCGTCATTTACAGCGCTGTAGGTGATTTCCTAGTGGAGGATAAGACCAAGGCTCTGCTGAAGTTTGATGGTACCATCACATGGGTTCCTCCAGCCATTTTCAAATCTTCCTGCCCTATGGATATCACATACTTCCCCTTTGACTATCAGAACTGTTCCATGAAGTTTGGATCCTGGACCTATGACAAAGCCAAGATTGACCTGGTACTTATTGGGTCCAAGGTCAGTGTTTGTGACTATGTTCAAGTCTGGTGTATCTATCATCTCCCAATTTAGTTAATTATTTCCCTTCTGTTCTACTTGCTTAAGAAAGCATGGCGAATGCTCAACTTATTACAAAGTGCATGGATTAATTTTATGGCTCTGTCGATTTTAAACCTAAAGCTCAGTTTGAAAATAATGAAGATCTTAGTCTTTCAAAAAGGTTGTACTATATAATGACTTATGTAGCTCTGGAGGGAGATTGCTAAAATCTGAGAAAAAAAATCCTGAGGAGGTCACGCTGATGTCATTGGAGTTATCTTGGCAAACTCTGTGTCATAAACTTGGGGCATAGAGTTTGAATGAAGTGGGATTTAGTAGGAAGGGTAAGTTTAATGATCCTAATTGTTGTGTTGCATTAATGGCATTACCCATACTTATAAAAGTCTGGGCTGCTGGAACCTCAACGTTAATCATTATATTTATCTGTCTTTTGCAAGTGCCTCATCTTTTTGAATATGTGACAGCAAATTACTTGAATGCCCTCTTAAACATCTTTGATCTGTGACTATTTTGAATAAATATTATTTTTAAAAATTATTTTTAAATGCAACATTTGTTTTTTCACCTGCTTAGAGAGACTCTAAGCATAATCATAATCAGTGGCTGCATTAGCATTTTTCTTGCACTGCATTGAGCTATAAAGAGCTGTTTTGGGTGCATGCGGCCATGAAATCCAGGTGAAGGTTAGTTTTAAGTTGACTGGCACATTCTTAAAAATCCATATACTATATATCAACAAAAAACTGTGAAAATCAAAACTATTAACAATGAACAATGGTAATTTGAAGCTGAAGGTTGTTGTAATGTTAATTCATTACATGATTTGATTTATGGTTGTCATCCATCTCCTAGGTGAACCTAAAGGACTTCTGGGAGAGTGGTGAGTGGGAAATCATTGATGCTCCAGGGTACAAGCACGATATCAAGTACAACTGCTGTGAGGAGATCTACCCAGACATCACCTACTCCTTCTACATTCGGCGCCTGCCACTTTTCTACACCATCAACCTCATCATCCCCTGCCTCCTCATCTCTTTCCTCACAGTGCTGGTTTTCTATCTCCCATCAGACTGTGGAGAGAAGGTCACGCTCTGTATCTCCGTCCTGCTCTCCCTCACTGTGTTCTTACTCGTTATCACTGAGACCATCCCCTCCACGTCGCTGGTCATTCCACTCATTGGAGAGTACCTGCTCTTCACAATGATCTTCGTCACACTCAGCATTGTCATCACCGTGTTTGTGCTCAATGTACATTACCGCACACCAATGACCCACACTATGCCGGGTTGGGTGCGCTCGGTGTTCCTCAAAGTGCTGCCGAGGATTATGCTGATGCGGAGACCAATTGATGAAGACAGCAAGGCTGGGGGGTTGGACAGCAGTGGGGAGGTAGGAGGAGCTGGAGGGGGAGGAGGAGGCGGAGGAGGGAAAGGAGGGAAGAAAAAGAAAAATAACTTAATGCAGGTCAGTAATCCATATTTCTTCTCCTCTTTTTGTTCACGTCAGTAAAACCATGACCCACATGTCACCTGTAGAGTCCAACGAGCCACATAATTTCTGGGGAGCAGACGGCTTAAGAAGTATCTATATAAAAAATCTTGACATGTCCCAAATTTTCAACTGTATTAACCCCTACAGAAAGATAGTTATGGAGTGTTCCAGTTAATATTAGGGAAAAGACAGGCAGGCTTTGACTGTTACACTATTATTTAGACTTCAGTCCATCTTCAACAGCAGCAGAATCTACAAAACAAAAAGCTATAGTATGATTCCTGCTGAGACACAGTGATAAACTATAAAACCGACCATACTGTAGGTTTCAGCTGTGGGATGGAGAACCATCACTTTTGTTAGAGCTCAAGCAATTATAGAATGGAGGAGTGGCTCGGGGAAGTAAATTTCCTGCATTCTCCTTTCTGGGAATCAAACCATAGATTGCCTCAGTCAACAAACTGAGAGTGTATCTAACCATTAGATAGGACTGCACATACCCTCTTCATGTGCTTTTCAATAACCCCTTTGCCTCTAACACTTTGGTGCCTGCCAAGCACTGTGAGTAGAACCTACAAAAAATCTGTTTTCTACACTTTAAACAAACGCCTCACATGCAATTTATATACAGTATAATTCAATATATGTAATGACAGCCTAAGGGAAGCACTTCATAAAAAATCTACTCCACAAAACACTGGAAAGATGCAAATTTCTTCATGATTTCCTCTTGTAAAATTGTACTGCGAATATCTTTCAAATGTATCCCACAGATTCCTTCTAAAAAAAACTATCACTAGAAAAGAGTAATGGTTACCTCTTTACAGTGAAGCAGAACATGAAACTTAATCTCAACACTGCTTTTCTTCCCCAGCAGGTCGGAGGCGGCTCCCTCAACTGTCTGGAGTTTGGAGACAGTAAGCTCTCGTCCATCGAGAAATGTCCTTGCCCCTGCCAGCATGGGAAGGAAGCCCCAGAAACGCCAGAGATGGGGAAGATGTCACGTCAGCTGAGTCCCCAGAGCATCAACACAGTGGTGGCCTTTTCTGTGGTGTCACCTGAGATCAAACAGGCCATTGAAAGTGTCAAATACATTGCTGAAAACATGAGGAGCCGCAACAAGGCCAAAGAGGTGAGGTCGGTTGTTCTTATTTTACTGTAACTGATCACCTTCATTGCAAATGAACAATAGTAAAATGAATCAAATAGAATACAGTTTTTTAATTATAAGCACCAGCTGTGTAGAACAACAGTTGTTGTTTTTTTTCAATGCAATCACACAGTGCTGCATTTTATTCATAATACAGTAATGGAGATGCAAATGAGTAGAAGCAATCAGTATGCTTTAGTGGACACTGTAAATACATAATTAAAATCAGAGCATAACACTGAGCACAGTTTGTCCAAGCACTGTGCAGTTCTATTTTTTATTAAATCTAGCTATTGTTTGAATGGAGTTTAAATCCACTTAAAACAGATTATCTACTAAATGTAATAAAAAAGTGTCCAACTGCTTCTATTTTTTCTGACAACTGTTTCACAACAAGGATATTACTGCTTTACTACAACTTGGATTTTTAACACTTTAGGCCACTAGTTGTATCATCAGGAACAGCTTGTTGCTTACAAGACTAATTGCAGAGATCTATGAAATGTGTCAACATCACTAAAAAGAAGTCAGCGGAGGAAACACAACAAGTGCAATTAATGACACCAACAATGTTCCACCGAGTGTTGTAATGAGCCGTCATGCACTGTAGCCCATTTTCTCAGTAGACATTTTGACTTGTCACATGTCCCTAATGACATTAATGATGGTTGCACTCTGTTCAAATAAGCCATGACAGTGTGACAGTGAAACAACTTTCACAGTACCTTGAAACTAAAGCAACTAAAGGGGATTCAGCCTCCATTAACTCACCGAAAATAACAGCTTACAGACCTGCATCATTTCTAATCTTCCATATATGCTGTTATCTAACTAAAACAAAATTAAATATTGCAAAAATAAATCCCTAAATTGCAGTAAACCAAAATAATCCCCAAAAGATACAACAACACACCAACACAACGTCAGAGCTGACACACAAGACAATCTTCGCAGGGTTGGTAAAGACAGAACCCTTGTTATGTTTTGAATTTAATGTAGTGTAATAATAATATAATAATAATAGAAAATAGTTTGCAGTTTAGTTTGTTGTTGTTTTTTACTGTCAATCCAGACAGCAAATACAACATATCAGTGTTTCTAAATTTTTATGTAAATGTATCACCAGTATGATCAGTGCATAGTTTATTTATTCAAAAACATCGCTCTACATTATTGTAGTTCCTAACCCACTCTGTAAGTTAACAATAGAGTAAGTTAGAACCAAATAATTTTAAATCTGAGTTGAGAGAGAGGAGGCATCCTCTCTCCCTCTGTCAGTTATAAATACAGTGGGTGAAATCTCCCAGGAAGAAGCAGCCTTTGATATGCAAAACTTGTGGCTCAATCAGCTTTGTCAAAACGCCTGTCGCTTCTTTTGACACTGTGGTTTGAATGTGATTATCATAGTAATTTCCTCCTGTGTAAATTACTGTATGTATCAGTTCTATGTTGGCTTACAAGCAATGTTCAACTCTTCTCTCTACTCGTTTTTTCCCTCTTTCCACCTTTGCTGTGTTATCCTCCCCTCACCCTATGCGATCCCACAACCTCCCACCTTCTGAGATTGTGAATCTCCCGTCTTGTTGTCTCTCTGTGACCCTCTCTTCACCTGCTTCACTTTTCATCTTTCATTTCTCACCACTGACTCTTCCCTGTGTCTTCTCACACTTGTTCCTCCATGTGTCTTCTTCCTCACTCGCAGGTGGAGGATGACTGGAAGTATGTTGCCATGGTGATTGATAGAATCTTCCTTTGGGTGTTTGTGACCGTGTGCGTCCTGGGAACCATGGGCCTCTTCCTCGAGCCGCTTTTTGGCTTTGTCTCATAACTGCTGACCAGTCAGGGCTCGCTGCCACCCCGTGTCAACCAATCCTTAACAAGGCACTAACTCAGTGTTACTTTACTTTACTTTACTGTACTTGGCAGACGCTTTTATCCAAAGCGACTTACAAGGTGTTCTTATTTGACCAATCACAAGACAGAGTCTAGAGTCCTAAAGCACTATTTGATGTGTCGGTTATGCTTCTTGCCCTTCACAGAAATCAGTTCACTACAAAATTAAGTGGAGCAAGGTTTTTCAGACTGACTGGATCAATTTGGCTCATTTGACCTTAAATCATTTCCTTAGAATATATACAATAATCAAAAATACACTGCACTCTTAATTATTTTAGCTTTCTAGTCCATTTCTAATGCAGAGCAGAAACTTCCAGGTGATCTTCAATCTTTGTGGCGACATTAAAGATCAACTGTATATATGTAGCTGTATGCATGCAAATACATGCTTCTGCTAAACTCTGCACAGCTGAGCTGGTTGGGTGATCACCAAAATATTACAGGTAAACAAGTACTGTATGTTAGAGTTTGGCTGGGATCAAACACTGGCACATCCAGTAGTCCTTCGGGACTGGAACCTGAACACCCACCAGATGTTAGTGACCTGGGAACTTTCCCCATACAGTATACATGGCACTGACTCTACAACACTGGAATCAGCCATGCAGCTGCCAGTTTACTCTCTTTCCACTGAGCTGACTGAGTGCTTTTTACAAATAAGGGCAGGCTGTTCTTCTTTTTTTGTAATTGGAAACTGTGTGTTTATAAATGTTCCCTGTTTAATGTTCCACAAGGTAATTGGTTGGCCTGGTAAATATCGGATTAAATGGAAGTTGATTAGTTAGTCCTGAAATAGCATCATATTTATTAATTCATGAGAGGATTCCAACATCCAATTCCATGGCTATTAATTTAATCTTTCCTTCTTGTCACTTTTGATTAAGTTTATTATCAACAGCAAACATGTACTGAAAGAAACATGCACAGATTTTGATCGTTTTGACCACAAATATAATGTCCTCAGATGACAGCACTTACAGGAATACTGTTTAATTTATTTAATTTAATTTATCCCCATGACCTTTGGTAATATCTGTTGTTATGATGCCAATGCTCATTTCCTTATGCTGAAGAGAGAAAAACATATTTGCCTTTCTTATGTCTGACTGTCTCTGTAGTTAAAATAAATGAAATATTTCTTCAAATAAAGTGAATAACAATGCTAGTAGAGGTTTTAAAATATATCCATGAAAAATATCAATTATTTACTTGTGTAAAACATTGCACAATAACATTTGACATGTACACACACACAGACACACACACACTCACAAACACTGTGACTCAACATTGCTTTGATATAAAGCCTGATTATTTATGTTGCCGTTGTGCACAAACAACCACTAGAGGTATAATTAAGCCTCCAGTTGAAATGTGCAATTAAAATCTGGACATTTTAGAGTTATTCTGATATAATTTTAGTTTTATTCTAAAACATATCATTATGCATGACACTGCCACATAATCACATTCATCTATCAGAAGGTCAATCTCCCAGCTGTAGTGTACATGTGTAAACATACATCATGTTGCAGTGGGAGAGTCAGTTGTTGCAGGTGCAATTTCTTACGTGTGCATATTTGATAACAGAAGGCTTTTATGTACAGTTGCACTACTGGCTCTTGTTTTCAGAATATTTAGTATTTGAGCCTTATCAGGCTATAGAATGTAATTCCAAGGTCTCTCTTTTACTCTGTCATTTTTTCTCTCCAATCTACAAGTTACAGTCATACAGTCCATTGATTGTTCAGTGTTGTGTGTAATACCTATAACTACTACAGTTAGAGTACAGCTATAAAGGTATCAAAGGAAGTTTTGGAGTTTCCACTTCACCAGGTCATCATGTTTTTCGAGTGTCGGTAGAAAACAAAGCGTGAGGCGGAAGCCCACACTGACGTCTCTCCACGAGGCTGCACTGTTAACCACTGAGCTGTCTGCCCAGCAGCACACAGTTGTTGATGGTGGAATGCACTGAGCAAAAGAAGTAGCAGATTCTCTTACAGACTGAGTGCCTCTTTTTTCTGTAGCAGCTCCTCCTCAGCGACGTGTGAAGTGAAGTTAAGAGAACCTTTCCTCCGGCTCTTTCAGCTGTTCCTTAGCTGGACAGTTTCTATCTGCAGATGGTTTTTCTTCAGGCTTAAGCTTGGTAGTGAGCTTCAGGTTGGTTGAGGTCAGTTACTCTAGAGTTGCTTTCAGGTTCTCCAGCTCCTAGTGAGGGGCGTCTTGCTCATCCATCATCTATTGGTCCACTTTCACCATATCAGTGTGACACTTTTTCTCTGCCTTGAAGGGGTTCTGATGGGTGTGTCACTCAGCTCCTGTATTCAGGTTCACTCTCTCTGGAGTTGATAGAGAGACGTGTTCACTTTTGTCCCTATTTCTAGCCTGGTTTAGAGCTCACTGACCTCCTTCTGCTGTGCAGGTGAGCATCCATCATGTCAACCTGTGCAACTAGAGCCTCCTTTCCTGTTTTGCAGTCCTTCAGTTACTTGGCCCACTTGTTGAAGTCTCATGCACATCTGCTGGGATACACACTATTTTAGTCAATCCAGGTGTCTCCATCGCTCGTGTAATAGCTTGCTTTTCACTTTATGCCTGTAACCAGGGACAAAGCATATTTTTATGTTGAAAGTCTATTTTCCCAGGTTTTACACAACTGAACCACAGTGATTGTGTATTGTTCTCTGAGCTTTGCAAAACCATGCGACCTACACTCATAACTGTGCCTGGATGCCTCCAGTGTGGACACACACAGTTTTGCATTTTTGTGTAGCTGTTTTGTGTTTCTTTCTGGTTGTTTGGCAACTCTTTGAGGTCATTTTTTGGCCCTATAGTCACTTCACATCGCTTTGGAGTTGTTTTGTGTCATTGCATCAATGACACAAAACATTGGCATTGGTAGGGAGGGCACCAGGAGTGACCAATCTGATTTTGGGGAGGCTTGTGGCTCCCCAAACCTAACTGAAGGGATTTTCTGTCTATGGGAGAAAATCCCTTCAGCCAGGTTCTATAAAAAACACCTTCCCAAAAGAGTTTAGGCTTTTATAGCAGCATATTAAGGCCCCTGGTTTTGGAATGATATTTCCAGGACATAGTTTGTAGGTGTAACAGTTACTCTAGCCATGTAGCATTCGTCTTAGGGAATTTTTTTTTGCCATCTGGGTTTTTTTTTACAACTGTAGAATTCTTTCATAATAATATAATACCTAGAAAGCAAACAGGTAGAGTATATGCCCATCTACTCCCTCTCCTTTCAGACATCTCATTGAATTCCTGCATTGGTTCTAAATAGTGAACATAAATCTCTAATGTAGAATAGTTGTATATGAACATAATTCATGGGAGAAATGGCTGCACACACACAAACACACACACTTGGAAGAGATCAGAGAGCAGTTTGACTCACTGGGTAATCTCCTCTGTGGTAAGTTATGGTGTCATCAAAGCATGGTACACATTACTGTAGCCCAGAGGCTGGAGAGGCCTTAGAAAAGCAGAAAAAGAGCCAGGGAGCAAGGACAGAGCTAACAAGGATACGAAGGCTGGCCTGGAAGATAACATACTGTACATGCTGAGATGGACAAAATGCCACAGTTCACAGCTAACTGTTGCCCAGTGGGTATTGACCAAATAATACACACAAATTAAAGCTTTTCCAGTTGATGGATACTCTTAACCGAGAAATATTACAGATATCATCCATCATTGGCAGAATCAGCCTTAAGATAGCCACAATAATACTGTCTCAATGACAGAAAACTGTTTAAGTAAAAGTCTCAGGATCCAGGGTGGTCTGGCTGGCAGTAATTATTTGTGAGAGTTCATTAGTTTCGCTGTATACAGTGTACAGTATGAATGTAAATGATGGATTAAAGAACAGACTTTACAAAGCAGAACAAATTCTATACGTTTACTGTAATTCAACGTTTGCTGCTTGTTCAATAAGTCTTCAGTCTTCTTAACAGTTGAATAAAAATAACAGATCTTTTATTAAATTACATTTATTCTTTGTAGTCTACTTCAGACATGAGCAGATTTCCTAGCTTAATAAGCATAATAATACAAACTATGTCTCATGACTCACAGAAGGTTATTAGATTCATTTGAGGTAATAAAAGCAAAAACATAATGGGGGGGGGTTCCCAGCACTTTACATCTAATCAACCCAACTGTTTTCATATGTGCCTTCCCCTGTATAAGCTGCCCCACTCGTACTCTCACCTTGCCAGATAGTCTGTTCTTGCTTTGTAGATGACAGCCTATTTACATGTTTTAATTTGCATTCTCAGTATCAATTCTGCCTGCATGTGTCCCCAACCTGAGCCAGCTGTTCTCCCCTCGACCTTGTAAACATGATACTGATTTTCTGGTTTGGACCTCACCTATCTGGCTCTGGATTCTGCTCTCTGCCTCTGGTCCTTTTTCAATGTCTCTATCCCACTTTAACTGTTATCTTACAATTCAATGGCCATTATCAGTTTGTGAACCACAGACCATACACATGGGTTAGGAGGATCAACCTACTAATCAGTTCAGTATCAGCTATTCTTACATGCTGAACCTTCATTTTCATGTTTACAGTAATAAATGTGGAGCATACCAGGTTTAAGCACAAAATGTACTGTTTTTAGACAAAGGTCATGGTTTGGGTTATAAGTTAACTATGTATTATATTACATGTAATATATTATCATTATCAATTTCTCTGGATGCCAATAGTGTCACATACAGAAGTAAAGATAGTCCTGGATTTTCCAAATTCTGCTGGAAACTGATCAACAACTAACCACAGGAGGACAGCAATGAGGATATTCTGACAATACTCCAGCAAACTTAGATAAGTCACACAAAGATTACATTTATTTTTAATTTTCAACCTATATTTTACAGATTCACAAGACTTCAATAATGGTGATTTAGCAGTTGGTTTGGTAAATGTACGTGTGGCTAACTAATTTGTAATGGGGTGTCTCCAATGCCTTAGACAGTCCCAGGTTGGGCTTTCCTGATCCTACTCCAATAACTAACTTTACCTAAGAACAACTCCCTTCCAAAAAAATTGTTGGTCCAGTGTGAAATAAATCAAGTCAATTTTATTTATTTTATCCAGTGTCTCAAAACAAACCACTGCTTCAAAGCTCTTTACAATCTGATATTCTCTATCCTTATAAATACTTGATTCAAAAATGGAAAATCATAATAATTTGATCTTCTTTTAAAGGTAGAAAAATCTCAATGGAGCAGTATGACACAGTAGGAAGAAGTGCTGTCCACAATAGGAAGCTCTTTATAATGGAGGTCGAATATGATATTGGGAGATCAAGCAGAATTGGCATCGCACTGTATGGTGTGATTCATGTTCTATTTTTCCATGGGATTTGCAAAAAAGAGTTCAGTCCTAATCAGAAACATTATCATATGTAATACAAATATACATCTTAGTCCCTCAGGAAAATTGCCTTTCGGTGCCATATTAAATCCTGTCATATGACTTTATGAAAAGCCACGTTATGAAAATGTATGAAGCAGAGCAACCCTGTGCTTTGTTCATTGTGGTTGGTGTAATATTTATTTACATAATTAGTTTTATTTGTTGTCAAGCCAGAATGGCACAGATTTATGAAATGTTGGAAGAATTAGATTTGAGAAAGAGACGGAGGGAAGAAAACATATTTGATAAAAAATAATAATAATGAAAGGGATTATGACAATATTGGAAACTGTGTTAATGCCCTAAATTTAAATTTGTAATAAAAATGCATACCAATTGTTTTGAAATTGTGTTTCAGGTGCTTTGTTGGTATCGGAGAGGTTGTTTACATGACAAAGAGTGTACAACAGCTGAGTATACATTATTAAATCTGAATGACTAAATTCATTTTGTTAACACCAACTAAAGTGAAATACAGAAAGGCTCCAATCCAAGAACCTAATGTGTAACACATGTATAGACACAGTATAAACACATGATGCAGGCAAGCTAAAAATACACAACATGCCTCTCTTTATTCTTTTTAACTCTGAGGACATGTGCAGTAAACATGTGCACTGTCTTTTTTATTGAAACTCAAAACTTTGGAAGTCTTTTAACGTGTAGAAATCTTTACCTAATCCTTTTTAGCTGTACCCATGAGGGCGTTGCTGACTTTCCCTTTTTCAGAAATCAGTCCATCTGTGGGAAACCGGAGGAGGAAGAGGCAGAGAGGAAAAGAAGAAAGATAGAGATGCAGTCCACAGCAGCAGAGAGGTGTTTCTTTGATGACTGGTGGAGGCAGAAAATCACAAGATTTAATGTTCGATGTTAAGCTGAACAACTCTCAGAAGCACACTTCAGACAGAACAGTGGGAGGAAAATGTACAACGCTGCATCCAAAAATATACTGTAATGGAGCTGCTTCTAAGTGGAACATCCCCACATATAAATCGCTAAATTTAATAATTATTTTGGGGATAAAATAATTTCCATGACAAAAAGGCACTTGCAAACTAAGTTAATATTGGATGTTTCTGAAATCAGTCTTATGTAGGTATGTTTCTAACTAAGTAACCAGAATGGCTGGTTAAAAAGTTCAAATGGTAGAATTACTGGTCACTTGTGTAATGTCATCAAGCTTTGACCTGCAGGGAAAAACCACTGCAATTGGCACCAAGAACATTTATAATTCATCTGACCCCCCCACTAAGCTCCTCGTACCTATGTTCCTTTAAGAATCTCTGTTTAAAAGACAATTAGCTCTCTCGAGATATGTACTAGCAACAATCGATGAGGTTGTGTCCGTCTATTGACAAATGAGTGGATCAAATCAGTCAGACAGTTTTTTAATACTTGCTACTATCGGCAGACCTGAAAGATGCAACCTTGATATCAAGCAGATTTGCTGCTCTTACAACTGAATCCATCAGTGATTACATTCAAACAGCAGGCTACAATACATTTTATATGTCACTCTTTTACTGGATAATAGCTTTGGTTAAACTCCAATTTATTACAACTTGAGTTTTAATATTGTAGTTTTGGCTCCCAGGCTACTCTTTGCTTTTGAGCTTTGTTTGAACTTAATTAAAATCTCACTAAGTGTCTCATGCCCCATTGGACTTGGTTGTGATGGTACTGTTTTTGAGAGCTCCAAAATTACTTTAATACAATAAATACAACGTCATCATATTTGCTGAAGTACATCACAACTATGTTGTGCTTGGGAATATATTAATAAACTCTTTGTGTTTTGTATGGAGCTGCAGCCAGCAGCAGTCTTATCTTAGCATAAGAATAAGAACAAGAAAAGAACAATGTCTAGTGAGCTTACTATGCAACCAGCAAAGGCTCCAGGTAGTCAGTGCAATGACCATATTTGCCAAGAAATAATGACATTTTATTGTTAAAAATTAATATTAATGGTAATG
The DNA here is from genome assembly GCA_032362345.1 of Sandelia bainsii. Lineage (NCBI taxonomy): Eukaryota > Metazoa > Chordata > Actinopteri > Anabantiformes > Anabantidae > Sandelia > Sandelia bainsii. Next base: position 21,771,535 of record JAUMHL010000001.1, read on the forward strand.
GTGGTCATATTTTTCAACAATACAGTGAAAGTCACAGTGAAACAGAGGTTAGAGTGTCTTTATCTTCAAGTGAAAAAGATTATGTGAGCAGGGTTTCAGAGAGACAGAGGGTTTAGAGATATTCCATTTCTATACAAGATACTGCAATCCGAACTATGTTTTTGTGGAGAACATAATTGCAACTGCATTCATTTTTCTATTAACATAATGAATGCTGACAATGTAAAGGACAAATTGCAAATACTGATCACATCAATATAACTTATTTCCAATATCAAATATACAACATTCAGTTCTGCCTAAATGGTCGACTACAGTTTTATTAAACGTTTTTATGGTTGTGTTTAGACTGTCACAGCACTTGGTTAAGGTTAGAGAAAAACTGGCTGTCTTGATAGAGAAAAAATCACAACACAGTGTGATTATTTGCCATTAAACAAAACAATCTATCTCTTTTCTTGCCTGAATCCAACCACACAAGGGGCTCTGGAGTAAAACTCGGGTCTCTTGGTCAAATATACACATTATACACCCTCCATCCACCTCAACCAAGTTCTTGCAGCTCGTTTTCAATTAAAATATGTATCTCTTCATTCATTAAAAAAAACATTCCACTGGAATATAATTCCAATTGCATGATTACGTTCACTACAAAAACATAATTTCTATGCAACAAAAACTATGTTTCGATTAGGAACGTAATTCTTATGAGACAGGTTTGACTGAAATACAAACACACACTTCCCATATAGTTGTAGTTTTGTATAATGGGTGGGGTTACCCAAAGTTCACCCCAAGTTCAAGACACCGTAAAAAAAACTTGACATTGACATTTATCTGGCATTTAACAAGAGGTCAAATCATAAATATAGAGTGATCTACAAAAAGGGCAATAAGTATTCCTCTAATACTTTATGTTCAAATTAACAGGTCTTACAGAGAAAGAATAGCATCAAAAATGCATGTCAGAAAACACCAGAAAAATTGTGCTGTACTGTGATGGTTTAAAAAAAAAATGGGCAGAAGAATGGGCCACATTTCATAAGACAATGTACATAAACATAGCACAGATGTGTGTAGGCAGTGTCAAAACTGTTTATCATCATTATACTGAATCACCCACACTACCTATTTATTAAAATGCTCTTTTTATCATCTTGACATCGCTGACATCAAAAGGCCATTTCAGGGAAGTCACCTGATCTACCATATATGATGTGACATGAGACAAATGACATATTCATCCTGTATATTGTCCTCGATAATGACTCAGTACGGTGGCAATAACTGTTCTGAGACTGCTGTGACATAATAATGGATCTTTAATGATCCACTCATTAGAAATCTCATTAAAGATCACTCGCTAAGAGCTCTTCAGAGAACAGGAGCACGCAGCAAGAGAAATGTTTTTAGAATAACGCACTCCTCGTCATTGAGTATCATCTCTTCTTTTTTTTCATACATCGGAACAAGTGATGTCAGTAAAAGCTATGAAATGAAAATCAGCATTCACAAGTGTCTCTGCCATGCTTCTTTTTTTTTTTGCTTCAATCATTTCCTCTGTTGAGATTTGCCAGGCAGACTCAAAGAGAATAGGGTCTGATTTCCCAAAAGCATTCATCAAAACCAGTCTGTTAGCTTATTGGAACAAAGATTGTTAATGCTAGATATTTTGTTTAAATTCCCAGTGTGGGAGAAAGTAGAAGAGCTGATAGACTGGCAGGATATGAACCTGTTTGCAGCTAACAGATGTTTAAAAACACAAGTGACAGCCATTCATGATCGACCACATGCAAGGCTTATGTGAATCTTTACAAATCAAAGCACTAGTTTCTATTTTCATGTGCATACAGTAAAGTGCAGAGCACAAGTATGTGTGTGTATGGTTGTGTGTATAGAAATATTATTATATTAAGGCAGGATGGATGAATCATTATTCTTCGATAGCTGCCACTTCTGTACCCCCGGGATACTGCAGAAACTTCAAACACTGGTCTGTTCCCGGATGGTATTATATAGTAGATTACAGGGATTGTGTGTGTGTGTGTGTGTGTGTGTGTGTGTGTGTGTGTATACGTGTGTGTATGACAGAGAGACAGAATGATTGCAGGGGGCTGCATGGCAACAGAAATACTATAGCCTCAGCTAGTCAGATCTGAAATCCCCTGTATCTTCACGACTGCTTAACTTTTAGACTTTTTGTCTGTGTCTGTGTGCGTGTTAACGTGTGAGTGCATGGGAACGAGCGTGCCTGCACGAACACATGGAGCGTGTGTTTGTGTGGTATTATAGAGCAGAGAGAGCAAAATAAGGAAGAGAGAAGGAGTCTGATTGAGTCATACCTTCAACTCTCAGTCCAGAACATTTTTGTGACAACTTCAGTGGTGGAGGAGCATAATGTGTATATATCTGTGCGTGTGCAGACGGTGCATGTGTGCAAGTATCAAGGTACGCGGCTTCCACGAGTGCAGACAGTGAGTCGCACTGAGTCACATTTCTGTCTCTCTGTCAGAATATTTTTGTGACAGCTTTAGTAGATAAGAGGCAGAGAGGTAGAGCGGAAACGACAGACTTGGTTTTACTTAATGCCAGCTTCTGTCCCTTCGTTTTGAGTGTGAGTGTGAGCACTGTGGATTCGCTTGAGTGTTCTTGTGCCGCATTTGCTTTTACTTTTCTCTGAAAGACAACAAACAAAATGTTTGTTGAAGAAAATGCCAGTTCAGCTCTGGTTGCGTTAATACACTACTCTGAAAATCTGATTTTATGTGACAGACGACAGCATTCACTGTCTATCTATTAGATTTGGATTGAATTATATTTAGAGATAAAATTTCTCAACCTAACCAGGGTGTACCCCATCTCTCATCCATTGACAGCTGGGATTGGCTCCAGCACCCCCACGACCTCTAACAGAAAAAGTGGTGCTGTGCCGTCCCGCTAACTTCTCATAAACATGGGAGTCTGTGCCATATCTACAATCCATGTGATCTGAAATGATAACGCATTACACATATGCTGACTGTGAGTGGGAATTAGTGTAGGTTCTTACAATTACCTCCTAAGAAACAAAAACTATTTGTGTGTGTGTGCGTGGGATTGTCATTCTTCTCTTTTCTATCAGCCCCTCATGCCTTTAAGCATGAACTGGTGCACTAACGAAGCCAACAGCATGTCCTCTTCTTTCTCTGTCACCATCTCTCTCAGTGTTCATACTCCCCCCCTCCTCCTCCTCCTGTGGCCCCTGCATGTGCTGGGCAGCGAGCCCAGCAGGATCTTCCTTGAGTTTCCGTATCATTGATAATCGACCGGCTCGGGGAATGGAGGAGCAGAATGGCAGCGTGAATGCTGCCCTGTCACTGCAGCTGCTCCTGGCTGTCACAGCAACTGGGGCAGAAAATCAGACTTATCACTTTGTCATAATCAGCAATGGATCGCGGTTTCCATCTCCCTGTCCCTCTGTGTCCCTCTGCTTGCTTTCTTTTTCATCTGCCTCTTTCTCTGTGCTCATATTTTTATTTGATTTATTTATCTTTCTTGGAAACAATTTTCTTAATTCCCTGCTCACCTTCAGCCTCTGAGCCACGCTGTTTGTGTGTATACATGGTCATGTGCGAGTGCAAGTGAAAACTCACAGCTTCTCACACTGAATCTTCCATTAGCACTACACCCGGGAGTCTTAATAGTGCAGCTCTACATATTTCATTTTCATTAAAAAAACAGGTGATTTTCTCATTGTGCATTACATCAATCATCCACAACATGAACACCATGAGGTAGCTTTATTGTTGTGGTAGTCAGCATATTAAAATATGATGCTGGTCATGACTGACAGGTGTCAGAACACACAGAGGAGGTCAGCGTGCCCAGTGATGACCCCTGTCCACCACAACATTAACGGTGGTGTTATTGTTAGCTTTTTATTGTCACTGTTTGCACAAGTGACTGAGTGGATGCCTGTTTTCCTTGTGCTCATGTAAGACACCAAGGAAGAGTGTGCATTTGTGTGTGTGCTATGTATGTTTTTCTTGAAATAAACTGACATTCAGTAACTATGTGGAAATAATGATGTTGTGGAAACAGGTCTCTCAAAGAAATAGTGTTATTTACCAGTGGTTTAGAAGAATGGAAAAACTAAAGCTAGAGCTGAAGAAAAGAATGTATCCTCCAAACAACACAGCTGTGTTATAAAATACACATTGTTATTGGTATAAAAGGAGGGACACGTGTGCCCACAGCCACAGGCAAATGCTCCTACTTTGATCATGCTTTACCTTTCTCGTACTGTTTGGTTTGAAAAGGTCACTAAGCATACACCGGAGCATGACTGTTAAGTGGTACGGGGGACCACTGCAGTTTGATAAAGAGCATGCAGTTGTTTGTTAGTGTGTTTGCCTGTGAATATAAGCAGCCAGGTGTATGTGCCTTTGTGTTTTTGCATCACACTTTGGTCTGCTGTGGTTTGCTTAAAAGGCAGAAGCAATTCCACAGTGGCAGAGTAGTCTAATTGCATAAAACATGTAATTGGACTACCTTTAACTTTTACAGTACATCCACAAACATAGCACTTATTTTATGCATTGAAATTAGGAACAAATACATAAAATCTGGAAAGAAAATCACTGATGTTTTCTGCTAAACTCAATTACTATTTTTAGAAAGAAAGACAGGACTAAAAGAGAATTTGTGCTTTTATTCCTCTGTTCCAAAATTGAACAATTTTGCTATAAAAACAGCACTTTTTTACATTTCTTATATAATTAAAGCACAGATTGTGCTCTCAGACCTCCACTCAGCGCTCATGACCATAACATGAACTCATTTTCTTAATTAACTTGGATTGGAAGTGGAATGAGGCTAATTACTGAAGTAGTCTGCAATTTAAAGGCCATCTACAATCTACATTTACCTCCAGCACTGGATAACAAGACGTTTGAAGCACTTGCCATAAGTTTGTGTGCACTGACACAGAAGTGGCAGAGTTTGTTTGGGTGTTAGATAAGCAGGGAGGATGTGCTCACTTGATAGGGACGTGTGTGTGTGTGTATACGTGCATTTGTTTTGCCTCTGTACGTGTGTATGGTGCAGATAGGCTGCATTCCCCCTCTGGGCAAGTCTTGGCAATAGCAGAGAAGCGATCAGGTGCCTGAGTAAGGCACTATTTAATGAGTTACACAAAGTCAACAAAAGCAGCCAAGTGGCAGATTTTCAAGTATGTGACATGCATGTGCACATGCAGCAAAGAAGGGTGTGTTTGTGCTGATTATGAATGTCAAATTAGGTGCATTTGTATGTAAGTCTGTGTGTGTGTGTGTGCGCGCGCGTTAGATCGTGGGTGCAAAGTGATTCACCGTGCCGTTCTTCTTCCAGCTGCTGTTAGCTCAGACTTAATTAGGAGAGGGATAGAGTCCATCTCCTTCACCAGCTCGCCATGAGTTGTTTACGAGCCAACCAACTGCTTATTTGATTGCCTGAATAAATGACACAAAGCAAATGAATCGGAGCTCTCTGCTCTCTGTCAGATGGTCTGGCTGTCGGCCCTTTGCACCGCCATAAATCAGTGTCATTCTGTAATTCACACTCTATCTGCTAGTTGTCTTTTACACAGCGACACAGTGTATTTTATATTACATGTGAGAAAAATAAAACTGCTATACGTATTGTGAAGCTTGATTATATTCATGTAGGTTCATTTTTCTCTCTGCTATCCCACCATTAACCGGTAACAGGACTGAATCGAACTGGAGGAGATATATTATTTCTCAGTTTCCCCACAGTGTATGGAAACTCTCTTCAGAATCAATAGCTGGATCACCTCATCCTCTCGGCTTGTACAGTAGATAATTAGATAGACTGCTACAGTAAGTGCTCATATTCACCACTGGCTTTTATCAGTGAAAGGTGATAGCTTTGGAATAACAACATACATCAAATATGGTAATAACACCTTCAGTCATGTGGATTTACTTGTATGGGAGTAAGACTGGAATCCATCATGGCCTCATACGTTGGCGTGAGATCTAAATCTAATCGGATTTGGTTTCAGCATTGGCTGTAGCAGAGTGTAAGGTTCCACTCACCTGGGATCCTTTTTTCACTCCTGTGCACCCTATATTATTAGCATGGATCCAGACTGGGTTGAAGAATTCTTCGTTTCTTACAGTCTATAAGACAATACAATGAGATATAATGAGCATGGCATGTATAAATGTCGGTAGCTGAATGAGAAGCATCATATTGCTTTCTGATGATTTATGATAATGTGCACACCCACTGCCTATAAAACAATGTGATGGGCTAAGAAGGAATGTACAGGCCACTGCTTCCTGAAAGATGGTCTGAAGTAATTTATCATAAACTAAAGTGCTTCATGACATCTCTAAGTGTTACTCATAAAGTGGTGAGTCCTGTAGTTCAGAAAACTCCTTTGCTCTTTGTGTGAACGTCTGTGCAGTAACTTCAGCTGGACTCCTGAGGAGGTCATGTTCATGATTGATGTTGGTCATGAAAAAAGCACAAATAACAGTTCACAACAGGGCTGTTTCTAGCTTTTTGGGGGCCTTATGCAAGATTTTTTGGGGGGGCCCCTGTCATAAATTGATATGAGGAGTTTAAACCCTTTGATGATTTGTGGCAATGCATCACAGTAGGTTCTCGAAACTGAAATTAAAAACAACAACAAAGAAAAAATCAAGTTGACCCAAGCAATTTAAGGCTATAGAAAATAATAAAGGTAGCAAATATAATGTGAGAGATATTTGAATTACATTTCTTTCTACTTAAATATTTAAACCAGTAGCTTGGGGGCCCCTAGTGGCCGTGGGGCCCTATGCATCTGGATAGTCCGCATAGCGCAAGAAACGGTACTGGTTCACAATCAAATTCAAAGAAAGATTTTTTTCCATGGTGGAGTGTGTATGTACGAAAACTGTGTTCATCTCACCTGCTTTGAATGTTATCAGCCCATTAATAGACTAATCAGTTGCCATCGGGATCACAGGTTAGAGTTAGTGGGGTTCTACTCCACCTCTTACTTGACCCGGTAGGCCATCATCATTGGCTCAGTAAGCCGTTATTACTGGACCAGTAGACCATTATCATTGCTATTGCCAGACTTTTTGCTGTTGTGTCTACAATAACAAACACAGAGCTTCCAAGGTTTAGGCACAAAAAGTAATTTGTGCCCTTGGAAGTTTGGGATAAAATAAAAATACATACCAAATCATTGTCGTGATAACAACTGGCAGCAGCAATCTCTTGGGGTGATAACCTTCAATATGATTCCTGCTATTAAAGATACAATATGCAACTTTTTATGCAATATTAATTTTTTTTAGAAATCATTTTATTGTTTGAATAGAAATATCTTTATATCAATGTTATATCAATTTATTTCAATGTGGAGAACTGCTGCTGAATAAGCCTCCTGTGACACAGGTTCCCAGAACGGTCTGGTTTAAAGAAATATTTGCTTTTAAAAGTTTTTGAGCGCCCCCTTCTAACCAATCAGAGAATAGCTAGAGTTTTTCTTGGTTAGTAAGTTTTTTAGCATTGTCATTATTTGTAATTTCATAAAAAAGACTAAATGAAGGGTTGTGCAAAGCATGGTGCAGTGTAAGCTGTATCAAAGGGCTGGACAGAGCAGTGTTGATGACCTAACCCAAACTATCTATTTATCATAACCACAGTTTTTCCCTAGCTTTAAAAGACTACTCCTCTGATTTAGCATTGTAACTTTATAGCATTGTCTGACTTTATATTATTTTTCTCATCTATGCAACCGTAATTCAAAAGACCAGAACATAGACTGATGTGCCAAATTATACCACATTGGCTATGTGCAGAAAGTGAGAAATGTAAAAGCATCAGCCAATGAAGGTGACGTGAGGTTTTGCAGAATCATCAAAAGTTGACATTCTTACGGTGCTTTTATTCTTCTATCTATCTATCTATCTATCTATCTATCTATCTATCTATCTATCTATCTATCTATCTATCTATCTATCTATCTGGTGGCCTCTGTCCTGGGACCTGATCTGCTCCCCAGTCTGTCCTCCTCCCTTCATCCTGTGACGGGCCAGCCCTCCTCCGTCCCGCCCTCAGCTCCCGGCTCCGCTCGGGCAGCATCCATCTCCGGGACACACATACACACACACACACACACACACAAAGAAAAGAGGTTGCAGCGACGCGGAACACGCGACGGAACTGGAGGAAGAAACGAACCACGCGAACAGCTGCTGCTCAACAGGGTGAAGTCGGTCTGTGTTGTACAAAGAAACAGAAAAACGACTGTGCTTCAGTGTTGAAACTGGACATCATACTGGTGATCCTCCTGAGGTCTCCACTATTCTGTTGAGGTCATGCATCCTGCAGGACTGTGCGGCCAGTAAAATGATTTGATCTTCGCTGTGGATACCATTCGGTATTGTTGATGATGAGAGGGAGCATGAAGTTTGCGGTGGCGGTGTTGTGGTTCTCCCTGGCTTTTGGGAAGGCTACTGTGCAAGGTAAGGCTCGGCACATTCATCTCTGTAGTACTGAAGCTGTACTGCCAGGTAGCATCTCTTCTGTGTAAAACAAAGGGTAAATAGATGATTAATGATGTTGCGCGATCCAAACACAGCATCCTCGTTACTTCAACAGACCAGCTGACCAGTGTGCGCCGCCTGCTCAGTTCTTCTTCTTCTTCTTCTTAACAGGGAAACAGTTTTGTAAAGAAGTGTTCATATTGTATAATTCATTTGGTGGTTGCACTTTTAACCGTGAGTGAGCCAGCAAGACAAAATGACGGGGTCAGGTGAGAGGAGCACATCCATGATTTATTAAAGAATGGGAGCGTGGCGCCCTCATGGGAACTTGGGGGGTGAGCTGTAAAACAAGCTCTAGGAGAAGAGTGCAGGACAATATAAAATGTAATAAACATCGAAATGAATGGGGAAAGAATTCCCTTACATAATAAAGTTGTGGCTCGTGTGTGGCTCTTATGGTTTGTCAATAACAAAGTATTTTGTCTCTGTCATACTGAGCCTAACACCGGAAATACAGAGTATTGGTCCAACTGCTTTGCTCTCTCTCTCTTCCTCCTTGTGTGTTAGTGTGTGTGTGTGTGTTTGTGTATGTTGATATTTACACCACTAATCTTTAAATGGAGAAGCTCTTGGCAGTTCATGCTGTAAATCTTTCTTGCTGTATATACTGTAGGCTATATAGGCGACTGCATATGTATGTATGTGTGTGTGTGTGTGTGTGTGTCTGTGAGTGAGTGTAATAAAGCGAAAGAGAGAAGGAGAGAGAGGGGATGAGGAGTTTATGAAATTGATTAATCCATCCTCAGTGACCAAATTGCTCTTCCAAAGTCAGTCCATATGTAATTTTGCAGGGAATCACTTTTTAAACTGACACTAATCTTCCTGCAAAGGAGTTTTGATTAATGACACCTATTAGAAGCAGGCTGGAATGTGATGTCACGGCTGACACACCGCCTCATTTACCTTTACTGCCATGCAGATATCCTCAGTTTTAAATTTTTAGATTTGATATTTTCAGGTGCATCTTGCATTCTTCCTCCAACTCGACACATTGATTAATGGATTTACCTCACAGCACTAGTGGCTCATGTGTGCACCTCTGGTCTTGCGATGATCCATGTCTGTTACATTGTCTATGTGTGGACTTGGACGGACACATTGTACACTTCCTAGTGTTATTACATTGCATTGTGGGTAAAAAATAAAAACAAGGCCACAGCTCAGATGGGAGACATCCATCTGAGCTCCATCTCTTTCCTCCTGTTTGACTTGCTGGCAACTACACAGAGAAAAGGCAGAGACACAAAGTTAAACTCACTTTCAAAATGGGGTTCCCCTCTGTTTTCCCTCTCATTCTATTACCCCTTGCAGTGGTACATCCCACTGTGGTTCCACAGTGAACAGATGGTGGCAGTGTCAAGATGATCATACCACTGTGTCGCCCATGGGGTGTTTCAGATAGAGGAGGAGGCAGGGTGTTTGTTTGAGCACTGGGTCACCCATGTGTCTGTATCAATCATTAGCAAGTGTCTGTGTCCTACACACACGCTGTACATTGTCTCCTTATGACCTCTGTATGACAAACAGATAGACGCACATACTCAGACTCACAAATACACAGACACACACTCATGCATCATAATTTGCCACCATGAGAATTAGCTCCACCTTCCCCACTGCCGCCACCACCCTGCACATCCTAATCAATACCCTTCCCTTCACCTCTGTTCAATCAACCATACAAACACACGCAAATACATACAGAACATTTGTACAGCTGTCTTTGTGAGGATAATAACCCTAACCTACACCTAATTCTAACCTTAAACCTCAAACAGCCACTTGCAGGTGTTGCAAGTGAGGAAACATCCACACTCCCGTGGTATTAAATTAAAACTAATTGTCACACTGTATAGCGCAAGTACACTGCACACACACACATAAAGTCAGTCAGCCTCAATCTCAGGAAGGCAGCAGCCTCTTGTAGACGAATCCATCCCTGCAGGCTAGTTTGTCTCCTGTGTTTTTGTTGGTTAGGATCATGAAATAGAGCTACTTCCTGTAACAATGCTACATAGGAGTCTCCTGACAGAGTGATGCCCTGTTTCAGACCTCTACACACTGAATGTTGTACAGGGGATCTGATGCAATGTGAAGTAATTTGTCTGAGTCTGAATACAGTGTGTACTATAACTTCAACTTCCAACACACTGAAGAGGAGACAGAAGAAGACTGAGGACAGACAAAATAAGAATACAGAAAAGTACATATGCATGTATGTCTTGCTACTCGTGAGAGCATTTTGCTGAATTTATTAATTCACCACCCCCTAACCCCATCTGTCATGACAGCATGCATAAAGCAAACCCTCTAACCCAAACCTCATACCGTAAGATCTCATAATTTCCACTTGTTGGCCATGCGTGAAACACTGTGGACAATTTTACCTCAGCTGTGGTCATTTTTATATATAGAATCATGGGAAACCTTGTCAGAACACAAAATCAACAGCAGAATAGAAAATAAGCCACAGAAAAGCAGCTCTAAATATGAGTCTTTGAAAGAGATTTCAAAGATGAAACAATGTTTGCAGCTGTAATTTTTGCAGGCAAGTCATTCCATAGTCAAGAAGCTGTAAGCGTAAGGGCTTTGTTTACTTTGTGTCTCCTTTTCAAACAATCTCTTTATTGAAGTTTCATTTCCCATACAATGTTGACATGTAGTATATTACAATGTACCTGTACCTGCAGTACTTCCTCTGGTCTTGCGATGATCCATGTCTGTTACATTGTCTATGTGTGGACTTGGACGGACACATGGTACACTTCCTAGTGTTATTACATTGCATTGTGGGTAAAAAATAAAAACAAGGCCACAGCTCAGATGGGAGACATCCATCTGAGCTCCATCTCTTTCCTCCTATTTGACTTGCTGGCAACTACACAGAGAAAAGGCAGAGACACAAAGTTAAACTCAAGTTTTTATTAGAACCTGTACCTGCAGTACTTCCAATTTCCCAACCGTACACCGCTTCCAAAGTATTGATAATTGACTTCAAACATTGCAAAGACATACTGAAACACAACTTATACAAGAAAAAACACAGTACCCCTGTCCAAATTATAGTTAGTGAAAGTCGTCCCTCCGTGACTCACCCCATCCCGCTCGTATCCTTTTTGGATTTCGCCGCTCCAATTGGGTTCCCCCTATGTCTGCCCCACACCCTCCTCCTGCAATAATGCTCCTGTATTGGTCTTATTTATATACTGAGTAAAGGATTGCCAGATTCCCTCGTACACCTCCAGTTTACCTTTCAGTGTGTATGTTATTCTCTCCATAGCCCTGCATTGCACCATATTCTTGAGCCATAGCCCAACTGTAGGTGCTTCAACTCTCTTCCAGTTGAGCCCTATAGCCCTTTTGGCCTGCAGTATAGCAAAGTCCACAAATTTATATTATTATTATTATTATTATTTATATTCCTTAGGTTTCAACTGGAGGTCTGTTGGGTCTAAAGGAATGGTCACAGATAAAATGTTCATAGTGAAGTAGATCACCTGCCTCCAGAAATTTTTTATTTTGTCACACTCCCATACGCAGTGCACAAATGTCCCTCGAGCCTCGCTGCATTTAAAACATGTGTCTTGAGCATTACTATTGTATTTGTTCAATTTGACTGGGGTTATGTATGTCTGCATCAACCAGTTGTATTGAAGTAGCTTTAAGGTGGTATTTGCGGTTTGTTTCTGAGACTTTTCACATATTGTCCTCCAATCTTCTTCTGAGATGTTCTCATTTAAGTTTGCCCTCCAGGCGTCAAGTTTTATAGTTGAGGATTCGCTAGAACCAGATACAAGCAAATTATATATCAATGAGATCAAGCCCCTGCTTTTGCAATCCTTTGTATTAATTTCTTCTAGAGGTGAGAGTGCAGGGATCCCCACGGACTGGTTCTGCATAGAAGTGTTTCCTTGGTATAGGGTCATGAGAATGTCTTCTTTGAAAAGATCCCCTATTTTACTCATTCCTTTCCTTGCCCATAACTGAAATCCCGCATCCAGTTTGCATGGTTTAAACAAGTTGTTGTCCCAAATTGGACAAAATCTTGATAAGGACTTAGATATATTCATATAATTTTGCACTTCAAACCATTTGTGTCTCCTTAAAATAAGAGGACGAGAGGTATCTGAAGATTTTAGAGGAAAAAAAAATTAGAAATATAACCTGGATGGAAGATCTCAGCAGAATGACATGTCACCAGGAGGAACCGGGAATAAAACCACAGACCCTGCGGCTCATGGATGACTGCTTAACCGACTGGGCAGCCCTGCCTTATATGTGAAATGTAATGTTTCTTTGGGCCAGTTGACATCTTTGCAGCTGAGTTTTAGATGAGGGAGAGTGTGTGGATGACATACTGTACTGGGACATTCAAATCATCTAATCAGTGCTCTCTGGTAGACAAACTATGTAATAAACATTGTTACCGAAAGTTCACATCGGCTGATATAGGGTAGCATGCCCAATTAATTAGTCTAACCTTCCTACCTATTCATGATGCTAATTATAATCACAATCCTAAACCAAAATCGTGTCCTTGAAAGAGCTTCTTAAACAGTGACAATTTAAACACAACATAGACTGTACATACACTACAGACAAAAAAAAAGGAAATGTGTATAATTGGTAAGGTGTTTGTTCAGGAGGCTGCATTCTCAAAGGCAGAGACAACCCTGTAAACCTTCCTATCTCTCTGTGCAGTAAACTATAGGAGTGCCATACTGTATGATCTATATTAGCAGGAGTAGTAGCAGTATACTGTACCAGCAGTGTTGGATGATGTATGTAACACGTAGGATGTGAGGGATTTTTTTGCATAGTCCAAAGTCTTGTCTCTGTGTTAAGAAAAGTTAAATTGGGAATTTGTGTTCTCCTTGCTATCTGTTTTGCTGTCTGTTCTCATTCCCCTTGCCCCAATTAACTTCTCCTTCAGCGCCAACCTCTACCCTGCCCCCTCGCTCTGTCTCTCTCTCTCAGACACTGCAGGGAATTGCTCTGGGTCACTCTTGTCTCACTCCTTCTCTTATCAGTCCTCTCCACTCCTCTGCTCCACTCCCCTTGTTTGAGAGGCTGTTGATTCCAGCTTCTCCTTTCTGTCTATCAGCCTCTGTTGCAACACTACCACTGGCAGTGCCAGATATTTTCCTCTTATGCAGACGAATGCTCAGAGCTCTGAGCGGATAGAGCAGCCGAGTTACTGAGGGGGGATCTGTTGTGCAGCTCCACTACAAATACCACATAATGCTCGGAGGATGCAACAAATGCTGCTGTCATCTACATCTTTCAGAGTGAGTTACAATGACAAATAGGGAAGCAGCTCAATTACTTACTAAAGGGCAATTCTACTGCACATATAGGTGCTAATGAGCATACTGCCTGTCATTTGAATCAAACATCATTTCTTTTTTACTGAATAGGATACAAGATGCTCATCTATCCAAACTGTGTTAAGAGTTAGGTTACATCTGTACATATCAAACATTTTATTGTATGGTATGATATGATATATGATGTAATTGCCTGCCTAAGAAACCATCATGCCTGGCAGATGTCTTCACCTGAACGGTGATTGGTGAAGTGAAAGCACCGTCTCCTGCTCAGCATGAGCGTCACTCTTTAACTGACTATTATGTCTTGTGCCTGACTGCACAAAGCGCTCTGAGCTCGGCTCGTCTCCCCTGGCAATTGTTCTGTCTTAGGTGATCATGTCAGCATGATTATTTTGTCAGCCTTGGGAGCTTAGATGCATTCGCTCGGCCATGACCAGCTGTCATTCCAGGTTTGATAGTTGTGTATGTGTTTTTGTGTATTTGTATGTGTGTACCTGACTCTGAGGCCCTGGCTTAATTTTTCCTTGAGACTGCAGAGATGATTCAGTTCATTCATGCATGACTGTGTTTTTCTGTAATCTTAAACATGTAACATGACTTGGAGGAGGTGACATTCATGCACATGTGGTCTGTGCACATGAATATTACAGGCATGTGTGCAAACCAGCTTTATAATTAGAAGTACTGAAAGGGATTTCATAGTAGATTTTTTGACTGATTTACTTTTATTGTATTCTATATATAAAATAATTTACTTTTTAAGCTGTAGAAATATGAATAAAAAACGTCCACTGCTGTTTGGTCCTCCAATTGTTTTGTTCAGTAAGTAGTCCAAAATGTACAGTTTCAGTTTACGTGGTAAAACAAAGAAACTCCTCACATTTGAGAACATATATTATAAGTATGGATCTAACTGACCACCAGCAGACTGAGATTTTTCAAAAAGTCGATCATTTCTGATGAAATGACCACTACTCTACACTAAGTCCACATTTGTTCATATATGTGGATTTAAATGCTGTGTCTCAACAACTACTGGGTGAAATAACAATAAAATGGGTATACACATTCATGTCCCCTTCAGGATCACTTGCAACAACTGTCTTGTTCCCTAAACTTTTCAATTTTAATGCGATCATCAGGTCAAAATTGTAATTATTAGCCTCACTGTGCTGCTGACGCGCTGTACACTTTTTTTATACTTTATAAAACAATTACATTCATTCAAGTTGTTCCCAGTAAGCACAATAATTTACTAATTTCAGCATTACGTGTTTTCATATCCATAGGTATAATCTCATACAATCTATAGCATTTTATCTTCCAACCTTACTTCCTGTCTCCTTTATCCCTCCAGCTGAAGAGGACTTTGTGTCGTTGGCTGAGTTGGAAGACTCCTTGTTGAGGAACCTTTTCAGAGGTTACCAGAAGTGGGTTCGACCCATCCAGCACGCCAACGACACCATCACTGTGCGTTTTGGACTTAAGATCTCACAGCTGGTTGATGTGGTGAGGCCACACACACAGACACTTAAAAACACTGAATGGGTCTTCACATGTAAGGCGTGTATGTGCTCTGTTCTCTGTCTTCAGTTTGACATACTTACTCATACTTCTATAATTAGTTATAATTAGTTTGTCTGCAACTATATGATCATTTTTATGTGCTGGTTAAGCAATACAATTGAGATGTTGCTAAAGCATATACAGTAATAATACTTATGACCTCAGTGTCCTTATCATACAATATGCATTATATTAATATTAGATAGATATGGTCCTTAAACCGTCTCTGCAGTGATCACATCCTCAGCATCTTTGAGTAAACTGGAACCAGACATAGAGGCTCTAGTGCTTCCAGGAGACCCAATCCATCACACTGTGTTAAGCAGCGTGTACCTGTTAAGAAAGCTCTCTGAAGAAATTAAAATGGCCTTATGTAACATGGTTAATAAAATCCTGTTATAGTCTTCTGAGGATTGGTGGATTGTTTTGAACTAAGCAACAAAAGTGAAGCAAGTAGGCAGGAAGAAAGTAAAATTCTACACCACTAACACAGAAAAAAAATACAAGGACTGGTGATTATTTTGAGAAACGAAAGAGGCAATAGAGGGAATAAAAAGATTCCCATGAGGGCGGGGCAGAAGGTTAAAATTTAACATTAAAAAGAAATGATAAAAAGTCACCAGGGAAGGAAAGAAAAGACAAAGACAGAAAAAAAGGATGGTTAACAGAGGAACGTCAGCACCAAGGGTACACCAAAGATACAAGTGTAAGGATAAATGAGGCAGGAAGAGAGGAAAAAAAGAGAGGAAGAAAGGTTAAAAGAGAGGTCCAAAGTGGACATAGCAGCAGAGGAAGTAATGAGGGCATCAGGCTGAGAGGAACCAGGTTGCATTTATTATTTACACAAGGACACACACTCACAAAGTTGCTCCCACACCTCCACAGAAGGCTACACTTTGACTACGTCAGCATTTGATGTTCATGTTCCTGCCATATAAATAACATTTAGGACAGCGCCATCTTGTGGTATTCTAACTTCACTACTCTTAACTACTGTTACAGTTTAAGGCTGCAGATTAATCTTTGTTCAGAGCATGCAATATGCCAAAGCCCCATATTGAGCAGTACCTACTATATATTAGTTTTACCATTGATATTTCTCACTGAAGAGTAGTTTGTGCTTCTCTCTCATTAAATGCTTTAGATATACCACAGCCCCCAAGTTGCTCCATTGTGCAAGAGAAGCAATTAATCCACCTTTCTTTCTAACAAGGATTAAATGCTTTGTTCAACTTTTTGTCTCCAGCTTCTGGTTTGCACCTCATTTCCTCATTAGCCTCTCTTATTGTCCACAGTAAGCCACGCTAATACATGCTAAATAGTGAACATAATTGTCTTCCCTTTCTTCCTACAGGATGAAAAGAACCAGCTGATGACTACAAATGTCTGGCTCTGGCAGGTAAAGATGAACACTATCTCTACTATTTGAAATTGGTGAAAAAAATGGAATTTGTATGGAAAATTGACTGGATCAGTCAGATTATGATTCATTTCCTTTATTGCATGATTCATGACCTACACTGTCCTACTTAGCCTTTATAAAATGGAGCAATTTAGTATGAAAACTACAGAAATACAGCAGATGCACCCTTCAACATAAATAGATATAAATAGCAACATATAATAGATTATAATATAGATAATATGATAGATAATATAATTACTACAGTAATATAATTAGTTGTACAGATCATCCTACAGTCTCCTGGGCCAAAACTAAACATGGAAAAGCATTGATCTTCATGCACCACATGGCTAGAACAATGTTCCAGAAACACTGAGGTTTCTTCTATTCAGTTGTTTCAAATTGAGGTTTAAAACATCTCCATCCGCCACTGCCTTTTTATTACATATTACAAATTAATTTCGGGGAGATTCAAGCATATCTTCCACTGCGCTGCAGCTGTGCTCTAACTTTTATGTCTTATTCAATTCTAGATCATTTTTACCTTCCATTTCATTTTACTGTGGCTATTTTATACCACCTCACATTTGTCTTTATATCTTTTTATGTACAGCACTTTGCACTGCCTCATTGTTGGAAAATACTATACAAATAAACTTGCCTAAAATAAATTAATTTGCTCAATAAGATGCTGACAAACTTGGCCATGAACAAAGCGGTGAGAAAACATACAGTAGTTTCCATTTCCACTCTGCAGTTTACAGTCTGGTGCTGTCCATGGTGCTGAAGTGGAAAAGCTGCCTTTACACACTCTTTTCTGAATCTAGACCTCTGAACAGCTATATTATATGATCATACTAACATGCATTGTTTTTTTTAAGGAGTGGGTTGATGTGAAGCTGAAGTGGAACCCAGATGACTACGGGGGTATTACCTCCATCAGAGTGCCTTCAGAAACAATATGGCTGCCTGACATCGTCCTTTATGAAAAGTGAGTTGAGCACTCACACAAAGACATCAGAGTAGCACATGTCTCTCCTGCTTGATCCTCTCCATTTCTTCACGTTCATTCACTCTGTCCTTTACTTTTTTTTATCTTTTCCTAGTGCGGACGGTCGTTTTGAGGGATCCCTAATGACCAAAGCCATTGTGCGCTGGGATGGCACCATAACATGGACCCCGCCTGCGAGCTACAAGTCCTCCTGCACCATGGATGTCACCTTCTTCCCCTTTGACCGACAGAATTGCTCCATGAAGTTTGGCTCCTGGACTTACGATGGACACATGGTAGACTTGGTCCTGGTGGATCACTATGTGGATCGGAAAGACTTCTTTGATAATGGAGAATGGGAGATCCTCAATGCCACAGGAGCGAAGGGAAGCAGAAGGGATGGGGTGTACTGGTACCCATTTATCACTTACTCCTTCATCCTCAAGAGGTTGCCCTTGTTCTACACTCTCTTCCTCATCATCCCATGCCTGGGTCTGTCCTTTCTGACTGTGCTGGTGTTTTATTTGCCATCAGACGAAGGAGAGAAACTGTCACTTTCCACATCTGTATTGGTGTCCCTCACTGTGTTCCTCCTGGTCATAGAAGAAATCATACCTTCATCCTCAAAGGTTGGTAGCCTAAAGGATTTCAGATGAGGGGTATATTCATTCCAAAATGTCTACTGTGCTGTAAAAAATAAATGTTCTCTGTGTTCAGCTATCCTAATTGTAATCTTAATTGCAGCATGCCCTAATTAACACAGATCACAACCACAACCTCTTAGTTACCTGCAGCTTAAACTGCACATCAACTCAATTAACAAGCTATTGACTTCAGATACATCTCAGTCCAATAGAGAACTTTACAGGAAAACATGTAAGCATACCTGCCTAAAAACTATTTCTGAAACTATTAAAAAAGTAAAAGTGCTCGTTATGCCTAACAGCCACATTCAGAATATATTTGCAAGATGATATTTTGTAAGTGCAAATTATCATACAATTCAGTGGTGTGAATTTGGGGCAGTCCTCTTAGAGGTTTTTAAGGTACCATAGAGAATGTGTTGCCTGTTATTTGGCCCATCGGATGGCCTTATAGGTGAAGATACGATTTCAGATTAATACTGTGTGTTTATAACTGTGACACCCACCTTCAGCCTGAGCAGATGTCTAAATAGACACAAATACTGAGTCTTTAAACAATTACAAGTACAGTATTTTACCCTGAAACAGTACAGTAGAAGTACCTTGCAAAGAGTAAAGTGTAAATTCCACCAGTGAGACTCACAAACCCGAAAGTGCAACCAGAAAAGTATTAAACAAATTAAGCATCAACTACTACCATACATGTAAAGAATGATTTTTGCTGCAGCTAGTGTGTTATTAGGATTATTTTAATAAGCTGACACAAACTAATTAAAAAATATTTTACATCAGAACTCTATAATTCATTCAGTGGTGTTATAGTGGTGTATTCCACAAGCAGGTGGAATAATTTCCACATTTCTGATATGGCAGTCAAACTCCTGTTGTTGTTTTTTTTATCCCAGGTAATCCCGCTGATTGGAGAGTACCTGCTCTTCATCATGATCTTTGTCACCTTCTCCATCATCGTCACTGTCTTTGTGATTAATGTCCACCACCGCTCCTCTGCCACTTATCACCCCATGGCCCCCTGGGTAAAGACCCTGTTCCTTCAGAGACTCCCCAGACTGCTGTGCATGAGGGGCCACACTGACAGGTAATACAGGACCAACTGCAGTAAGAGAAATAGTTCAGCATTTTGGTAATGTATGAGTTTTAGAGGTGATGGTAGGAAGAAAATTGTAGCATGACTACTTCGGGTAGTCAGGCTACTGGGTAGGCTAACTGTCTTTGCTAGGCTATGCTAAGCTCCTGGTGGTAACTTCATATTAATCACTCAGACTTGAGAATGTTATGTCAGTCTCTTAGGTCCCAAAATGGTGACCTAGAAGATACATGTATGTAAAATATATAAGAAAAAGTGAGTGTCCTTTCTCCTCAGATACCATTACCCTGATACTGAGATACGCAGCCCAGAGCTGAAGCCCCGTAAAGGTGCAGGGAGAAGGGCTGTTCCCGGTCACAGTGGCAGCCAGCAAAGGTGCCCTCTTGGAGTGAAGGAGGAAGAGAATCAAGCCTGGCTGGCCATGCTGGAAAAAGCCACAAATTCTGTTCGCTACATCAGCCGTCACATCAAAAAGGAGCACTTCATACGAGAGGTGTGGGGGTGGGCAAACACGAGGGAAGGTGTGGGATGAAATGTGCTTGCATGCATGTTAGATTACATTCATTTTGAATATTTTATACTGTTTCTCCTCGTGGCTTGTTAAAATTTTTCTCCTACTTCATGTCTCATTTACTCTGGCTGAGGGATGTTCCTTTGTGAAAAAATGCTTGAGGCCAACATAGTTTCAATTTGATAGCTGTGAACTTTTTCTTTTTCTGTTTTTGTCTGTCCTGCTTTTCTGTCTATCCCTGTGTTCTTCTCAGGTAGTACAAGATTGGAAGTTTGTGGCTCAAGTGTTGGACAGGATTTTCCTTTGGGCCTTCCTCACAGTGTCAATACTGGGAACAATCCTGATCTTCACCCCTGCTTTGCAGATGTACCTCAGCACACCTTCATGAGCACAAACCCACTCACAAATACTCTTCAAAAGCTCCTTCTTGTTTTTTTGTTTCTTTTTGACTATGATTTATTGATAAGGCTCAATAAAACATTCATACTGTATACTGTATTTCTATTATACGGTCTTAACTTACAAATGTTCACCTCCCTAAAGTATGGTTTGCAGCCTGTAACGATGACTGGAAACTGTAATGTTCTAGATGCAACATGTCACTCATTGTAAGGTGCATGCACAGGAGTGCAAAGGAGTGAAAGCAATAAGCAGGTTATAGTAGCATGTATGGTTTGAGTATCCATGTTTGAATAACTTTAACGTTGTAATTATACATGTCACAGCGTGCACAATACCACTCCATGAATTTTGAGTTGTTTTGTGTCACATGCAACATGTTATCCAGCCAGCTGTACTCTACTGTATGTGCTGTAATGATGACTACAATAAAATAAACTAGAATTACAGAATTGCGGTTGTATGCTTCCACCAACCAATGAAGTTGTAGTTTACATGCATGTCTGTTCACACTTTGTTTGTGCCAGTATTAAAATTTCCTTCAGGTGTTGGAGCATTAATAGGTTGCAGTGACCTTTGACCACCAAATTCTAAGCAGTTCATCCTTGAGTGAACATTTTTGGCAATTTTGAAGAAATTCCTTCAAAACGTTCCAGAGTTATCATGTTCTCAATTACTCACATATTCTGCTGTTGTCGGCAGAGAAGCATCAAAATCTCATGTACAAAATCAGTTCTCAGGCACCTGCCTTAGAGCCACAAGACTCTCAGGGGGCTACTGGTTTGGTAACCAGCTCTACCTAACTATAGTATTAATAATATTAAAACAATTTATAATACAAAAATAAAATAGGAGTGATATAACCAAACATTAGCTGCACATATTTTGCTGTTGATAGACAAGGTGTAAGTAGGAGTGAAAGTGTTTTACTTTTATATTTCACTGAAGCACAACTTTTATCTTTAAATTTACAAGAGCCATGAACTTGCAGACTGCATCATTACAGCCACAGACCTTTATGACTGTCATGACACAGTATGGCCTCTAAATGGCAGCAAACATCTTTTTATTCTAGAGCAACACAAGGCTTTGGCTGAAAACTGAACTTACTTCACAGAAGTGATGATTGTTATTAAAATATTTTAAAACACTGTATATGAGAACAGAAATAAGAAGTTAATGAGATAAAGACACATCATTCATTATAATTTTGCGATACAGATAAACCTAAACTGTTTAACCGATAAACCATTACTTACACATTCACACATATTCACACAATAATTTGTACAGTTTGACTGTACATTTTTATCAGATATGCTTACTACATTGCTTATACATTTAAGGCTCCAAGGACTCAGAGTTCAGTGTCTTGTGACGTGGCCGGGAATCGGAGGAACCGGGAGTCAAACTACAAAGTCTGGGGTTCGTAGACGATTGAACCTTTCTGCTTACACAGTCCATAAAA
Source organism: Sandelia bainsii (assembly GCA_032362345.1). NCBI lineage: Eukaryota > Metazoa > Chordata > Actinopteri > Anabantiformes > Anabantidae > Sandelia > Sandelia bainsii. Next base: position 21,793,542 of record JAUMHL010000001.1, read on the forward strand.
CAGAATTTTTGTCACTAATCTCTGTATATATACATCTAGATGTCCAGTTGTTACTGCTGAAAGGGGGTTTTCATATTATGGTATGACATGTGTGTTTCTGTTTATAAAATCTTCTTCAAATGATGGGTTGTGGTACCTTCACCCCCCACTCTGTGTTTCTGTCATCAGCTGTTGTTGTTTTTTTTCTTGGCCAATCTGTTGTGTGTATGTTGTTCAGCACACCAGTGGTTTCTTTCTTTTTCAGGACATTCCAGATTGTTGTGCTGGCTTTGCCCAATGTTTGTGCAGTGCCTCTGACTGATTGTTTTTCTCCAACAGACAGCAGTCTGGTCTTCATGTTGATTTATCCATTCTAAAACAAATGAAGGGGTGACACAAAAGATGCTGTGTTCTATGTTGTTTAATATATCTAGATGTAAATAAAAGCAAACATTCTGAACATTTGTTCAATATTCATTCACTGATCTTAAACCCAAATATCTTCAATCCACAGCAAAAACAAAATGAATCATCTTCACTGTTCCACTACTTTTTTAAGGAGACTGTATATGGTTGTTGACAATAGCCTGAAGACCTGTGATAATACAGTACAATCCACTCCAATGTTATGGTGTCACTCCCTGGTGATATCATAGTATTTTGTGCTTTGACCTAGTTTTTGGGAGACGTGAGTTTTTTCTCTGACTCATTAAAAATGGCTGGCCTGCTTATGAGAAAGTCTCTCCCCTGTTTCTTCTGCACTTGAACAGTCTGACCTCAGCCCGCTCTTCTATTATTCACAGCTACAGATATAACTTGGGCAGACAGGTGTGTGTGTGTGTGTGTGTGTGACACAGAGAGACAGAGAACTTCATAGGAGGGCGTGAACCTTTCAGGAATCCAAATAAATACAACAAATAAACTTTCAATGAATGAAAAAAATAGAAATATCCTTCAAGTACTTTCTTTCATACGTGGTGCTGGTAAATTCATAATTTACTACGACAAAATTTTATGAAAAGGAACATCTCATATTTGTGTGAAAAGAGCAAAGAGCTGTGAAAAATCTTCCACTTTAAACCTACTGGAGTTTTTACCAAATCCAAACCCTGAGGTCTCACAAAAATCATATTAAATAATACAGAATACATACATTTAATCTAAGAAATAAAATACCAATAGATCTTATATGACACATAATACTGTCAAAATATGACTAAGAGTGGCACTTTACATGGTAATGTTAAGAGCCACGTGTTAATATTAGAGTGACTGCGTATTCACAAAAAAACATTAAGTAAGCAGCAAAACAGTTTGATTTAGGTTTAGACCAGATATGAATTGAATTTTCATGAAATCTGCAAAATAGTTCAAATAGTTCAATTCACATTAATGCACATGTCCATCCACTACTGCACAATAATGCAAAATAATCATTAAAAGACTGCCAGTTAAACTTAAAATAAACAAAAAATAACATACAATATCGAAATTTACACATACAATATGTAGATTTATGGTTGTTTTATATATGACTTTCATTGTTTCCTCATTGCATAACAGAGATCAGTTTTCTGTTGCCACTTTTATTCTCTCCAGTGCTGCTGAAGCATGTTGATGCTGATGAAAGATTAATTGAGTAAATTAGTATTTAATAAAATAATTTATTGGCTAAGTCTGATTAAATTGCACACAGGCAGTGTTTACCATGTTCATCACATTAGTTTGCATGTAACATTTGCTAATTACTACTAATTACAAAGAACAACTGGTGGCAAAGTATTTTGTTTCGCAGGTATTTAGTCAAAAACCAAAAAAATTCATATTTTGACTCAATGACTGTGCTAGATTACACGGATCACTATCACAAATTATTATATTATATTTCACTCAAAACCACAAATGTCGACTAAATAGTGGCACTACTGAAACAGAAAAAGTAAGACTCATCATTTAGGCACCATGAATATGCAAAGTTGTGACCCATTGGCCTTGCTATTCCAATTATTTTGGAGGGAACAGTATTTGTAGAGTGACATACAGTATGTAAGGATTTCAACTCAATCATAGTATTTGATTAATGCCATAGGCCAATATGATCCATCATGAGTGAACATTCACTTGAATATTCACAGGCAAACCAGATACTATACAGCCAGAATCCAGCTTGACCTGAAATATACAATAAAAGAACACCTGCTGAGCAACATTCTGAGAGTCTCCACTCTACTGTTTCTACTTAGTTTAGTATTGACATGGGATCTGCATATTTTCTATAAAACCAATGTATAGCTTCAGCAGAAATGAACAAGAAATGATTGAAAAGGTGATCATAGACTCACTCAGGGAAATTTCTGGGCTTATAGAAAGACTCCATTTTCTGCTTCACATCTGTTATCACTGTTGTGAATTGAATTTCATCTGGATGGAAATGCTGAACACACATTCTCCACAAGGTCAGTCTCACATGCATTTTTAATGAAGCAACTCCAGGTTGTACATCGTTAGGTTACAGGGTTGGGTCCTGGCTCTGTGGCTGCAAGCAGCTCTGGGCAATGCATGAACTGATCATGCATGCAATTACTGATTGAACTGCCGGGGACCAAGGCAATAACATGGCTATATCTTACAGTACCTGTGTTGCAGCATCACAAATACAAACAGCATGAGATTGTGTGTGGTTAAGCCTTGGCACGTCTCAGACTGCTAGTAACACTATAACACTGTGAAAAGGTTCTTTTAGGTGCTACAGAGCATGGTCTGTTGCTCAGCTAAATCTCCCATCTGCAGGTGCAGTCCTCTCTTTCAAAGAAAACACAGCCAATCCGGCTGACCTTTAGTTGTTATGTCTACTGTCATGAAACTAGACAGTCTGAGGAAAAGTGTTAGTTAATGTTTCTTTTTCTGCTCACTTACACAAGATAAAATAAAAGAGAAAAGAAGTAGAAGGATGAGGTTTCAGAAGAAGGATTAGCTCTTGTGCTACTGTGAAAGGCTAAACTGGCTGTGTTGATGGTTACAGTTTTTAAAACAAGGCTACAGTCCTGTGTATACAAATGTTTATATAGTTGATCTGATAAAGATCACATTTGATTTTATGTTAATGAAAAGACCACAGGGGATATTAAAGATTAATTTCTAAATTCAATGCTGAACTAATCAATATATTAAGCTTGTGACATGAAAGGTGCTGTAGTGAACAATCAACAGATGCTGTGGTTATCACACAACTCTATTTCTCTCTATGGGACTTTTTAGTGTCTTTCAGCTTCATCTTTTGTCTTTAAAAATCAGTAATGTTAGCAATAACAGAAATAGTGAAATAGTGGAGCATTTAGCAGCTAAAGTGAAGCTAAGGTAAATACATGTTTAGATTTGTTTGGTAACATTTTGCCTTATAGACTTTCTTGGTAACAATATGCTGCATAGTACGTCACGGTTGCATTTACAGTTTGGTCTGCTGTTTTAAGGTACTGTAGCAATTTACCCAAAATACTATATATGATTAAATGTACACAAAGGAAATAAATGATTTTAATTATTAAGCTATTAACAGGGCTGTTCAATGATTTTCTTGCATGTATATAATCCTAATCCTGATGGCTGGTTGAACAGAACAGAACAAATGTTCCCTTTTTAATTTTTTTTATTGACTGTAGCTGAAATCCTGTCATTTCTTTTATCTTACATGTACAGTGCATGTTGAGGTAACATGGTGAAGTATGCTGAGACATATCCAGTGGTATAAGCCTAAGCATGAATCACATGTCCGGCTTTATGTTTGATGATCCTGCACGAGATGTTTATGTTTATGATATTTCTGGCAGATGCTCGAGGCTACTGCGCTGTTTGCTATATGTTAATGTCTTATGTGTGATGGAGGGAGGAGGGGGTCTCTTTAAGTTGGACTAGAAGAGACAACGTACACAGAGTACACTGAAAAAGAAAGGAAATGAGAGAAAGCAGGCTTCCACATGAATAACACATACACGTAAAACACACACTCACACAAGTTCACTCTCTCACAACTCCCCACATTACCGACTCCAGTCCCTGCAGGCTCAGCGAAAAAGACATTTATTTAATATGAGCTGATGGCAGTCCACATACATGCATGACACTGTGTCCAGACTCAAGCCAGAGGGTGACAGAAAGAGAAGGCGAGGGGTGGCGGTGGCGGTGGGGGTTTTACACACTGAGGCTGAAGCGAATAGGAGAGTGACAAATAGTGAGAGGAAGAGAAGCACTGCAGGCGCTCTTGTGATGGTCTGAGGACATCAGTACATGTGATTCTCACAGGAAGAGCTTCAGGAGTACGGAACAAATAAGTGTTAAAAAGAAAAAAGAAAGAGAGAATGGAGATGGAAGGTCGAGGAGGAGAGAAAGGAGAATAAATGGGGAATGTGGAGGTAGTCATCTGAAGGCAGCAGATGGGTAGAGGGTATAAGAAATGAGAAAACTACAGTTAGAGGAGGTGCAGGTGAGTAAAAGGGTGACTAAGAGGGAGACAAAATGAGAATGAGAAAAGCATTAAGAAGGTGATGTAAAGAAGACAGGGGTGGATGGAACAGATCACCGCTGCATCACACCAACCAACAACTTGAAATGTCTCTATGTAAACTCCCACACACACACAATAAAGGACCGTCTCGCGTCACAGGGGTGTTTGGTGTGCCCTCTGTGTGCCCTGAAGATGTTTTTCTTCCTGCTGACAGCACCACACTGAGCCTCAGGCAAAAGTCTAATTAGAGGTAATTATGTGATACAACATTCAATTCAATTCAATTCAATTCAGCTTTATTTATATAGCGCCAAATCACAACATAAGTCATCTCAAGGCACTTTACAGTGTAAGGTTTAAGACCTTACACATTATATAAATATATACAGAATATTTGTAGAAAACCCAACAGTCCCACTTGAGCAAGCGCTAGGCAACAGTGGAGAGAAAAAACTCCTTTTAACGGAGGAAACCTCCAGCAGAACCAGGCTCAGGGTGGGCGGTCATCTGCCTCGACCGGTTGGGGTGAGTGGACAGACAGAGAAAAGAACAACAGGCAACAGAGATCAAAACAACAACAAGGAGCAGCAGACGAGGCACTAGGCAGGTTGGCAGGACCAAAGAAATGCCTATAAGTGAATGCAGCACAATATACTGTATATAGATGATATAGTCTTTGATATGAACTGTGGGATCAACTCCCTGCTAAACAAAGGTGATCAATCAATTACAAAAAAACAAGCTTACAATTAAGATAGTATGAGATATATGTGCCACAACACTGAAAGATAGCTGCTTCATTTATTAAACTTAATCCTGCTGAAAAGCTAAAAAAAAAAAAAAACTTCACTTCAGAATAAATGAGATTAACTTCTTCATTTAATACATAAAAACTAAAAACTCAATTATCCTCCTACATTTTATTTTTTTCTTTATTGCATAGAGGATAAAAGAAGAGAAAAGACGGAGGTAGCATGGTACAGGTGTCTATATGAAGTGATTGTGAGTTTGGTTCATTCAGTGCCTGTAGGCAGTGCCGTCTCTTGGCATAGGCGAACTAGGCGGTCGCCTAGGGCGCCACTTGCTGGAGGGGGCGCAGCTTCAAGCCCTCAAAAAAGTTGCTTGCAACTATCCGTCAGTCGGGTTTTTGAGCTTGTTTTCTGTGTAGTTATTTATTTGCTTTGTTCCCTGTATGAACCCTCATGATTCTCTCCACAATAAAGTGAAACGCGATAGTTTGTCCTTTTACAGCCGGGATCTGTTCACAGCCCTGGTTTCTCGGTTACTGCGCCCACAGCATGTGCCCCTCTCCTCCCCCGCGCGCACAAACACACACACACACATGCGCACACCTCCACCTGACAGAGCGACAGAGTGACAATGTCCAGCAATTAGTGGAGACAATATGGACAAATATATTAAAGAGTAGAAGAAAGAGAGAAAGAGAGCACATTGAAAGACTGGATCCGACCTCAAAGACATCCTGCAGATTTATCAAGTGTGACATATGAGCTCATCATGTAGATTTAATACAGCAGATGAACAGACATGATGGTGAACAGTTATTCAACGTTTCTATGTCTATGGTGAGATCAGCAACACTGATCACAACTAGATAATAATTTTGTCATGTTGAACACATCAAGTCTCAGTCTGCTGCAGCTCCATGTTCTACTTGTACTGTACAGTAACAGGCAAATCTATTCTACATCTGTCCTGAACACATGCACTGAGAGAATTTTTGTTTTGTTTTATGTTGTCTTGTTTGCACAGTCTGCTAATTATTATTAAGTGTAAAATTCTTAACTAAAATTAGGGTTAGGCTTAGATTTATGGGTTACGGTTAGGAATGCGCTCGTGCGTCGGGGGGGTTGGGGGGTTGGGGGTATAGGCGGTTGATTTCTGGGTGCCAAGTCGTAATCTCGCCTAGGGCACCAAAATGGGTCGGGCCGGCTCTGAGTGTGGGGGTACAGAGAGTTGTACTGAAAAAGTAATCACATTGCTTTACCGTTGCCCACTAATGATTAGCATAGCACAATAGCATAATGTAAACTCAGATGTTTGCATTAGCACACATTAATAATACACATATGACCTTATTTCTTGTACGTAGTTGCTTTTCCACACATTAAATACATTCACTACATGTCCAGAAATAAACACACGTTTTTATATTTTTCAGTAAGAAAAACTTGATTCACCCCATCATTTCTATTCTAAATGTGCTGTGTTATTCTTTGCACATCTGATGACTGTTATCATATTGTTTAATAGAATTAAAACCACAAGGAGAGGGTGTGGACAGAGCACAGTTGATTAATGGGGAAGCAGCAGAACTTTTGGTGACTGTGTTCTCATCTAACAAAAGAGTACATCTAATCTTAAACATATGGCTGAAACCGGGGATTCGTGCATAACAGCAAGCACAGTGTGGAGAAATACTGGTGCTTTACGTTGGTTTCTTTACGTCCTGGATGTTAATCTTTTATTTTTTGCTGGTTTGACATAGGTATTTGTTCATTTATTTTTCATATTTCACTGGTTCATGTTTTTTTTAGGTTGCCACAGGATAACAAGAGTTAACAAGAGACTATGGACTATGTAAGGCATGATGGAAGAAAAGGCTGATACGTCCAAGCAATTCAGTTCCAGAGACTCACAAGGCTGTATGGACGTATACTGTGTGTTCTTACGTCATCATATTGCCCTGCAACTGCAATGCAGATGAAAACTGAATTGAAAATTTATAAGCGGGGTTCTGAAAGAGATGATTTGTGAGCAGGCAGCGTTTCACTGTGATCTTTAGACATGAAGTGAATCACGTCTGTCTGTAATTCGAGAGTCTAACAATCCTCAGAGAAATTCCGCTAACGTGTCAGTTGAAGGGGCTGAAAAGCAAACTGGGTGTTGCATATATATTTGGACTGCAAGAGTTTGTTCATTTGTTTTATCTATCCCACTTTTTGTGTCCTCTACCTCAATTTATTTGTTCTGGCCTTTGCCACATCTGACTTGGCTGTAGCGCATATATATATTTAAACAAGGGCTGTTGAAAGTAGAGGGAAGTGTTCGACTAAACCCTAGTTAGGTCTTCTCAAACATTTAAACACGGTCCTGTCCATGGGGGAAAGATGTTTACCTCAGCTTGTTCTGTTCCTGCTGCACAGACTGCCAGACTCTCTTTCTCTCTGTCTCTCTGCACTCTGGGATAGCCAAGAGGAACATGGAGAATCAGCGAAGATCGGCGTACAAAGAAACAGGGCAGTTTCAGGAAGTAAACTTACTGACTGAGAGAAACACAAGCCCAAAAAGAAAAGACAGATGGAAACAAAAAGAGAGTCAGTCGCACAAGACTAGATCATCTTACAGGAAGAGCAAGCTCCGATGCTTTAGCCACTGACCTCTGGTATACAACAGTTGGGGGTGGAGGCGACGAGGGCTCTGCAGGCCCCATCTGCATGCTTGTCCCCGGCCATGTGCAGCACCTGGCCCCAATCCAGCACCCAACGCCCCTTTGTGGTGGCCAGAGTGGCCGGTTGGGGTCTGCCTTTGATCCCGGGCCAACTATTCATCTGTAAAGGAAGAGGAAGAGCAAAAAAAGAAAGAAAAAAGATAAACAGAAAAAAAGAGGGAGGGGGGGTGGAGAAAAAAAGTCAACCTTTGCTGCCAATTATTGGAAAAACATCAAGGTCTTTTCCGTTTGTGTAAAGAGAAAGAAGAGAAAAGAGGGAGGGGGGGCGAAGAAGAGATAGTCGTTTGATGGCTTGGCTCAGTGTTAGTTGGAGGATTGTGGCGAGTTGAGGCAGACGCTGACCTGCAGGAGGTGATTACAGGTGGAGAGAGGTATTTTTCTGACTTTCGTTTTTTCTTGTATGCCCTTTTTTTATCTTTGCCTCTCTCACTATCTCTCTCAGACTCGCTCTCTTCCTCATGTTGTTGCCGTTCTTATCTGTGCTTTTCTTTCCGTTACCACCATGTGCTGTTATACTAGTTCACAAGGACAAATAAAGGTCATGTCTTTGTCTCTGCTGAAGGGTTTCTGTGTCCCTCTTTCTCTCTAGTCTGGCACCTCTGCCATACACACACACACACACATATATATATATATATACACACACACACACACACACACACACATATATATATATATATATATATATATATATATACACACACACACACACACATATTTACCATGTCACCAAAGCAGGAAGAGACCATATATGACAGCCTGTATACAGAAGGAACGTGTCAGAAAAATGATGAGGTCATGACAACAAACAGGGGCGAGGATCACAGTGTTGTCAGTAAGCAAGACACATTTTAAAGCCTGTGAAGAGCAGAAATAATCATATAAATGATGCTAGTAAAAACTTTGGCCTAACACAGCAATTACTATTACTATAATTAGGTCTAATGGGGGAAGAATCCATATATTTGTCCAGCGATTTAACTTTACTCATCTTACTGTGGTGATGTACAGTTGTACTCCAGGTGATCTGGTGACATCATGCGCAGTTACAGGTGCAACAGAGCCCATTTCTGACCTTAACCGAACACACACACACACACACACACACACACACGTCAGTGATGCTGGGTTTTGTCAGAGGTTAAATGCATGTCAAAATGTGCTACCCAAGAGGGCAGGGAAGCACTGTTTTTTATTCTGGTGTTTCAAAGATGGAAGTTTTTAAAACAAAGTGTTAAGTACTCTTACGTGACTGTGGTTGGCTGACAATTTACACAGCCCAATTATCGAGCAGTCAAAACAACTTTGTGAGAAACTATGACTACGCTGTTGCTTTTGCTGGGCGCTTTGGAGTCTCTCCATTGTAATTACAATGTGAAAATGCTAGGTGGCGCTGGGTTTTCTACAGCACTGTATTTTGTTCTCCTCACCTTGTACCTTTGTGTACTGCAAACAACGGCCACTGAAACTGAGTGAAACATGTTGGAGTTGGAGCTAATAGACGATGAACAGCGTGGACATGGACATGGACAGAGTGGACCAATCACAGCTGTTGCAGTCTACATCACTGCGACATGTAGTTCCATTTCTAGAAAGCTGCGTGTCAGGCTCCAGCATAAATTTGATGCAGAAGCATAAAGCAAACTTTACAGTATTGAAGTCAAACAGAAAAACTGAAATATGAAATCTGAAATATGCCACTATATTCATACATATGACCTAAATACTGTGTGTATGACGCACAGACACACCGTGCAGTGGTCTAGCAGCATTTCCAGCTTGTGGTCAGATATTTGCTATAATGGTCCAACAGACTGTTTCTACACAAAACTGGCTTCCTCTCCTCTGCCTTCGTCCTTGTGGACAAAGAAGCAGAGCAGACAATAGCACATGCACTGATCACCAAGGACGAGTTTCTATCGCTCTCTCTCTCTCTCCCTCTCCCTCTGTCTGTCTCTGTAATTTTCCTTTCATGGCTGTTTTTCCTGCTGTCTCCCGAGACCTTCTCAGTCAACAAGAGAAAACACAAACTGAACATTAAAACACCCTGCAGCCCTTTAAACACTTGTCATTTGTCCTTTGTACAAATCATGGCGTGAGTTGCTATAGAGACTGCTCTTTGTTATATTAATATAAATATATATATTTTTTATTTTTTTATTTTATTTTAGCAGTTCTTGTTTCATTAAGTTTTCTGGTGAGACAGTGAGAGAAGAAGAAAAGAGGAAAACAGGCAGAGAGAGAAAACTAGAGTCAATTATGAGTTTGAGGGAATGATCAAAACCGAGCTGTTTAAAAATCCAATTTGCCACGGGGGTGTAAGATGGGAGATGAGTGAAGGACAGTCAGTGTACTGCGGATCTCTGCGGACATACTGACCAACATAAAGCTTTTTTTTTCTGAGAGAAGAAAGATGAAAGGGTTGAGAATTTTGCTTGGATGTTTAGTTCACAGTTTAATCATGATATTGGAATATTATTTTTCTAAGCAGCATGTTCTCGCTCTGTTTGTAACATGTATGTGCCACGTTTCTGCATCTTTTTTTCATTCTTTAAGTGTATGTATTGTGCATGAATTCCTGTGTGAGTGTGTGTTCATTAGATTCTCAGTACCTGCGCCCAGCCATGGGCGTTTAATTCAGCGAGCAGGCAGGGGCATTATCACACACTACCATCACTAATCCCCATGGAATGAAACACCGACACTTTGATGTCTGCCAAAGAACACCGCTGTAGTATTTGGAAGCGAGACCGCGTATCATGCACAAACCATAATTAACAATCTATAGCTGGACTCGAGCCAGGCAAAGCGGTGGAGGTGCAAGGAGGGCGGGAGAAGAGAGAGGAGGAGAAGGAGAGAAAGACGCTGGTGGTATAGACCCAGAGGGAAGATGGTAAAGCTTGAAACGTTGTGTTATATATGTGTGTAAATGTACATATATGGGGGTTGAAGTAGGTGCAACACATCAGTCCCTACCAGCGTGGAAGTGTTTCTTCAGTGATCAATGCAGAACTCACACTGACACACACATCTGCTGTAACAACAGCGTTGTTTGTCTCTGTAACAACCTGCCCGGAGCTCAAAGAAAAAATAATAAACGCAGGATGGTGAAGTGAAGTCCTGGACAACAAAATGAAGCCGAGCGGCCGGTGGGTAGAACACAAACCTCTGGACTTCTGTACTTGATGAGGACGCAGAATGAAAAATTCACACCCTCCAACGCTGACTGGCAACAACAAAAAGGCCCTCACACACACATACAAAGCAAGATTCCTCATGCCACCTACACTCATTCTGGTGAGAAACTGACATCAGTGCACACCGGTGCTCATCACAACACGTGTGAGTGTGCGTGGACGCGCGTGCAACACGCAAACACACTCAGGCCTATAATACATACACCTCGTGTAAGGGGATAAAACACCAAAAAACCAAAGACTTTCATCAAAGCAAGCGAGAGAGGATGTCAGAGATTTTTTCTAAAGATGAAAGCAAGGGATATTCTCTCATTTCGGCTGCTCGCTCCCTCTCTTTCTCTGCCTCTCTCTTTTAAAATCCTTGAAGTATCTTCCATGTTTCTATGACGGAGAGAGAGAGAGAAGAGAAAGAGGGGGGGGTAAAAAAGTTATTTACGTCCCATGCTGTGTTATGTGGTCTGTCACTTCTCATTTTCTCCCAGGGCTGTCCAACTAGAAGACTTCAGTCAACTCTCTCCAAGCCTGTAGTTGCTGAGGTAATTACAAAGTGACAGCTTCAAATCCTCTGCCACACACAGACAAACACACACACACATATGCAGCAAAATATGGGTAAACATGGCTCTGTGGCCTTAGATTTTGGGCTAAGTTGAGTAAAACTTGAGGCGTGCGTCTCTCGTTTAATTCACACAACTGCACAGAAGACCTACTGCACTCAGCAGTATTCTAAAAAAAGTATTCAATGATTAATAATCCTGAGAATTATATAATACGAGGAAGCAATTGAGCATAATGTCAGTGAAACCAAGTGCATATCTGCATTCCCCATAAAACATATGTGGGATGCAAACGTGCACGCACACACACATGTCCACCTCCCATATCCACTTAGAGGTGATTGTAAGAACATCTTTGATCTTTTTTTTTTCCCTTTCTTCTTCGAGGAGATGCATTGCCTGTACACATAATCCATGACAGACATAATGTGATTTGGTAGTATCTCTAAATGGCAGAGAAAAGCAGCTGACAGAAATTAATAAGTTACCGCGGCAATGAAGGAAGTGGAGGAGGAGGGGTGGCGAGGAGATGGCGAAGGTGGCGGGGTAACCTGGCAGAGAAACACACGAATTGTCGAATTATCTTTTGAGGCATATCATCGTGGTAAAAGTCTCGTGCACGCCGAGCTCAACCTGCCCTATCTGCAGCTGCACACGATGCTGGTCTGTCGTCTCCAGTTTGGATCATTGCTCCAATAAATGAAGGTGGTAGAAGTCACAGGCTCGGTGATATGAACAAGCTTCAGACCTCTGGGGCCTCCACTTAAAGGGCAACTTCACCAGTTTTTAACTTTTTATGGTTCTACTGTAGTTTGGGGAAAACATGATTATGAATGGTATTAAAAGTTCCTCTGTTCTTCTCTATAAATTCCCTAAATTAAAATATTGCTCTGCTTCTAGCTGAAAAACTCCTCCACATGACATCATCTGGTTTTTCATGATGTCATCTGAAAGTTTTTTCTGGAGTTTTTCAGCTAGAAGCAGAGCAATATTTTAATATAGGTAAGTTATACAGACAAACAGAGAAAATGTTAACACCATTCATATGTTGTACTACAATCATGGGAAACAAGTGGAGAATCAGTGATGTTACCCTTTAATGGCACAAACCGCAGCAACAGCAATGCATAAGTGTTTAAACAGTGCGAGTAGCTGCCTTAAGAGTGAAAACAGAGAGAAACAAGTTCAAGGCTCATCCGGTCACACAGTAAAGAGAGAGTGCTTGTTAGATTTTGGGGGTTTTAGAAAGTTAGAAAAACTGTCACGAATTACACAAATTGTCTGATGCATCTCCTCTTATTGTGACGTCTGAAAAGTGTTTTCTGGAGCAGCTTTCAGACTGTTTGACAATTACTTTGTTTGAAGTGTACTGAAGCCTTGAGGGTCTGTGTCACACCCAAGTTTACAGCAGCAAAACTTCAGAGCCAGATCGGTTTTCTAAGGGAATCGCTGCAATCAGTGGATTCAACCCCGAAGGCAAAGTAAATACACACAGTTTAACTGTTGGTTTGCTTTCGCTAATTGTAAATCATCTTGACAGAGCTGCCCTCTGAGGAAACGGATCCCCAGAGTCCAAAATGCTGTATAACCTGCTCTGCTGAAATATAAACTGATCTGATTGGAGGCAAGGTTTGCCGTCGTGAGACATGCTGGCTGTTAAAGCTGAAACATATCACTGTAACACTAAATATTTCTGACTAAATAAGCAACAATTAAAGTGAAAGTTAGTTATTATTATCAGACTTTTACTCTGACAAACTGCTTCATCACCCACGTGTGAGTGTGGGTTGATCAGTTTTAAATGACAGCAACTTATGCAAACATCCAACACCTATCATCAGGTTGTTGTTGTTTTTTTAAATCTCAATTTAGCTAAATCCTGATTGGTGCACATGTGACATCACCATTTTCCAAATGAGCTCAGCCAATTTAAGACCTGAGAGGAAACAAAAAGAGTGAGAAAAAGCACAAATAGAGAAGTCCCCTGTGAAATACCCGGAGCAGTTTCAAGTGTAGCAGAAAACTGTATGTTGATGTTGAACGCTCATTGTAAGAGCTGCATGAAAAGAAAGAATGTTTTTAGAACCTTTGAGTTGCAGTCCAGCTAGACTTAACATTAGGATAGGTGTATAAAAATAATAAATGCAATAATAAATAAACACATTTACATTATTGCTTTGAAATCCAGGAGTGGCTTAGCTAAATCTTTTGCAATATACAAAATGCTTTTCCTGAACCTGAATCCAGATCAGATAGTGCAGTCCTGATGTATTCTGTGATGCTACCACATCAAGTGCAGAATGACTTTCAAGCGTAATTTGATGCCATATTATACTCTTTGCTTGGACAGTAGACAATGTCACTCCTTAATGGGCCATGCAGATGGCCAGTCATACTCAATGTGGCTCCATTCACCTCTGCGTTTGTCTCCATTTCCCCGCTTAGGCCAATTGTTTCTTGGCGACAGTGGTAAACAGCTACACTTTGATGCGGAAGGCATTACGTGGATGCACCACAAATCAGAACAATAGTAAAGAAGTGCAAAGCAGGGCAAGATGAAGGTGGTGGAGCGATCAATCTCTGGTTCTGTGTGTACAGCATGTGTGTGCAGACTCGCATGCATACAGATTCTTTCTACTTGTATGTGCAACATACACTTTTATGCTTGTGCGTGCATGTAGCTAAGCCACTGTGCATGAATGGCTGCTGCACAAGTGATAACATCTGGATTTCATTTGCAGTCTGATATGTATAAAGGCAAAAAAAAAGTCAAATAATGATGTGCCAAACCTTATTTAACCATAGGTAAGTGGAAAAAGGAAAACATTACACAGAAAGAAAAAGGGAGTTAGCTGCCAAAGTGATACGGATAAAGGAAGAGATTTGGTGGCAGAGTTGCTCGTGTCCAGTGGGGAGATCCGGGCCAGATGTAGCTTTCCGGGTTGCCGTTGGCTTGGATATCGGTTTGTGTGTGTGTGTGTGTGTGTGTACGAGAGAGAGTATAAAAGAGAGACTGACAGACAGACAGACATAGAGAGAGGGATGGAAAGGTGAAAGAGAGAGTGGGAGGGAGCGAGGTATGTCACACTCGCCAAATCACTCAGCAAGACCCTGATTTATTTGCCAACTGCTAGATGGTGATCTGAGTACAAGAGGCCACCTACACCGTTGTCTGACCTCCGACCTGCTTCAACTTCTGAAATGAACTCAGCTGTCCTTGCTAAATCTACACATAGACAACAGGGATGAGCTGTCGGGGTAAACACACACACACACACACACACACACACACACACACACACACACACACAAACACACAGACATACCCACAAAGACGCACATGCTTGCATTTAGGCCAACAGAAACATGTACAGGGGTGTGTGCATGCAATGACTCACATGACCACACACTACTTTGAATCATGTTACAGAAAAGAGAAATAAAGGCGTCCTAATGAGCACTTTTCATCGCTTATGTTGTTTTAAAGGGCCAATTCACCTTGAAATCAGCATGTTCTGTGCATTATCCAGAGTGACAGCACAGTTGTTGCAGAAAAGACAAGTTGCTGCGAAGCCGCAAATTAAATTAAATTCAACTCGATTGGTTTAAGGTGGAGGCAGAGAGAATTTCTCAAAAATAGCAAAAATAAAACCAAAACAAGTTTCAACTAAAAGTAAGATAATGTTTTTTTGTAATTTAGGTGAACTGAGCCTTTAATGTATTTTAGGTCCTGTCCTTTGTACTTTCCCTTTATCCTCCGTCCCTCTGTCTCCCCTTTCCCCATACAGATGGTTCTGGGCTGTGACCTTGGACACACACACGCAAACACACACTCACACATCCATCTGCTTGCACTTAGTTTGATGTAACTCTTGTTCTCTCTCTCTCTCTCTCTCTCTCTCTCCCCATTTCTCGTTTCTTCCTCCCTTTGTCGTTCCTATTGTTGTTTCCATGCCTTTGAAACTTAAAAATATCCCACCCCGATTGTGTTCTGTACATTTTGTTACCATGGTGATTGCCATGTAGAGCAAGCAAAGGTGTGTGTTTGTGTGTGTGTATGCATGTATAATGTGTGTTCGTGTGCCAATAGCATTGCTATCAGCCAAACACAGAGTCTAAAGCTATTTTCTAAGGAAACAACAATAAAGAGAGAAACACCCACCTTCCCCTCTCTTTGGTTTTACTCCCCCCCTTTTTTCTGCTTCTCATATTTCTCAGAGTCCATCTTTTTTTCTGTCTCCTTCATTCCTATCTTTCTCCACTGCCCCATTCATTTCTCTCTTTTTGTCCCTCCAGCTTCCAGCCTCTCCGTCTCTGCACCAGCTTTCAAATGCCCTCCGTTGCCCTCCTGCACCTTGTGGCAGCAGGGAGAAGACAGGGAGCGAGGAGGAGAAAGACAGAGGCAGATTGACAGGGGGCGCCTCTTGTGGGGGTTCGAGTGTATGAGGTGATACCGAACAAACGGAGGGCCTCATCTGGCCTGCACATTGTAGCCTTCTGACAACTGCACCATCACGGCATCAAGGTGTCAGCTTACACCCCCCTACCACCAATGGCCTGAGAAACCAAGAGACACGGATTGTGGCTGGCTTTAATAAGAGATACCTCTCTATTGGTGTAGCTGTCTGTCATGTTTACTCAAATGTTTGTTATTTGTTTATTTGAGTACTGATGCGTTTGTGATGCAGAGGAATTTTATATTTCGATGACATGTCCCCTTGAAATATGTGTATGTGTAACAATCTGGCAGTGCCTTTGCATACATGCCTCAGTAAATGTGTGCACTCATTCAGTGAGACATATTTGAATTTGTGTGTTTTTGTGTGTCATCAAATTAGATCCATCTTATTCTGCCACATGGCGTTCCCTCCTGTTTGGTGTACATGTAATCGTGCATGTATGCTGTTCTCTTTATGTGTTTGTGTATGTTTAAAGCCATGCAAGAGAGCAATCTGCTCTTTTTATCCAGAGGGTGGTCCCCATGTGCATCCTGCATACAACAGGGGAAGGGATGGGGTGGGGGTGTGTTCATGTGACTGAGTCAGCTTGTGGAAAAGATTAATCTCAGCAGCCTGTTACGCACAGGCAGGGATTACTGAAACCACAGAATGACATTGATTGATACGTTTTTTCCTGGTGTCAGTCTGCTAGGTGATAATATACACCCCCAGGGAGCTATTGGAGACAGATAAAAAAGTGCTGAAACAGATAGGGAGAGAGAAGCATCTGCTAAAATGCAGGATCTGATGTTACAGTCCTGTGGTAAAATACCTACTGAGACACCTGGGTTAGGTGCTTATGGGATAATTTTTGTCAGTTATTGTGCTTACAAAAGTAATTGCTGAACTCTGGCAACATGGTCACACTGTTACAACAGGTTAACAGGGCAACATGACGAGTCTTTTTAACAAGTCAACCATCAAAACATATTTATCATGACATTTAAACTGTGATAAAAGTATACAATTGACAGTTTGAATAATAAATTGACAATGATTCAGTCATGATTGGGGGGTGTGAGTAACTGTGAGTAACGTGATTTACGTGAGTAAATCTGAATGACTGTTTCTTCCCACACTGAACTTCTATCTAATGATTTCCATAATTAAATTGAGTGAATGAGTAAAGCTTGGTAAACAGCTTTCATTCCTTCAACCTGTTTCAATTGATGCTTTGTCCACTTGGGGGCAGTGCAATTAAATGGTCTACTCAGTAGACGCTACTGTGTTCACCAGCTAGTTGCTAATTTTAGCTGTTTTCACATATGAGCTCTGGACGATGTCAAAGGAATCAGGTCTGGACCTTGTGCAGAGTCACGTCTTGGAGATTGTCCAAGTCAGACACGTTCTCACATGGGGAGAAACTTCATTTCAGCGAGATGCGTGGGTGCCTGTGTAGAGCATGCGAGAGGGAATGACATGACACAGTGGAGATCACACAGACCAGAACTTTGTGGGCTACGTTCTCCTTTGCAGCTCAACCAGGTAATGAATAGATATGTTCAGGTTTCCAGGGCAAGTCTGAAAGCAGCTTTTGTCTGCTGTTTGCTCGGACAGTGGGGAATGTTTCACTGAAAAGTGCTGCTGGAAACAAGGTTGACGTGAACAATGAGACTGCAGAGAGAACAGTAAAGTTGTAAAAACCAAAACAAAGAGCTCAAAGGAGCTAAAATGCTTCAGAGAGCTGAGGGAACTGAGACTCAGGATTTTACTCTAGTAACTTACTTTGTTCTACTAACTGTAGTAATCTTTCACAATAAACAATGTGTGTTTTCTCACTGTTAATATAAAAGTATTGATTAACACAGCACAGAAAGAGAAACTGTGGCCATGTCTTCTCTGTGAATGCAAATCGACAAACACTGGTACCCAGCCGTACAGGGGGATACAGAGGGATAATATGGCTCTGTGTTGTCAGTCCCAGCTTTCCAGTCACATTTAAGACAGTGGATGGTGTGTGTGTGTATTCCGATAAGCTTCTTGCAGACATTCCTGTGTTTCCTTGCTTGGTAATTACCTCTCCTGGAGAATGACCATGGCAAGGTATAAGTCAAGACATGTATAGACAGATCTAGAGGGATGAGCTAGTGGTAGAGGTGACACGCATACAGACACGAATGCACACACATATAGAAACACTATTCCTCAACATTCCTGGCAACAGGCAGAGAAACAGGAATTTGAGACAGGAGCCTATTTCTACATAGATAGCAGATAAACTCCTGTTAGCAAGTCAGCAGCCAAATAAAGTCTCTAGCCTGTGCATATGCTGTATGTCTATAACTCATGTAATGTATCCTTATACCCTGTTTCTCTAATACTTCTAGTGCTGTTTAGCCATTGAGCTATTGGGTCTGATCACTTCTGATGCTCCATCTCTCTCCTCCACCTTTCCAATCCCTTCACACAAACTTGTTTTAATGAAAATACATTCCTGAGTTTGGCGGATTTAGCGGATTTTCCTCCCACTCTCATCTCTCCTTCTCTCACTCTCCAGGATTTTTTTGGGGGGTGGGGAGAAAAGTGCTGAAGCTCCAGCTGGAACAGAGGTAGCATCAGCCCATTTTAAGAAGTGCTGACGCCCGACTGTTGAGCATTTCTGTGTGCATTCAAGGAATGACCAGATTAGAGATACAGTAAGCAGTTAGAGGGATAGAGTAGGAGACCTGATAGGTACTGTAGCTAAGATGATGCAGAAAAAGAGAAAGGTAGACATCAAGAAAGTGTTAATAAAAACAAGACGAGAGAAAGAAGACAGGGAGACTCCATGTACATGCATAGCAAACATATACAGTAGGATGGCAGTTAATATTTTCCGGGAATGAAATATTGGTTGTTTCATCAAGGCCAACAAAAAATACTGTAAATCCTTTCAAACAAGAAAGAGTTTCTATGTTCATATTTTGTGGATCACTGAATATATCACAATTATACAGGGTATAAGAGGTGACATATGGTGACAAAATGGTGGGGGCCAGATCAACCCACAGACATTCCCAGACCACAATAATTCACAGCAGATGATGCCTGACACACATGTGTGCTCCATGAGGGCAGTGGCTTTGATGGAAACCATCATAACCACATAGCCATGATCATGATTTCCTGCACACTGATTTACAGTTCATGTGACTGTGATGGATATGTAATTGCTGCTATCATGGACTGTGAGTGACCCTTTCCTAAAAAAAGCATGAAAAATTCCCTTAGTGGGTGTTTTGACTTAAACTTAGAAAAATAAAACATCACATCATCAGCCAACTGGCAACAATATTTCTTCTGGTCGTTTACCACGAAGAGTGACAGCAGCTACGGAAACGATACGTCGGGCCAAACCGCAGCTCTCTACTTCTCACAGCTGCTAAACACTGTCCCTCAAAGACCCTCTACAAACTTCACTGAATCCGTCCATCCATGCATCAGTACTTGCCAGTCCTGAACAACCTCATTTGCAGGGATCGACAT
Organism: Sandelia bainsii; assembly: GCA_032362345.1. Taxonomy (NCBI): domain Eukaryota; kingdom Metazoa; phylum Chordata; class Actinopteri; order Anabantiformes; family Anabantidae; genus Sandelia; species Sandelia bainsii. The sequence continues at coordinate 21,813,212 of JAUMHL010000001.1, forward strand.
GTTAAAGTGTTGGCCTCCTGCACAGCTGTGAAATCCCTTTCCATGCATCACTGGGCTAAGCCTGACAGGCCAGAGGTATGTAAGGAACCACTGGCATGAGGAAAAGACAGCAGGAACTGTCAGTGATAAGACACAATGTGCTTGTTGAAAACAAAAGGTTCACAAAAGAAGGAATACTGTCGAATCAGTTTTATAAATGAATATTTAATGAAAACCTGTACAAAATTAAAATGATCAACTCAGTACACTGATCAAATGAGGGACCACATACTTAAAATAGACACATACAGTGGTATACACTTAATACATGCAAAATACAGGTGCAAAAAAATGTGAAATGACTCCTATGGTGGCAAGTGGGAGAGAAAAGGCCACTGAGTGCCACTTGGTATATCTCACTGTTGACTGTGGTCCATTGTGTCTGCTCAGAGGCTGAAGAGTCTTCCCCATCTCCAACTGTCCCTTGTCATTCCTCAGCAACCTTGGCACTCAACTTCAGGCAGGTTTCAGCCCCATGGGAACCCTGGGCACTGCCAACCGAGCCACCTTGTCGACAGCTCTTACCCATGGCTGACTGCAGACGCCTCGCTTTGTACCCTGGAACAGACAGGAAGAACACATCACCCCTGAAGGTAAGCATGAGAACATTTCATCAGAGGCAGCACAGGTGACAACAGTGGCCGAGGACAGGTAGATATATTCTATTATTCACAGCCCAGCAAGGGCGTCAGATCTCCCTGGTCGATCACTACAGTGGCCAGTGTCAGAGGTGACATCAAACAGACAAAGGGCTTGGTGACAGCCGGCAGACTACGCCATCGTTAAGGTAATTCCCAGGTGTCCCAGCAAGGGTCCCTATTCTGGAGGGACCAGTGGGATCAGGAAAGGTCACCTGGCAACACAGGTCAAAGTTTTGATCCAATCAGAGGAAAATCCAGCAGGGAAAGGCTTTTATGAGTGAGGGGTAGAGGGAAATGGTTGCCTGTCATTTTGTATTTCAGAGGCAAGTCATGCAGCCAGAGAGAAGCAGCAGCAGCCCTATCATTATTTAATATGCATCTTGCTATAGATGTTTCTAGACTAAAACACAGTGTGAAAACAAAAAAGGACCCATGATAACCATTATTATTAAACTGCATATTTTATGAGGCTCATCCCGATTAGAAAGTCAATTGCCAGTTATGTATTCACGCAGGCAGTGAAAAGGCACTGAGAGAGTGACCCTCAAGCTTGACCTCGTACGCTTTGAACTTTTTCTCCTCAGCCCCCCTCCTGTCTTTCTCCTTTTCTTTTTCTCTGTGTCTTTCTGCCTGCACTCGGTCCCCGGGAAAGAATGCTTTGATAAGTAAACCACATTACATTTTAGGAATGTAAATAGCAGAAAGTGCTTTTGTGAAAAATTCATTGGATGCTCCCAGCTGGACCACATAATTATTTAGAGAGCATATGTAAATACCTCTTACGATTATGGAGGAATGCGCGCAATTTCCCTTTCGATGTCCTAACCGGTCATTTGGTCTGGAGATAGGAGAGAGAGCGGGAAACTATGGAAACCCTGTGCACTATGGCAATGAACCATGGTGAGGGAGGTGATTTGTTCAAGAGATCCAAGTGCTCTTTGAACCCTAAACAAGAGCCAGTGTCCATCACTGGAGTATTACATGCATCCACAGAGCCTCCGGCGATTCCTCCAGGCTGACACATCTGCAGACACGCTATGATATCACTGAAACTTAATACCATTTGTCGGAGTTTTAACAAATAATTTGTCAGGACTGACAGCAGAATGCATCGACACCCCCCTCCTCTCTGGCAAAACATTAAGCAGGAAAACATGCCGGGGTTTGTGAATGTCAAATATGATTCCCAACAAGATAACTCTGATAGACAAAATGATATGCTCTGCTGTGTTTTACAGAGATCAAATGTGTATCTGTTACTGTGCGCTCCACATCTGCCATATTAGAAACATGGCTGAGCTCAGATCGACTGACACTGCTCATCACTTCCTCCTCTCTGTGAACTTCACACACAGACAGGGCTGACTTCCTGTCTGTCTGCAAGATTGCCGGTCTCTTGGGAAGAGGACATGTCTCTGGAATGACAGGACTTTCAGGACTCTCTCTGTATGTGTGTGTGTCTGTTTGTGTGTGTGTGTGTGTATGAGTATCAATCTATCCAAAGTAAAATATACAGTGATTCTGCTTTGCCGTACACAATTGCTTCTAGCTGAATCTCCTCTCATGTCCTTCTCATGTCCTCTAACATATATTCTATTGTTATGCAGACTAACAAAGGTACAGACTCTGAATTCCACACACCTCCACCCGCCGCCCCATGATCAAATACAACAACACTGACAACACATCTCACCAGCCAACACACTACATCCCAAAAGGTAGGCTGATATGAAACAAGTGAATGTGTGGCTAGCTGTGATCTCTTTCTCTGTCAAACATCAGTGTCTTTTCCCAAGACAAGACATTGGTGACAAGACACAAAAACACACTCAAACAATAAATGGTGTTAGTGAGGAGGTTATTGAGAAATAACAATTAATCATGAGCATGCAGCAGGACAAAGATGCTGTCTAAAGACAAGCTTGTTGTCCCCCTAGGGACAGAATGGAGCTTCAATTAACTGACAGGCGGACGCATTAGAATTTCTATCATGGGTCTTGGTGGGCTAGAGAGATGCAGGACTACAATGCTTTGAAAACCAGTGTGGTTTCCCCATCAAACACGTCCTCTGGGTCCTTTGATCTGTAGGGTGGTATGTGTCCTTGGAGATACGTGTCTACTTCCTCAAAGCTCTTTGTTGCCAGCAACTCATTTTCCTGAGTTTTTTAGTGCAACAGCAGGCTCATTCTCAGGAGCAGCACAACCACACAGTGTTACACAATGTGATTTTTAGACATGCATGATGCTGATTACACCAATGATGTGTGTGCTCACTCAGAGCAAGCCACTCATGAGTATGGGTGTCATGATTATCTATCTGCTTGTTTTCATATGTAGCCATAATTATTAATAAAAGTCATGTTTCATATATTTCTTCACCAGCTTGCTACCCATTTAATCATGCTAAAAATACATAACCTGAACCAGTCTCTAAATTCATGTACAGTAAGTCTGATGTTGTGCTGACTGTGTTTCAGCTAGCTGGAGAATCAGTGTGCAAACAGGATTGAGATTCATTATGTATTTCTTCATAGTTAACTCAATAAAATCAGCACAAACAAACACAAAACTGGGAGTGACAGAACTTATTTTTAGTTAAACTTATTTACTGTACAGCACTTTGGTCTTGCGCTGGTTGTTTTAAAGTGTTTTATAAATAACGTTGGATTGGATTGGATAGCTAACCACCTGCCAAGTTATAGCCATGAAACATAGACAAAGGTTGCTGTCATTCAACATCTAGGCCTAATAACTTTTAAATCAATATATGACTGCAATCTTTGGGAGTGATGTTGTCCGCCCCTTGCAACTCACTAGTGGATAATTAGTGCAGAACAAGCCAAAGAAAAAAGCATTTGGTGTCAGAAACACAGTCAAAACTGAAAAATGAACTGATTTAAAACATGACAGTTCAAGCTTGTTATCCATAGCCCTGCTTTCATACCAAGTGGTACAATACACTGCAGAGAGCAAGGTGGTTGCTTTTAATAGCCAGGACCGGTCAGCAAAAGATGGTACTGAGTTGCATTATGGAAAATGTATCCATTGGTTTTTAGAGCATGATTTATATGTAGATGCAGGATATCTCAGATTCTTCTTTCACAACTGAAGCTTTGTCTTGGCTATAGCTCCACTGGTGGAGTGGGTTATCCACAAACTGCATGGTTTGATTCCTCTTTCTCCTCTCGAACACATGTTGAAGTGTTCTTCAATATGCTGACCCAGCAGGATCAATAAAATGATCAAAATGAAACGGTTTATCATTTTTTAATCTCTCTTTTCCAAACACACTTTATGTAAGTGCAATACTATGGTGGAGTATCCCTTCAATGGACAGTGTGGCTGCACTGTTTGCAGGGTATGGCCCAAAATATGCTGCCATCCATGACATGATCCCAATGATAGGAGGCAAAAGTTATTATGAGGCATTTTCACTCAGAAGACAGTAGCTACTTGTATGCAAAACCTTAAGCATGCCAAAATATAATGTATGAAAATGAAGATAAGTTATAGCCTTAATTTGTAGTTGCAGTAACAGTGTTAACTGTTAAAGATAGTGGCTCTATAAGATGGGTAATTACATCAAGCAGCACATGCATGCTTAAGGCCAATTCACACTCTCCATGATGGCATGATGTACAGTCCAGTGTCCCCCCACCTACATGATCACTGACGTCAACAGGCGTTCTCACCAGCCGGCTCTCCCTTCAACTGCTGGGTCAGTTTCCTGATAGGCCCTGACAAAATATGCATGAAGGCTCCATCTCACAGTGCTGCCTCCTTCTGAAGTGGTGTTCAGGTTACATTCCTCCCAGCTAAAGCTCTGGGCCCTCCCCAGCCACAGCAGATCTGTAAACTGTTTACACTTCACTTCCCACACCTGGAAGAAGGCCAAGGCAAACCTGGAACAAGGCCCACAAGAAGGAACCAACAGATAGCCCCTTGGATTTCAGCAGGAGAGTGAGAGTGATTGTATCTTGGGTTGGAGTAGAGTATTGACTCACCACCAACAGCACCCCACTCTCTTTTTTCTCTCTCCTGACAAGGGAAAGTACAAGAGGAAGTTTGAACTGGAAACAGATCCATGTGTTCAACAGTCTGCTGGCCCACGAAACTAAGACACAGCGTTCTCTCACCACTTAAATATCTTCTTATATTAAGCCTTCTCATAAACTATTTTTCCTGATGTACTATGACTATGTACTATTTAGCCTACTAACATAGGCTAGATAGAGGTTTCTCACTCATGCCTGCTTTTGTGTGTTTATTTGGATAGAATTAAAAAGGCATGTGTTGTATTTGTATGCTGCTTATTTTCCCCACTGGCCTCCTTCCCTGAATGTGATTAACAGTTCCTTGAAATCACAGTAGCAAATCCACCACTGACGTGCAGGTGCTCCAGTGTACGTCACCGCCTGAGTCCCAGCGAGGATATCATAGCTAACATGTGCTTAAGCCACACACCACTTTTGCCATGTCAGTTTTCATGCAGGCTACACTTCATGTAAATGCAAGTCCAGTCCCTGACATATTCTGCAAGTGTGATGTAAGTCTAAGACAGAAAGAAATCCTCCATTCCCCTGGTGAACACAGTGCAGCTCTTAGAAGGAGGAAAACAACTGAAAGAAGCAGGACTGTATGTGCTTTACAATTAAAAAGGAATCACTTGGTCTAAAAAGGGGCAGGGGGCTTCAGAGAGTATGTACAGATATACACTGCAAACTGTGCAAAAGTGTGCCATGTGAATGACAATTCATATGACTGATAATGAGAGAGAAATACATGCATTACTGGGGGAGAGAAGAAGGAAATTGGAGAAAGACTGTGCGATCAAGCTTCCAGTACGAAAAAAGAGACAGGCCTGTTTTCTGTAGCGTCTTCTAACATGCTGTAGCCTTTTACCAAGCACCAAGGGGAGGGATCACATCTAATGTAGTGGACAATCTGAAAGCCATGCTACTTAATGCAACTAAAATAGAAAAATATGTCAAACATATTTGCAGGACTGGCTTAGCCCAGGCTATTAATGACCCCTGTGTCCAATTTGCTGTCTTCTTTGTAAGTGACAGTGGCAAAAAAAGGCATTTTCTATGGCTGCAATTAGAGAGGATGAGAGAGATAGAGACATAGAGAATCAGAAGATGGGAGAGAGTAAACCCATAACCCCAAACTAGCATGTCCTGCAGTGAGATGTATATTGAATACCAATCAGAGGCACGGGGCTTGCTAGCCCCAGCGCAACACTCATTTCTATGCACACAGTAGCTCAATCAGTAGGGCCCTGGTGAATAAAAAGCGATCGCTTGCCTGGCTCTCTGAATATTAGCTAATGCCACATTTGCAAGTCTTCAACAGCAAAGGGAGAGTGGGAGGGTGGGGTAGGGCAAAGAGAGAGATAGGAGTGATATCGGGGGATGGAAAGACAGAGGGATGTGAGAATGGGAAGATAGAAAGCAAAAGGAGGAGAGAAACAAAAATCTGTGCTCTGTCTGGGACCATGAAAAAAAGAGCTTATTTCTCACAATAAAAAAAACAAACTGTGAATGGCTTTGTAGTGCACAAGTGATGGAAGTGATGCCTGGATGGGGATTATGCTCTTTTCATCATAAAGCCCCATCTGGTATACTAGCAAGACCACGTCTGTCCAGGCCTCTCGCCCTTTAAAGTGCCGGCTTGGGTTACACATCAATCCAGTCCTATTGCAGCTGTGCCGAGAAAATAAGGCAGACAAGTTCTACACAAACACGGGCGAAGCGCACGCTAACATACATACACACACACACAAAAAAATGCTCATCATTTACAAAAATGTGTGAAGAAATGCAAATACACAGATGGACTGGAAACTGAAAGGCAGACAGAAAGATTTCACACAGGCATATGCACCCTTGCCCCTGTGTGCAAAGTCCCCGAGAAACAATGGTAAAACACGAAAAGGACAGCTCTGTTTTTGAAGCACGCCTATTTCTAACTTGAAAGAGCCAACCATAATTAAAACCAATGGGCAGCAATGCGATATAAATGAATAGCAGAGCGTTCATCAGACCCCTCCTCATCTTTTAACTAAACCACTGGTCCAGTGTGTGACAGATGTTCCAGCTCTATTTGATGTCTGCATGTGCATGCCCCATGCATGTGCATGATTCTGTATGTTTGTCTGTGAGTCTGTGCATCTGCACCGACTGGCAGGGCATTATCGTTTGTCATTTCCTTCTTCTTTGTCTTTTGAGAGCCATCATGGCCGCTTACATACGTAAACCCATCATGGGCTCAAAACTCTTATGTATAAGAACCAGATTTGTCTTTACTACAGTGGCTGAATGTACAACTCATGCAGTCACATGCTACAGAAATAGTACAATAAAGTGTACATACAGAAATACTTATAGCATATCATATCATCTACTATGCAGGGATCTAACTAAAACACTTAAATATACATTTAATCTTTTGTCATCTCATCATTTCACAATACAAACTGCACTATGCCACAAGTACAAACAACTTTCTTTAGGCTCTGCTGCATGAAACATTAAATATGTTTAGGGAACATATTGACTGGAATCATTAAAGATGCAAAGATCAATGTGATTATTCCACAGTGGTTAATGTTCTGTACAGAGTTTGAAAATGGAAGTATATCATTAAAGTAGTTTCAGAGCTTAATTCTATCCAATTATCAGGATGGATCTGAATCACACTGGGCCAGAAATCCTGCATTTTAAACACAATTTTTTTTTTAAGAAGTTGATTGAACTAATCTGTCAAATTTCTCCTGTAGATGTACAATGACTCTTTTTAGGAGAGACATCTGCCTTTCAGCCACAAATGATATTCGATGTCACACGTTAACTTGAAGGACACGATTCACTTTCTAACTAAGCTGGACCTTTAATTCTCCTGTCTAAACTGGCCGGGGAGAATGGTGCTTCATCTTTAGACCGTGTCATCTTCGTATTGGGCTTCATCGCTGGAAGTAAAGACCCACCATCATTATCTCGTGATCTGCCTATTCTAACTAATTCCTACACCAATAGCACATGAACAAAGAGGATAATATTACAACTGGATAAAGATAAATGGAACTCAATTTCACTGGAGTTAGAACAAGCTTTTGATTCATTTGAGAAAAAGAAACTATATTAAGGATTCAGTTTGATTTGTTCAGCAGTGAAGGTAGTTTGGGCTCACTTTGATAATTCTGGTTGAAAAAAATGAGTGTAGCATCTTTTTGGGGGGCCTTGAAAATAATAAACAATGAAGAAAGAGAAACAGAGTGACTGAGATAGAAAGGGGGTTATGTATGTTATGACTCTATTGAAAATTGAGCTGTTAATAAATTGGTGAGTCTCAGCTGTTCTTGAATGCTTCAGCCTCCAGGTGCATTTGTCTGCCTGTCTGTCTGTGTCTTGGTTTATTGCAGTGCTTCTTTAAATGCCGGACTTTCAGCCGTAACTGGACAGTCCGAATGACAACGCTACCGGCAAGACAGAGGCAGTTGACGGGGGAGAAGTGAATAAAAAGAAGCCCGAATCACCACCACCAGCCCCCACCTCCTCCACTTCCCCCTCCTCCCCTGTCAGCCGGTCTGGACAGCCCCGAGGAGATCAAACCTGTTTGTAATGCCGTTCTTCCTCTTCATGTCTGCGTGTTTACAACCTGACCACATTGCTGCTGCTGTACGCTCCCTCGCAGCTCTGTCTGTGGTCCACGTCTCTCTCTATTAAATCACAAGGAGGAAAGTGGGGAAGGAATGGGATGCATTCATTGTCCTTGGCTGAAAGCTTCTCACAGACAGTTGCATACTGCTATTTTTTTTATGCACTGCACTGACAAGTGATGGGCAATTAATTTGCGCCGACTACTCCCCCCATCTTCACATGGTCATAATAGACCATAATAGACAGCCCGGGGTCTGCTGTATGACTGTCATCGCATGATTTGTTCTACTTCTCATTTCTTCTTGGGAGGAATGCGGCCTAACTGTTAGGAATGACATTTTCCTTCTTTGCAGTCTGGGGGCCTTGTTTCTCTTTCGTCCATGCTCAGGTTCTTTTTAAACATAGTAATTTGCAGAAGGGGACCCCAGCCAGAGATCACAGGCTCTGGATCTGTGGGGTTGGTAGGCAGGGGGAATGGCCTTTGGGTTGCAACCCTGGAACTTCTTCAATGAAAACCGCATGGCTTTTAATGGGCAACCTCTGGGTGGTCCAATCAACCTCTTGATGACATTTACTGACACGTGTCTCTGGCAATTGATTTCGGCCAATGAAACATTAGCTTATTATCCCCGTTCCGATGTTTTGTGATATATCTGCACAACAGTGGTAACTGATCACATAATGTCATAAATAAGTTCCAAGCAGGTTGGATTTGGTTTCCCAGGGGCCTTTTTGGCTTATTTGATATTTTCAACGAGCCAGCTGGGATTGGATTTTTGGGAAAAGATGTGTGAAACAAGGAAAACAAGACTAAACACTAAAAACTTTTGTAAGCAAGGACTTGTTCTGTGTGTCATCATGTCTTTAATTGTTTTGAAGTGAAATGTGACATCATTCAGAGTTAACATAATGCTGTTAAAATCTCCCCAAGCTTGAAGGTCAGAAAGTAAAGAGGATGGTGCAAAGCTCACCACATCTGACCCCAGTCAGCGAAAATGTTTCTAATCTGCATCACAAGAACAGCAATCATCTCACTTCAGTGGTTTTCCTGCTACAAGCCCTCTCGCCCTGGAACAATCTGACATCATTGTCCACAAACTCTCCAGAATATTTGTGGTGTGTTATTTCAGAGGAATGGGAAATCCCCTCCTCTTCCACTTGGAAGTGACCGTGAATAAGCAACTTTTTACTGGGTTAGCTGGTTTCAAATGACCATTTATTGAGCAAAATGACATCCACACCCACTGGGATGCTTTAATGAATCAAGTAAGCGAAGCATGAACATATACAGCCTATAATTCTTATATAGTGCATCAAAACAATACAATTCTATAATAATCTAGTAAATAAGTCTTAAGAGTTTATAAAACTCTATTTTGAGTCACTACCTCAGTTAACTCTCAAGGTCGCAATCAGCAATTGATCCCGCTGTTTCCATCTTAGTGCGGCCATTAGCTTGGATTGTAGTTGACTTGGGGTTGCAGGAAGGTTAAATGAGTAAAACATGTTTTCCTCCATGCCTTTGGCAGTGCTGATTGCCATCCTAAATGACATAATAGTCAGCTTGTAGTGATGAGCTGCTTTTGGCATCTAAAAGCCTAAATCCAGTTCCCCATTATTTAGCTGCTCCAACCAAATGGCTTCAATATCTCATATCAAACAGGATAACCAGGCCTCATATAGTTCTTAGATGTAAGGTGAACGTATATTCACTTGGTGTGAGGTAGAGGAAATAGTAACAGCCTGTAAGTCTTACTTTTAGGCTGGTTTCATTGTTACTAGGGTCTACTTTCAGACTGTTTTACTTTCAGTATAAGATCGGAAATGGTGGGGTTTTGCTCTGACAACAGGGTTGGCTCAGCATTACTACATAAAAACCAGTTATACTTACGAAAACCTGTCATTCTTTCTAATGCTTTATCCCATTGTTAGTGGCAAAAATATCTATACATGGCAACAAAGTAACCAGCAGTGCATAAAACATTTCATCATGTGTCCCACAGATTTAAGCTTCTTTGCATTGAGTGGAACCAATAATCTGTGAAATTACCCAAAAACAATAAAATGTTGCATGGTATAGCAATATAAGTAACATTTATCACATGTGCAAAATGAAATACAGTTTTCCAATTTTAAATAGAACTGGTATTTAGCATCAAAGAAAATAATGGTTCACCAGTCTTTTGACCAACACAATGACCAAACCATCCCGCTGGGCTGATCAACTCAACTGAGGAGCCGTCATTTACAGAAATGTCCCACTAAAGGGAACACTTCAAAAAGAAAAATTGATATCCAGCCAGGAGCTAAGAAAGGTGGTTTTGCCATGCTGACAAACTACATCTGATTCTCAAGTTTGAAGAGTCAAGCACAACCACTATTGAGGGTCAGTCTGTTGAATGGCATCCCACAGAGACAGGGACTAGGACTGAACAGGGAAGGGGTAAGGATACGAGAGGATTGGTGCTTAAAAGAACTGCTAAAAGAAACAGATCACCTTAGAGAACAGGCCAGCATTTGAAATGAACTTGAATATTAATAGTTAACAGCCACAATTCAATAAGTAGTAATAATTAGCTTAAGAGGACGATGACCGTAATGGCTACCTGCAGTGCTTGGAGAAAAACCAGAACGCGCCCCCACCAAGCCCTCCATCTTTCACAGAGCTAGAAAGAGCCCCAGCTTCTCCTTTGGTCATCCAGCATCAAGATAAAAAGAAAAATCCTCCCCAGGGTTTGGAATAAAAGGGCTGAATCAAAATAACACCAGGAGAGTTTTTCGTTCACTTTGCTACCTGCAGTTTCTGCATATTAGCCTCTTCTACTCTTGGTCCACATCCCGCAGTGAAATGAATACAAAATTGCATTAAAGTTAATACTACATGACATTTCCCCCTTTTCACAAAATTTCCCTTGCTTTTTGGTGTTCTTGCGGCTGTTGCACATTTGTAAAAACCACCTGCAGGAGTGATTTGCTTTTTGTAAAAGTGCACCTAGAGCAGTCCGACAGCTACAACCAACATCCTGAAACACCATATAAGCCACATTAATGTCAATGCTCAATAGCTTCATGCCAACAGTGAAAATAAATAATGCATTAATACTTTGTATTAATAGCAGCCACAAATTGAAGCTCAAACTACATCAGATATGATGGAGACCCCCTACCTGTCAGTCCCTGTATCCACAACCCCCGCTGTTTGTGTTTTGTCGACCCATGGCGGCCCATTGACAACCTCCCCCGGATTGCCAATTTCCCGTTGGTGGTCCAGGGTTTCGCCTGTCCTTTCTCAGCATTGTGCAACTGGAATAGGTGCGTCCTCCGCTGTTCACGCTGCGGTAGTGGCTCCATGATCTGATTGGACAGAGCTGAGCGAGACTTCATCAGCAGAACATCCCTGTCGTCATGACAACTTGCCAATATCCCAACAGGGGTGTGTTTGTGGGAGGGTGGGGTGGCAGGGCATGGCTGCTCTCTTGCCTCCGACTGGAAAACGACAACGATTCATTTTACATCATCGTTACCTCACCGCTCGCTTCTTCTTTCTCAGACCAAGCAGGCTAAGCTAATCTGTCCAGTGTGCGATTTTGGGGAATGTATAGGCTACTTTGCCACAATCTGTTAGTATGCAACCAGCTGTCCCTTTCGGATTTCTTAACCCAATGTCTCGCACCACAGGATGCCAAATCAGCTTAAAATGATGGCAGTAATCACTATGCCGTCACATGAGATTCGGAATGGTGATATCAAGGGGAACTTCTAACTTTCACAAAATAAAGTTTTTCCTGTGTCCTATTATCATGTTCCAGTCCACAAAGTTTTACAAAAGGTACTGCAGTTTGGCCAGGTTTGTTTGAAACTGTAGTGACTTGAGAGAAACTTTTGAGAAATGCATTTTTCCATCCTAAAGTAGCCTTTGTCATTGTACTCCAACACTCCTCACCCACAACCTTCCCATGATAATTTGAGGGCAACTTATGCTAGACTAAAAGGACTATTGTACCAGTTTCCATTTATGCTAAGTCAGCATACAGTTTAGTTCAAAGAAAGAAAAAAAAACTATTCCCACACTTAGGCTGGAACAGAGCAAAAGAAATCAACAAAAGATGGAAAGAGGATAGAAGGGAGAAAAACAGAAGAAAGTGAGAGGAAAGTAAAAGCAAGGCATTATCTTGTTGTCAGCCATGCTATCCGCGGCACAAACAGATGAATGTTTGGCGGGTGAGACACCTGCTGTGCTGCTAGCCTGCTAGCCTGCGATTAGCACAGAGCAGGCGGCTGGTTCCCAGGGTTCTTTCCCACTTACCTCCTGCCGAGCTGGAGACGATGACCTTGGCCGCTGCTGGAGCTCTTCTCCCCTGCTAGGAGTGAATGGTGGCCAGGGCGGAGGGCCCTAGCCTCCACACTCCTTTGATTGCTAATCCCTCAAACATTGTGCACCACCCGGCACCCTACCTGGCATTGTAGCTGGAGGCGGCTTGGTAGTGGCCATTGAAAGTAGGTGATGAATGGGGTATAGCTGCTGGAAGCCAGGCTCCCTGGTTAGCAGGGGAGCTCTGCGGGCCCGCAAAGCTGCTTAAAAGAGTCCAGTATGGTTCTCATCTGTTTTGGTGGATTTCAGAAGAGAAAAAAAATTCCCACCGCTTAGTCCTCATTATTTTAAGTCTTGATGAGTGGACAGCGTTTTCCAAAAATAGCCATGTGAAATGCCTCTCGCAATCCTTGAAAGGCCAAAGTGTACTGAGAGATTTCAACATGTGCATCAGATTCACGTAAGACACGGAATCACGAGTACAGAAAAACACAAGCCGACAAGTGGAAAAAAAATGTCATAATACCACTGCTAACCAGAGCTGGCAAAAATTGATCGAGCGTGGTTTAGGAGAACACATGGACCTCTTAAAGTGATAGCATCCTTTCTTTTCTGACCACCGCCCAGCATGGGTTAGAGTTCTGTGTAAACTCGTGTCCATGTAGTGATAGTGTGTCAGTCTTAGCCTTTTATTCTTTGTGTAATGTCAGTGACAGGCTTGGACCATTTCAATTGTAACTACCGGAGTATAAAACCTACGTAAATTCCACCTGACATGTGTAAATAAGAGTAAATGTCCCATAAGAATTTGAAGAAATATTCCTCAGGACAGACTAACAAAAGATAGATATTATATGGAATTTACCATGACAAACAGATGCACTAATACAATAACACTTCTGACAGGGCAATGGTGGTAACACCCTATTCTGCCAATTCAGAGTTTTGCCCCAGTGACACCCCAATATGTTTAGGAGACAGAAAAAAACAAAACAGAAAAGCAATGCCACAGAGTGAAAAAATGAAAACACAAACCTTCTCATTGTAACGTCAGCAGCACGTTCAGCAGAGACTGCTGGATGCCAGACTCTTAAGGGGACCGGAGCTGAATTCAATGCCTCTTGTCAGGGGAGCTTGATGTGATTATCACCCCCTGCTAGGGCAGGGATAGTGAAGTTGTCTGGTGCTGGCAAGGACGCTCAAATAGCACTGCTGGATGCCCCTCTCCCTGTCCCCACTCCAGGAACATCGTTCCGGACACAACAGGGGGTGGGAAGCATCCACAGTCTTCACCAACGAACCTGTGCATATGTGAGACTGTGTGAGTGTGTGTGTGCATGCACACGTGTGAACTGAGGTTGTGTTAGTGTTCTGTGGTTTTTCACTGCTGGTACTGCTCATTCTACAGAATAAAATGAATTGTGGAGACGAGACTGGCCTTTTTACTGCTCCAAAAATTTGTGTTCAAGGTCAAGTTGCAGCTGACTGGCCACATTTTCCAGCATTGCACCTCAGTGTGTGAAGCAATTTAAGGTATTCCCTAGCGTGTGTTTGCCTGTGAGTGAATAAAAATCATTGTTTGGTCCGCCTAAGGAATATTGCCCTCCCCTTTCTCTCCACTGAGGACTCCGTCGCTCCAAGCTCATATCGACAGACCCTCTGCTCACTATTGATCTACGCATTTGTACAATATAATAATAACAACGTCTTTTTCAGTAGTGGAATTGGGATGTGTCTGTTTATTTTTTTTCATATATTGCGTGTTTCTCTTTTTAAATGATTTTGCAAAAGCAGTCAAATATAATAGAGAAGGTATCTAAATCCTCACTGTGTACAACAACACTGTAACTACTGAGAGGTGCTTCTGTTATTTACCCTGGCTTCACTGGTATAACTGAGTTGGACAAAATAATAGAAACACCTGTTAGTATGACAGTCTCACAGCAGCACATAATACATCTTCTAAAATGACCTGTTGGATGAACACCTCTGTAAAACATTCTTAGCCTCATAAAGGAGAATTTAATGTTAAATTGGACTGCTTTAGTTGTAGCTGGATGTACCTAATAAACTGCCAAGTGAGTGTATACTGGAGAATAGGCTTATAATTGGCTTAAATTATGAAATTATGAGAGGAAAATGCAAACAATGCATAAATAAAACAGGGTAATAAAGACCTCAGGATAATGAAACTCTCTCCTTAAGGATGTTTGCATACGCAGAAAGGAACATAAGTACCACAAGTGGCGTGAAAAGACAAAATCCTACTCCACAAATATGCCAGAGCAAAGTGTGACACAGTGACACACATTGTAGACTTGACTGGTGATGCCTTCCTGTGTGCTTTGACCACCCAGGCACGAGATCACTAGTACAGCTAGGTTATCAGGGCATTTCAGCAGATTTCCCCACATCGTACTACCCAGCCCCCCTTTGCTTTCTGTGCTGTCCCCCTGGAGGCAAAGTGGGTAAAATAAGACTTCAAAGCAACTCCAAAATAGTCCTGACACAAACTCATTTCCTCATGTTACATGAAGGGGGCTGGCAGGCTTGCTAGACTTCGCTCCGACTCTGGAATGTCTCAGCCTCCTGCTCTGTGCTACCTCATAACAAGCAGCGATGACGGGATGCCATTTTGACAGAGCGATTATGGACAGTCTGACATAGACTTAAAAGGAGCCAGATGAGGCAGGGAATTTACAAGGGCCTATCTGTGAGTCATGCTGGGCTCAGATGAGATGAGGAAATGGGAGCTCATTTAAGGGGATGCTATTAGCAGTGAAGGGCCACAAATGGCTGCAGTTTGGAACTATATAAAGACGGAGCAGCAACGGGCGGGACAGGCTGCACATTCAGCTGTTAAAACTGTTACTCTTGGCATTCTGACCACAAGACCTGCTAAGTTCAGAGAAGTGGTGGTTGCACTAAAAACACGGGTTAAAGGGTTAGTTCACAAAAACCTCACATTTTCACTTACCTCTAGTGGTACCCAGCTGAGCAGATTTTTGGTTTTATGGACCCAGGTTCTGAGACATCTGCCAGTAAAAGTCCCCCCCTACCTCAGTATAAGGGAGGTGAATGGAATTTGTGCTGCTCTGCAGGAAGAAGATCCAGAGATTAAATCCAGTTTTGTAGATTATCCAGAATAACTTATTTTGTTAAACAGACCGTGAATTAAATTAATTCCTTCCCACTGTGAACACGAGTTAAAAGAATGTTATTACCTTGGTTATTATCTTGTGGGTATTGTGATATTTATTATGTAATAAACATGAAACAAGATTAAGTATCTAAAATGGTCATGTCAAATGGGTATTTTCACTTGTGGAAACATAAATGTGTAAAAAATATATAATTTGAATGACAATATATGAATATGTGGAATCACCACATGTGAAAGGCTGTTCCAGTGGGCATTATCACGTGTTATTGGTGGCACAGATGTGGGATAGTAGGGCTGTACACTACCTTTAAGACAGCAGGATTGGCCATATTATTATAGGAATAAACACAGAGTGTGCCAGGTTGAGACACTAAAATTAACTGGTCAGATCTAGGGAAAGATGAGCTCTACTTATCAAATTAACAACACTGACTACTGCTTGAAGTCACCTAATTATAACATGTATCGATGATATGCACCTTCTCGCCTTCTGCTACTGTAGGTGCAGTTTATCACTACTGAAGCACAACTATGGCCGCGATTACTACTGTTAATGGTCAGTAAATGGAATGGTAACATTAAAAATTGCTGTAAAACAAGGATGTGTGTGTGTCCATGTACGCATAGACGTAAGACAGGACAGATTTATATGACCCTGTACTTGAGTTGGCTGAAGTTTAATCAAGAATTTGACACATTTATTACTATGGAATTATAAACTGGCTTCAGATCTTAAGTATAATTTGGAAAGCGAACCCCCATGCTCGCCCATCCCAGCCCAAACTTCTACTCATGAGGGATTTCCTCCTTTAAAACATGCATAATATTCTGTCAGACTTGCTGTAGTTGATAGACAGGAATCTGCGGCTTGGATTCAATGCCAACGGCACTGTTTAGCCAACAGGTATCCAGCTGTTGCTAGGGACTCCCTCCTGCAGCAGCGCTCTGATGGTTATTGGTTAATGCATTTTCTCCAGTGAGGATGGAGGTGCTGCATTGTATACATGTCTAACTACACAGGCACAGAGATAAAGCTTCAGGTAGGATTTTAATAAGGAATTCTTCCTTCAAAAGATACCATTTACCCCCAAACAACAGAAGAGTTTTCTGCATATATTACACAGTCATCTGCATGATATGTTTCAATCACAGAGTGAAATGAGGTAAGATTATTAATCAAGATTAGGTGATACTAATATTAGATAAGTCCAGGATGTAATATAGTTTGTATAATGAAAGCAGTAATGAACCTAGGCAAATTTTATAGGATAACAAATGGTACAAGCAATCTTCTTAGAAAATTGATATTGTCCCATTACCATCAACAGCAGCACCTTCACCACTGTCTCCCACATATAAACACACCCATACACATATCCTTCATACGATGATTAAGATGTAAATATATTAAAAGGGCATTGACAGATGCGTGATCCTTAAGCAACAGTTTGTGAAATAATGAATGAATAAATGAACGTGGAAAAAATGGATCTATCCTGCAAATTGCAGCTGGGCAGAGCTGAGAATCTCTACATCACTCCGCACTAAATATAGATTCTATGAAAACTATTGACTTTTTTATTGCTTGAGGATACATTGATTTTTCTCTTTGATTGTGTTTTCCAGACACCGGAAGAGGAACAGCAGCTTCAAACTGATGCGCAGATAGCACAGACGTTTCCACAAAGAAAGGATCCAAAAACAGATACCTGGCAGGACGGAGCAGCGAAGGACGCGCGGTTAAAAGCTGCAGGAGTTACAGAAGTGACACAAACCTGTTGAGCGACTTTTCCTCCCTCCTGCTCGGCTGCTGGGGGGAGGACACTTGTTTCTTGCGTACGGAGGGTTTTGATCTCTTTGCATTGGCATCCGCTTCCTCCATCTACAAAGGCCATGAAAGAGAATGAGTAATTCATCTATCTGTGTGCATGTGAGTGCATATCTGTGCATGTTAGGCTTGACCTATTTCTGCTGCACTGACACGAGGCTGGCATTTCAACCTCACAAGTATAACTGTGAGCACAGGCACACGGTAGCATGTGGCACTTGCTTTTCACCTGGTTTCACTACCTACCTACCACCAGTCTAGTCACATATAAACATAAAAATACTGTATTTGCTGTAGATTTTGGGGTAAATTATACAATTTATCTCTTGTTTGTTGATATTTTCTTTTTTTTTCAGTGTTCACAACACTGAAATAGAAATACATTTTGAAAATAAATAAATCATTTTAAAAGAGAACACATAAGGAACATCATGAAAGTAGGATTGGTCATCTCAGACTGAAAAAATATAATAATAATAATAATATATAAGTATAAAAATATAAACGAAGATTGTCAAATGTATTATATATATTTCAGAATTAGTTCTAGTTTCTTTCATAATAGTCAAAAAAGCCAAAAATCGTTCCTGTCTTTCATTTAAGTTATACAACACATAACTTTTTTTAACTTGGAGAGACTGGTGATTTATGTCTGATGAACTGTGTTTTTTTTAATGGTTCTTAGTTAATACAAAAAAATTAAAAATATTATGTAAGTCTTATGTTAGCATTGACTGACTTCAGTGTATTTCATATCATTTAAAAAACAGTGAAAAAGAAACAACATTTAAATCAGACCTGCAGGTACCAGAGGTCACATGAACATGATAATAAAAGAATTTGAGCTTCCAACAAGACACATCTGGAAAGGCTGACTGTGTACTGCCAAGTTTGCAAGGATTATATCAAATTAGCATAAATTAAACCTATCATAAACCTACCTCACGAATTGAGTAACCAGATTCACAAATGTCATTTTAATTTGTCATGATTTATGATGTTTCTGATCTGTTTGTTGGATCCAGGAAAGATTGTTGCATGTGGCTCATTGCATTACTGCTGCAAAACTTTAAATACTGCATTGTACCCAAACCCTGAAAATTATGCTCCTCTGCAACAAAACTGCAACTGTGATTGTTTTTTTGCAGCAAAAATAATATATATACGTATAGTAATTATGTTGCGATGCAACATGAAGTGCTTCGGAGCAGCAAGGATGTGGCTGGGGTCGATGGAGAGTGACAAACCACAGACCCAAGTTTGAGTCCAGAGTCCTGTGTCAGGTTTGGGTTTTGGCAGCTAGAGATGCTGAACTACAATAAGACTGCAGGATCTGCTGGAGTCAGCCCCAGAGTCCTGAAGGCCTGTGCTGATCAGTTCTGTGGAAGCCTACAGCACCTCTTTAACCTCAGCCTGAGACAGGAGCATGTGGCAAGGCTTTGGAAAACATCATATCTCGTACCACTGCCAAAATGCTCATCTCCAGTTGCTCTGAAGAATGCCAATCAGAGCCAGAGACACCAACAAACTGAACAAACTAATCAGGAAGGCTGGCTCTGTGCTGGGGACTTCACTGGAACCCTCAGAGCAGTTGATGAAGATCAGGCTGCTGAACAAACTGCTGAACATTATGGAGAACAGCTCACATCCTCTCCACAGCCTGCTGGTCAAACATTGGAGCAGCTTTAGTTATAGACTTCTCCAGCTCCACTGAACGGTACAGGAAGTCCTTCCTGCCAACAGCCGTCACCCTGTACAATGACAGTAGAGAGCTGTGCTCAGTTTAACTATTGCACATTGATCCTCAAACCATAAAATTACACAGCATGCAAAATAGTTAAAATGTGTCTGTGTATCTATGACACTACAATAATATTTGATATTTGTGAGTAGTAGAGCTACATAAAAAGTACTGTCAACACCAATCACAGATCACAGAATCAATTGTATTTAACCATGTTTTACAGTATCATTCCCCAGTTCTAGATCATGTTTCTAAGCAAATCTCCAAAAACATTAGGTTTAAGTGCTTCAGAAAAATAAATCTAAATATTCAATGTTGTTACACAGAACAGAATATATATAACTAAAATATATGACAAAACAACCTCCCAGCTGTTTCACTGTGAAGAAAGTAATGATTAATTATAGGCAGATAACATGCACAGTTGTGATTTGACCATCTCACTGTTATACACACACGTGCACACGTAGCCGGCACTTCACCTTGAGAAGAGGAAAGAGGAAGCCTCTATCAAAGCTTTGATGTGGGACTGGAGACTGAGGGAAGTTCAAAGGCCACGTCGAGGAAGAGAGAAACAGAGGGAATGAACGAGAGACGGGGAGGGGGATGTGACACAGGATGACTCTCACCAGGCTTCTCCAGGGGATAGCAAGGAGACTCTTAATAAGGACACCAGCTAATGAGGTCCAGGGACATTCGATACACAAACGCTCTCAAAATTCTCCGTTAACTGCTGATATTCCTATTTCACCGGCACAAGACAAACAACGTGTTCTTCACGATCTTATGAAAAACAGGTCCTGGACTCGAAGTAAAGGCCGCTAATAGGAAAGCAGGGCCATGTGAGGAGAATGTTGTTGTTTACCAGCGTGCAGTTTCCTTCATAGCACAATTTTATTCAAAACAGGATGCTTTTTGAAATAATTACGCTGGGATGTTTGCAATTTCATCAGGCCATACAAAAACAATCCCTCTTTACAACCAGATGGAACATATCAGAAAGCTTAAGGATGGAAAGTTCACTGTATACTTTTTTTCTTTGTATTATCAGTGCAGTAAAAGCGTAGAATGTGTACGATCAAGAACTGAAATGGAAAGTTTGATTCATTTTTTTCTGTTTAGTGGAAATTCTTTTTATGATTTTGCAAATGATTGAAATTAGGTTGTGTATAAATTTCAGGTTTTGGCCACACGGGATGGAAAATGATTTAAAGAACCCATTGTTTCATCCTTATCATCCTGCAAAAGCCCATGAGGGAAAAGGTGTGGGGTGAGACCCGGCATTCCAACATGTAGCCCTCGTTAGAGAGGGAAGAGACTGGTTGAGATTCATGGCCGTTCCCAACCTCAGCTCAATTGGTGCATCTGAAAAGACCTTGTGATCGAAACAGCATGCTGCAGGAAATTAAATGCAGCTGTATCCCTGTTGTTTGTCTCAGCATCATAGTTCTTTTTTCCTTCTTTTCTTTTCTGCTTCTTCACACTTTGTTTTTTCAGGGAAATGAGTCAGAAGAATCAAGACTTTCATCCCTGATCATCAAAAGTAAAGGTGTTCTCCATATAGAGTAATGTTTTTAAGGATCTCATTGGATGGCATCGTCTGCCCCTTCCCCCCCACCTCGAGGTCGCTGTGGGATTTTTGCAGAATGTCTTCATCTGCCGTTGCAGGGAAAAACCAGGAATTTCGCAATCACAAACCCTTCTTTGGAAGCGGATGTCAGCCTCGCAGTCAATCATTTGCGCCTCAGTTTGAGCTTCTGAGGAGTGTTAGGAAGCTTCAGAGTGTGACTAACGTTGCTGACACATTTCCTCGTTGCCCCCATTATATCTAAACCAAACCACTGGAAGTCGACTTATTTATGTCAAACTTCACAATCAAAATGTGCTCTATCTGTGTCTTCTTCCTCTTCCTTTCTAGAATCAGATGATGCTTGTACAACAGCATGCAAGACTCCGAAAATACATTTGGATATCAAGTCAACCAATTTGTCAAACATATTTTATATTACCTTATATTTTTTATAAAACACCAGCCCAAACTGTTTTATTTTGTTCACTCGCATTTTTGAGTCTGACACTAGAAGACTGCTTTCACATTCACCAGCTAAAGTGGGAAAGTTTCTAAGTGCTCACATTAAATCCCACACCTACAGGCAGGATTTTATGACATCACAACTATTGGATCCCGGTGGTGATCCAATGTGCAATTTACAAAAGCAGAAGATTCAGCAGTTCAACTTTAAATAAAAAAAAAAAAGGCAAATTCATAGAGAATTTTTATGCACCTTAAAACAGAACACAGCTTCATGGGGATTGTGAGTTTGATCAGGGGTGTGGCCATATGCGGGGCTATGAGTGGCACAGCACACCCGCAAAATTTGATTGGCTACCCCTAGTGGCACCCTGCCGGAGTCAGAAGGAGGTAGGTACTTTAAAATAAATAAATGAATGTAGAGTCTTCAGTACATGGAGAACTGGCTGAATTTAAGGCTGAAATAAATGATCATCATTATTAATAATTGAGAATATTTATCGCGTAAATTGAAGGTGCATTCATATTTTCTGTCAAACTAGAACTTTGTAGCAGTTGCAACTGATTTTTTACCTCTCTAATTGTGTGTTTATGACTATTTGGAGTAAAAAATGGTAGTTACATGTTATTACAGAATACATAAAGTTGCAAATTAACATATATTAATACATTGTTAATACACTTAATATAACCTATACTCTCGTATTCAAAACTTCTACAAATAAATACTATCAACACTGTTCCTGTTTTTTGAAATGTCTGTTCTCTTCCAGTAAACGTCATAAGATATTAGGTGAAGACTGTATTCAGAGCTGAATACTACTACAGTTTGTCTTTATACGAATTTGGAATTTTGTTCCAACTGTACCCCACTACATAAAATACTGTGTATATATCTTTATACCAGGTTTTATTATCAAAGTGTGTCATCAGTAGTAATTGATGTGTTGGAGTCCTGTGTCTGAGTGAACAGAGTGAAGAAAATGCATTTATTGATATTAGTAAATACTAAATACCAGCAGGAAATATAGGATAAATATACTTAACTTTGAACCATGAGTTGTCATCAGCCCACAAAAGAACAGAAGTCGTTAAGGTGTGAGAGGTCATGATGTTCAAATCAACCTCTCTGTGTCTCACTACATTCTCACTGTTAAACTTTGGACCTTGTTCTTTCCCACCTGCTGTCGCCTGTCAGCTCCCTCACTGCCCCGCACACACACGCCTGCTCCATGTGGTTTCACTGCTGCTCCTACCTGCTGAGAGAGCAGCTGCCCACACTGCCCATAAACTGACTTACTTCCCATCAGCACTGCTACCTAACATCGATTAAGGGCGGCATCACATAAGCATGAATGGCATGCTTTATTTGAGCTTTTATTCACAGAGTTAGGCTCTTTCTCATCAGTGTGTGACTGCAGAGAATGTATGATTTTTTTATTTGTTTAATTTTGAAACTGCACCAATCTCTATCTTGGCAGAGATGTAACATAGTCTGGTGGTTGGTGAAACGCAGTTTAAACACTTTCTGCAGCTGTACACATCTGTTCATCAGAAAACGACTGGTGATGTAGCTGCTAAACTGGGAAGCAGCCACAGAAGATGTTGTCTTTAACACTATGATTAGTGCACTGATGCTAACTACAAATGTGGCAAAAACATTTCTACTCTAACTGATATTGTACCACAGTTTTAGTACAGGCTGTCTGTTGTGTGTCCAATGATTGTATTGGATAGTGGAACATCCAATAACACAGTGGCTAAGAAGAACCAGACATGAAACAGAATTTAATTTATGGCAGGCAAATGGTTAATAAAGTTAATTAATTCCTTAATAGTTCATTACCATGTTGCAGTTTAAGAGAACATTTCAATTAAATGATGAATTTTGAATTTGGGCACCTGGGATCAGCATAACAAAACTCTCACTTGGGGAACACGTAAGCAAGCAGTTGCTTATTTACACATCCAGCAGAAATGGATCAACAGCATTCGTCTGAGGTCACATTTTTGGCCACTGATTAATATATTAGTATATATAAGTTCAATATTCACCTCATTCAGCTTTGTCTATTGACTGTTTGGTGCTGGGCAACTATACTTACATCGGACCTTTGGAGCTTTATTGCTGTGTACTGCTGCTAGAATCAGGTTGAAGGATGGTGAACTAAAACGGTCAAATTGGCAGCTGAAAGATGCTAAAAGGGCCTGTAAAAGTGAGGTGAATTGCAGAATTGGGTAAATATTCTGCACCGTGGTTGTCACCTTTTACATTAAACAAGTCATTTTATTCCACTGATATGGAAATATAGATTTTGTGCAGCTTTAACCTCAATTTGTTCATTTGAACTAAACTTAGCTATAATGTATTAATTTGTAGAACAATTGGAAATGTGTCTAATGGGAGCTATTGGCACATATTCTTATTTGTAGTAAAGTTACTCACTTAAAGGGGAACTACAACCTAAAGATTTTTCTTTTTGTACTTTATGCGTATGCGTATGCAAAAATTACATTTCCATACAACTAAACTGCAGTTACAAAGATGTTATTGTGTGTAACATAATTGCAAACTGATTACGTTCTCTATTAACATAATGGTCATATGTTTACAATTAGCGTAAATGACAAGCTGCAAATGCATTGAGACTTAACATATCAATTAAATGTACACAGGCAACATATATTTGTCTGCCAAAATATGTGATCTACGACATCTTGTTTTCCGCGAAAATATCTTACAATCTTACAATATTGCACTTTTTTGACTCCACCTCCACCAGGACAGAACTGTGGACTGTGGTTTGTCATGCACATTATACGCCCATCCACCCCAGCTAACTCCTTGCAACTTGCTTTCCGTTAATAAACATAGCGCTTCATTCATTCAAAAAAATATGTTGCATCACAACATCATTATTGTTTGCTACCAAAACATAATAATGGTTCAGTAGCATAGGAACGGGGTTGCATAATTATATAGAGTTTTGTTGGCTGGTGATTTTTCCAACAAAATTCATGGTCATGTTTAGCTGAAAAGTAAAAAAGAATTAGAAATTGAATAGAGGTATAACATTTATTGAGTGGGCAATGACCTATAAATGCAAAGCCTGTGTTTAGTAACCAATACCAGCAAATCAGTGCTGAACTCTTGCGACTCGGTCACGACTGACAATAACATGGAGCCCATATGACAGGATGTTCCAATAAGTTTCAATTGTTGTCTTCTCAAATACAAATACAGTAAATAAACAGAAGACACATCAAAACTGTCACAGCCGCTCCAGATGGCTGTTGAGCTTTCAGCAAATACCGTGCGTCTGCGATGACACGCCAACATCCGTCGAACAGGGAGCTCGCTGCCACAACTCAAGTACAATGAAGCTTCTCCTCTGTGTCGTTTTAGCTTCTGACACCTCAGTTCCTGTTGTCACATATAAAGCACACAGTGTAACACTACCCAGCTTTTTTTTATTTTATTTTATTTTTAAGGAAAGAAGAAGTCTTTCCATACTGACACCTGTCACATTCACTGCTGTCTATCCAGAATGTCGGGAGTGGAGACGATACGAGTGCAACACTCAGAATGTCAATGCTGCCTCCGACTCTCACCTGAAATCCGATTTGGTCTAACGTTAGGAACTTGAAATGTGTCAGAAACTGTGAATTGTATTCAGTCATTTTGTGAAACCTGGACAGAATGTTACTGTGCTTCTACCTACAGTATGATTGAAAACAACAACAACAAAAGAATAGAAATGATCAGTTTTCACACCTAAGCTGTGAATCTTCCTCTCATACAAACTGCATGATGTTTGCAGTGCATGTGCAGAATATGTATTATATCACATGTATAGTATATGAAAATCTGTGATAAAACATAAATCATGTCGATGCCGTGTTTTAGACTGATCATTTTTGGTGCTGTCTAATTGCATTATGTTTTACCAATAGGTATTTCTGTTATAAGTGAACAGCACTACTGATGAATGAGGAGCGGCTCCCCAGCACCGCCTGTCAGCTGACTCATTGAAACAACATATTTATTTACTGTTATTGTTGTTGTTGTTGTGATTGTATGCATTTCAAGCAGATGCAGACTACACACTGGGCACTGGGTGTGACTCCAGCTCCACCGGGGGAACAAAGTTATGAAAGAAGCGCGACCTCAATAAATCCAAGCGAAGGGCTGGCTTTTGTCATGAGGGATTTTCAAGATCTACAGGAAACATGTTTGAATTTCAGTTGTGGTTGTGGTCTCTTTGTTTGTGATCTGTTGATATTCAGTCAATATAATTATTAAAAGGGAACAGTAATCATGTGTGTTTGGAGGCCAGCCTGAGGCCAATCACTCTGTATTATACTAGACAAAAAAAGTATTGGTTTTGTAAAGTACAAGACAGGAGAGGCTGTAAATCCTCATTCCAATGATCCATGGCTTTTTCAGTTATAGGGAGTTTCATGGTGAAGCAAAGGAAAGTGCACCCTCAACCTTTCAATTACAACCCATAATCATAACTCATGAACGCGACAGCTCTGTCCTCCTATATTTGGCTATGGTTTCTGTTTGGGCGGCCTGGTAGGTCAATGGGATAAGCATCAGACTGGGATGCAGAAGGTGACAGGATCAAATCCCAGCCCAGACCCCATACCAGGTGTGTCATTGAGCAAGATGCTAGCTCCCCCTGAGTGGGGGATGGGTTAAATGCAGAAGTCAAATTTCATTGTGAAATGTAATCAATGACAATAAAGCTGATTATCTTATCCTAATGCTCTACAAAACCAACAGCATCACATGAGAATTAGTGATCAACATGTAAACAGATGGACCGAAGGCTATGAAACATTATATATAGCTTCTTGCCATCTTCTGTGACACTTTCACAAAGAGGAGCTGCCATACCACTTCTCAAATGTGACCCTTCAGGGGCAGATGTCTCTGTCTTTTAATGTTTTTAAAGCACTGAAAAACAGTAGAAAGCAACAATGACAGGAAATACTGGCAAGAGACAAGGAGACAGAAAGAAAGACCATCTTTAAAGACCTTTCCTCGTCTTCTTTTTTTGCCTTTGTAATTTTGGTTTCTCTCATGTTTGACATCAAAGATGTTGAAATTGTTTTCCCCAATGTTGTGTACTCTGTAATTATTAATCTGCCTAGCAAGACGACTGCCTTTGGGGCAAAGTCAGACACAAAAGGCCCCTCTCTGGATCTCTGATGTGGAGCAACACACAAGGAAGAAAGGAAGAAAAAAGGAAAAAGAAGAAGAGAAAATGTGCTGCCACCAAACTAAAAGTGTGAACTTTCAGACAATAGTTGTAAACTTTGAAAGACAGCGAAACAAAGTGCCATAGAAGGCTGAGAAATGAAAAGCACAAAGTGAGATGCACAGAGAAAAAGAAGTGTTGCGATGACAGTGTCAGGTGAAGGAATAGTGACTAGCTGCAGTAATGAGGTACTTGTTTCTTCCAGGCTCACTCAGTGCCAACACTCTTCTTAACACCTTGCAGTGATTCGTCACCATTCACAAACTCCATCCTGTGGAGATTGACACAGATATATTTCACTATTTCTACGCTTGATAATGCCAACAGTCAGCCTATACATTTATGACCTATTAAGACCCTAAAACAAAATTATGGGAAAAATGTGTATGAACAAAATCAATCCCATAATAATTTAATGGTCATGTTAATGTTGAAAAAAATATATTATGGTTTGTCTGCATTACTAGCTTTTGGAGCAATAGAAGACAAATTGTCCACTTTAATAGAAGTTCTTTAGAGGTTAAATGTGTGAAAATTGAGTTAAATATGTCCAAAATGTCTCGGTGTACGCTGATAATTGCAGAAGCAGAAATACCAATCAATCAATTAAATACAAATTGAAATTAGGGAGGAGAACCAAACTCCAAAACTGCTCGGAAATCTGTAAACTGCAAATCTCTGTGATGTCCAGCTAAGAAACAGTTGACAAAAAGAAAGTAAGAAAGAAAAATGAGCTTCTTTCAAAACCCAGAGGCAGAAGTCTACAATTTTTTTAATGACCAGACTGAGGCACATTTGGAAAACTAGTTCAAAGGTGTTACACTCAAATTTCTAAAGCTTTATGGATATAATAAAATGTATATTAATAATGGGTTTCTGTATAACAAAGTTTAGCTTTACGTATTCTATAAAAAAAACAAAACAAATAACTACCATTTCCAGATAGTCATTTTAAAAAATGAATGAAAACCCATCCTCTGCAGGGATGATCTACCTGGTTGCAACTGCTATAAATTTCTAGAGTGGCAAAAAGCATGAATACACCTTAAATTTACATAATAATTATTATTTATTTTTAATTAATTACAGTGGCGGCTGGTGAAATTATTTTTTGGGGGGGCGCACTTTTGCAAGTCATTTTTATGTTGCGCTGTAAAAATACACAGTCTGTGTTTTCAGTCATTTACTATTTATAAGTAAATTTCACCCCTCTCTCCTTCCACTCAACCTTTTTTGATTGAACGCCCCCCCCACGTCAATCCCAATGCTTTTGAACGCCCCCCCCCCCATTATAAAAAATGATATTGTCTTTTGAAAGAAGAACATTAAAATGCCAACACGTAGCTAATCATAATATATATAAAAACTGAAAAGTTAAAAATATTTTAAACCTAAATTTTTTACAGTCATTGAACACACCACATTTGGATGGAGATGGAGAACATCTTTAGAGAGAGTAGCCTGATATGTTTCACTGAAACATGGCTTCATGATGGAATTCCAGACTCCAGTGTGAATATAGACGGTTTCAGCACTGTGCGGGCGGACAGGAGGAGGAAGGAGAGCGGTAAGAGGAAAGGAGGGGGGCTCGCCGTTTACATTAACAACAGGTGGTGCCATCATAATAACTTTTCTGTGGGGGAGCGTGTCTGTAGCCCTGATATAGAACTGTCGGCTGTGGGACTGCGTTCATATTATTTGCCCAGAGAGTTTTCTCACGTAATATTAATCGGCGTCTACATTCCTCCATCTGCTAACGCCGCTGCTGCGTGTGACGTCATACAGACAGTCACCTCCACTCTGCAGACTAGACACCCTGACGCCCTCTACATTATCTCTGGGGACTTTAATCACACCAACCTCAATAAAACACTTCCTACATTTAGCCAGTTTGTGAGCTGTCCCACCAGGGGGGAAAAGACACTGGACCTAATGTATGCTAATGTTAAAGAAACATACAACTCCACTGCCCTCCCGCCCCTGGGCAAGTCAGATCACAACCTGGTTCACCTCCTTCTTCAGTACACACCTTTGGTTCAAAAGCAGCCTGCCACTGTTAAAACAGTAAAGAAGTGGACAGAGGGGGCTAATGTTGC
>JAUMHL010000001.1:21842094-21856196 GCA_032362345.1 Sandelia bainsii
TTGTCTTGTTTGCACAGTCTGCTAATTATTATTAAGTGTAAAATTCTTAACTAAAATTAGGGTTAGGCTTAGATTTAGACGTTACGGTTAGGAATGACTGTGCGCTCGTGCGTCGGGGGTGGGGTGGATGGGGGTGGGGGGAAAGCTGTGTATAGGCGGTTGATTACGGGGCGCCAAACCGTAATCTCGCCTAGGCCACCAAAATGGGTCGGGCCGGCCCTGCCTGTAGGAGTACGGCAGAGGTGGTAACTGCTGCATACTAACTGTGAACTGAGCCTTAAACTTCTTAATGAAACATCTAGGAGTGAAATCCAAAGGCGAGGTGGGGGCGTGTCGCCCTGTGTGGGTGTGAGATTGTGCTTGTTCGTCTTTCTTTTAGTCATCACCCATAAAACAGATGAGGATCAGCCCCGAACTGACTGGAGGGGACAGATCTTGACGAAGTTGACGACACTGCGCAGCAGCGCTTAGGTGGACAGGTGGTTGTCATCATCAGCGCACACACACAGCGGACACGGCAGGAGGCACGCAGATGTCAAGCTCCAAATGTTTGATATAAAAGCGCAGCAAAGCGCAGAGAGAGGCGAGGAGAGCGGAATCCAAAGTGACTTCTGAGGTGACGGTGTCGACCCAAACACAAGGAGACAGACATCGGGTGTGTGTGCGCGCGCGTCTCCACCAGCATCCGACAAGGAGACAGAAAGAGAAAGAGAGATAGAGAAAGAAGGAGAGAGAGAGAGAGAGTAGCACCAGCGGTCTGACAAAGCTGCACTCTGTCTAAGTTTGAGATCTCCACCGGCTACACAGGGAGTTGTGCTCCACTGCTGCCATGGACCGTACTATATCAGGATTGATTGGAGTCTACCTGTGGGTGGCATTCTTCTGTCAAGGTGGGTCACTGATGGAGCTCTCCATCTGTTCTCTGTCTACGTCTGTCAGAAGATGCTAAAAGAGAGCAAAAAGAAAGGAAAATGCTGTTTGTCATTTTCTGTTTTATATTTTTCTCATTTAAGAAATCATTCTCATAAACATTTGTCAGAAAGGTGAAAGCCGCTGTTACGACAGACTGTTTATGCACATCTGGTGCGACTGGAACATCTGTACTCACAGCTGTAAAAGACATGCGCACGAGTTCCACTAGATCCTATTATCATGCGTCATATAATATTTATTCAGAAAGGTCATTTAAAGGAGACTTTAAATTACTTTCCACCTTATGGTATTAATACATCTTTGACTACAGTTATTAGAGTTTATAGTTGCGTTATTCTACTGTGTTTAAAGGCAGAATCCTGTGGCCCATAGTTTAATACATGGCTGTATTACAAAATTTTCAAGCATGCCTTGTGTGGGTCAGTGTGTGTTTGGGGCAGTGATCCTATTCTAATAGAGCAACAACATCTGGCCCTGAATAAGGAAGGCGTCCAGGCGATGATGCACAAAGCCCACCGGGGCCATTCATCCCTCCAGTGTAATTGCTGGGTAAAGGATAGTTAGATGCACGGCTCCAGTGGAACATAGCTAGGGGACCCTCAGAGAAGGGTAAATCCCTCTAATATGTTTCAATCCCTGGTTTATGCTCTATATTTCTAGATGGATTTTTAAAGTACATGTTTTACTTTCGCAGACATGTTTTACTGGTGGAACCTGCTGTTTTGTTGCCTTGCCCTCACACAATTAGGAAGATGTGATCAACCAGGCTCAGAAATTGATTAGATTACAGTTAATGAGAGGTTTTGCTAACTGGACCAGACTTCATGTGCTTGGTTTCCTCATCTACAGTTTAAGCTTCAACATGTAAACTGGTCATAGTAAAAATAAGGCGCCTCTCCTAACAGGTTGTACAAGTTGTGCAATGCTGTAGAGCTTAGAAACCTGATTCAAAAAGGGTTTTTACCATAATAGGTAGGTAAACATGCACTCTACATAATCATACAGTATACACACTATACATGAGTGGGGGTATTTGTTGTCATAAGTCCAGATGCTAAACAATTTCATAAGTAGTTTCAAAGTAGTTTCTAAGACACATGATTGTAATTAGATGTTGTCCATGAGTTCCTGGACAATATCTGACAATATATTTTGTCCCTGTTCACCAGATATGAACATCTTTGAATCTACAAAGAAAATGTCTGGAGTTAAATAATGCTGTAGTCATAAACTAGACATTGTAGACTGCTGCAAGATTGGACATTTTAATGGGAAAAGAACGTTGTCCGGGAACATTTTATTGATATGTTCAGTATGAACATCAACAGAAAACAGAATTTCCCTCCAAAAATGTATTGCTGATTAATTAATTGTTTAGATCATTGTAGGAGACGGGGCTTCCTGATGACAATTTGGATAAGTGATTAAAGATTATTTTTATGTATGTTTTAACCTTTTATATTGTCTTTAATAATAATAATAATAATTGTATAATGGGTAATGGGTTTCTCCTAGTGATGAAGTAACAATTATCATCACTCTGCAGTTTGTTTTGGCTCCACTGATTGTTTTAGTATGTTTCAGCTCATTGTTTTGGTTTTTGGGCCTGAAGCCTTCCTGTGATTGTCTCACTGCTCTGATCAGTCTCGTTTCAGCCAAAAAAGGTACTGATGAATCAGACAATATTAATGACTAGCATCTGAAAAATAGTTGGTTAAGACCGAAACAGAGCATCATTTAAAAAAATTAATTTTGCATTTTCATTCCTCAGGTGTTTGCTAACTTAGCTGTTATCAACTTTGAAATGTTATAATATGTAAGACCTCATTTTACAGCTTGTTTGTGCTGCACCACAGCATAATTGAATCCCATTTGTAAAAATGAAGCAAATATCTTGCATGATGCATGATGCTAGTTACTTGTTTACCCTTAGGTGAGAAGAAATGCTCCCTGAAACCCACTTCCACAAGCAAACAACTGGCCTTGTTATAAATTCTTAAAAAGAAGTTGACTCAACCAGATGTTGTGCATCTTTTTACTCCTCAGATTCTGGACATGCATTGATCTTTCACAGATATTTGTAAACCAGCTGCTTTAATGTGATTCGATTTGTCAAACTTGGAAAAGTTGCCTAGACGTTCAGAGTACCTTGAGGCTAATCAATATTTAATCTGTCACTGAGGTGGCTAAGTCTGTGTCAGTGTTGTCATGTTAATTGTTCCTGACTTGAATCGTATCTACAGCAGTTTATGGTAACTTTGGGTGGAACTTACTGGGCAGTTGTGAGGTAAGAAGTACTTTTTGACCATTTTGCAGTAATATGTAATATAATTACCACAATATTAGAATGTTTGTGCTTGTTGGGTGGAAATCACTATGAAAATACTACTTGTTGCATTGATTATTATTATAAGCTGTAATATAATTACCACAGTATTAGAAAATTAGTAGTAGTTTTGTGAGAATTATGGTAAAATTGGTAAGACCTCATAATTATGTTACCACAATACACCTAAATGTTCCAGATATTCTAATGTATGTCTGTGCATTTATAATGGCATAATTTATGTACATAATATTAATCTTCTGTGTTGTCTAAAGAGCCTTCAGTTATTATTAATACATAATTGTGTCATTGTTTAACACCAGCAATCTCTGAAACAGTCAGTTAAAAAGTGATTACTTTCACTGTAGTAATGAAGAAAAAGATATAATTACAGCCAATTATTAGTGAATTTGTTTGTTTTCTCAGAAAATGTGATTGTAATTTCAAATTTCAAACTTGTTATAAGCTGAATGTTTGTAATTTCATTACTATTGTGGGCAAATACAAGTTATTATGGAAAAAAAAAAACTTACTAAATGCTTACAGTGTCATTACAATTGTGGCCTAATTATCAAGTAGTTACATTAAAATTTCAAACTTGTTTTACACATTTTCTTATAGTTGTGGCCTAACTAGCAGGTAATCATATCAAAATTATATCCAATTTAGAAGTTTTTTCACACTAATTTGTGGAATTTCTTTTAAAATGTGGACCAATTACTGGGTAATTATTCAGTAATTA
The DNA here is from genome assembly GCA_032362345.1 of Sandelia bainsii. NCBI lineage: Eukaryota > Metazoa > Chordata > Actinopteri > Anabantiformes > Anabantidae > Sandelia > Sandelia bainsii. The sequence goes on from JAUMHL010000001.1 coordinate 21,846,096, forward strand.
CCGTGCTGTGATTTACTAGGTTACTCAATGTGATAATGTGAAGAATGCATTTTTCTACAGTGATGTAAAAAAATGAAAGGAATATCCACTAGTTAAAAATTAATCATGCATAATCCAACATGTGGATGTGTAATAGCAGTTGCAACAATATGTAAAGCCTTTAAGCAGCAAACTGCAAGTGACAGCTGTCTCAGTGGCTTTTAGCAGATGGAGGTTTAACCAGCAGTGGGGAATAATACATATATCAGGTCCTTTATCATATCAGCTATCAGTTTTAATCGAATTTTCCATGTCACTTATATTGTAAATACAGAGTGTGCTCTCATTTTCACTGTGTTCTCTTTTATTTATTGTGCATTTGTTAGTCTTCCTTGTGCTGTTTATTTGACTACTGTCTGTAAGCTAAACTGCCTCCCTCTGCTCCATCAGTCTTTGACCCACTGTCCTCAAACATCCCTCTCAGTGTGAAGTTAATATTGCTGCGAGCACCAAGCTGTCAGGGGTTACCTTCTGGCCATTAAAAGCGCCAATATGGTGTACACTAAGATGGGGAAAGCCCAGATTAGGACTTTGCATTGGGATATAACTTTATACTGCAGGTTTCCACAGCTGCTCTGTACTGTTGTGGTCAGCTCATCTGTTTACTCTAGTTTCATGTTGGTTGGGTGTTTATCTAAGTGTATTTCATGTATGTTTGATTACTGTCTTTGTGCTGCAGCTTACAGGTTCCAAACAAATAGACACACAAATATTCAACTTGTGTAGGCCAGACATCTGTGCTTATTGAGGATAAAGAATGGACCTTATGGCATACATAAGGATAATGAGCTTTATTGTCATCGATCACATTTTACTTCTTAATTTAACCCATCCCCCCTTGGGTGGGAGCAGTGGGCAACCACAGGAGGTGCCTGGGGAGCTAGCGCTGAGAGTGTTGCTCAAGGACACACTGGGATTCGATCCTGCCACCTTCTAAATCCAACATGAAGCAGAAAGAGTTTAGTGAGGGCACAGCAGGTCGATGTTAGACTTAACTTTTAAAGGAACAACTGGATGATGTGCAGACTGTGTCCATGTTTCATATACTGATAACATCCATCCCATGCACTCATTATCTGCTTGGTTAGCCTCAAATTTGGTTGCTCCCCTATCCCACATTGCACCCTTGTGCTGAAGGTTCTACATTCATTTATAATTGTTCTTTAATTTATGACTGTGGCAGAGAGGGATCCTGTGCCACTCTTGGTCCTGCCTCTGGCCCTACTCATGTTCTGCTGTTCACACTGTTCACTCCCAGGACACAAGGTAAAGTGCAGACAGTAACTTTTTTTTTCCTGTGTACTTTTTCCAGACTGCAGTAGTTGTCCTCAGGGCTACACAACATAATGACACAGTAATCCAGTCTTCCTTAAAACCCCTGTGACCTCTTTTAACGTGACAGGTCACATTATCAGCCAAGTATACTGGAGCAGTAATCTCATGTTGAACAACAGATGTGTTTTTCTCTCGTCTGTAGAAAACAATCTGGGCGACCATGGATCAGTTGGTTGGGCAGTCATCTACTGTATAAACCCCAATGGTTAATGGATAAATTCCTAGCCCCTCTCCCAGTTCCTGGCCACATGTTAAAGTGTCCCTGGACAAGACACTGAACCCCAAACCCTTGGTGCCTAAAATGCAGCTGCCTGTTCACACAAATTTCCCAAAGAGGATTAATAAACTATCAATTATTATTATTATTAATTGTAACAGCACTTTTCTCAGAAAAATGGCAGCGAGGCATTTTTTTTTCCATTCATTTCTTGTTTAATCCTGTTTGTCTACTCATTCATTCACATCCTGAATGAAGCCTGATTATGCAATAGTATGAACTGTAGAAAATTGATATTCCACTAATAACCAAAGTAACAGCTCAATCAGAATAAAGATGCATCATGTTAACTACGTCATTCAGATGAGACTGGCCTGATCTGAATGAATGCTCAATCAGAACAAGTGGTGTAAACCTTTGATAATCCATTCAGTAGGAAAATGTTAGCCATCAAACCACTTGATCTGATCGTTTTTGTCTTACTGGAATAAATAAATGCCTGCACATGTTTGCATGTAGGGATAACATTAGTGTAGGTGGCATGACAAGCATTATTGATGATTTAGGTAAGTTACTTTAAAGGGGGTGAATACATATGAAATCTCTTATTAAATTTTTTTATATTTATTACTTTGTAGATATTTGTTTTCATTTTGACATGATAAGAGCTTTTTTGTATTTTTTGTCAAAAAGCCTAATTAAATACTTTTTATAGACACTGTACTGTACCTGTTATAATCTCAGTACGTTCCTTTACTACAAAATTGTTCAGAACTTGTGTATTGTAAGCATAAAAATTTGTTCTGGGCAGCGATTAAAATTTTTAATTGCGATTAATCGCATTATTTTTCTGTGTTTTCTGTGCACTTTTATTTTAAAAGTACTGCTTTATAAACAAAATTGCAATAATTTTTAGTCTGCAAACACTTCAAACAAGTAAGATGGTTTTTAACAGTAGTATTCCCTTTACACAGTAGCAGTTAAATATTTCTTGTAAATCTCAACATAAACATTAATGTAATCAAATCAAGTAGAAAACCAAAGCTATTTGCCAGGACATTAACGTTTATCTAGTTTATTATAGAAAAACTAGTTGTTCTCAGAGTCCAGAACCACATGTGTTTCCCCTACCAACACCCTCCAACCCCTCTAGAAGGTCAGTCATTTTATTTTCTGTTCAGCGCCAGATCTCACCAGAAGTCATTTAATTTGGCTTAATCTTACTTTTATAGATCAACAGTAGTTCATGTTCTGTTGCCACCCTTTGGCTCTTTGACAGGACTCTTTACTGTTGAGCTTGTTTTGGCTCGACTGGTTTCGCTCCATCAAGCCTCAACACTTCTACTGCCTGCCACTCTTACCCATTAAACAGATTTCCTGTCACTCCAAGATTTAGAGGTGCTCGATCTGACACTTACCAACGCCCTCACACACAAACACACAACAAGCTGTCTTTGTTTATTTTCACCTCATTAACTAATTAGACATCCACTCAGTCATTGAGGATGCAATCGCATCTTGGCTGTCACTCAGTAATTGCTGGAATATGTAGAGACAACATCTAATTTGGACAACGGTCATTGGAGAGATTCAAGCTGAGACCTTTTCAGTTCTGGCTGACATGAGACACTGAATGATGAGGGGGTCTGAAAGTTTTGTGAATGTGCTGGTGGCGAGTTTCTTCCAGTTTTCCAAACTAACAATGGTGAGTAACTCAAAACTACAGTTTGTAGAATTTTTATTCTGCCGTCATTTATTGTTTGTTTGTTTTGGGAGAAAAATTAGACAGTCCCTATTGGTTCCATCTATCTACATATTGTTCCAGAGTTTTACATTACTGTCAATTACATTGTATTTTTAATCAACACTACTGCAGGGCACCAAAACGTGAAACTTTCCAATTTAACATGTGATAATTTAAATTTACAATATTAGGGTTTGGGTTATGTAAGTATTGAAAACATTGTAAATATGTTCACAGCATATGTTTACACAAGGGGCCTAAAATATTTAGCCCCTTTCAGACATTCATACCTTTACATTAGTCTGATGGCATCTTAAAAGATGGCATCTGTAGATTGAGTCATGGCAACTGAACTTTCTTGTTGGGTAGAAACATTTCACTACTCATCTAAAGCTGTTTTCAAAGACAAACTCTGGACATTGTTGGAAGAATCAGGTTCAGACACTGCGCGGAGTTGGGGTTTCACACATGCAGTGTACAGTGGGAGATTGTCAGAGAGTCAGACACATTCTCACATGAGGAGATACTCGATTTCAGCAAGGGATGAGAGGCACAACATGACAGTGGAGATCACATTCCAGCACTACCCAAACTTTGTACTGGGGGCTCGATAAACTCTGGGTCATCTTTGGTTTTCACATGCAGCTCCCTGGGGTAATGTCTAGATATATTCAGGGTTCCAGTGAAAAATGTATGCTCCAGCTTGGTTTCACTTCACACCTTACTTGAATAGCCTCATTAAGTAGATAAAGGAAGGGGGTGTGTGAGTAGATGTAATATTCACACCTCTTACAATCCCTCCTTCCCCCCATTAAAGTGGGTTGTTAACTGTGACCTTCCTGGTGGATTTGTGAACTGGTCTTGATTTTACTGGGGATTCATGAAAGAGTAGTATGAGAAATTGGAGACAGATTGTGTCTAAGGCCTCCATCTCTGTTGATGGAGGGGTTTTTCTCATACCCCTCTCACACCACCTACACTATATTGCCAAAAGTATTGAGACACTTTATTTGGGAAACCTTAATGGCTTCAACTCTTCTGGGAAGGCTGTCCATAAGGTTTAAAAGTGTTTTTATGGGAATATTTGACCACTCTTCCAGGAGAGCATTTGTGAGGTCAGGCACTGATCTAGGACAAGAAGGCCTGGCTCACAGTCTCTGCCCAAATTTATCCCAAAGGTGTTCTATCGAGTTGAGGTCAGGGCTCTGTGCAGGTCAGTCAGGTTCCTCCACACCAAACTCGTTCTTTCATGTCCTCATGTACCTTGCTTTGTGCACTAATTGATTCATTGTTTTGGAGGGGTATCTAAAAGGCTTCATGTCTAAATGAGCACCTTGGTCACATCTCCATATAAGTTGCGACGGCAATCTTACTAGGTCGGACCAAGTGACAATTATGTGTCACTGTCAACACGGTACAAGTCTGAGGGTTTTTATATATAGTGTATATGTTATAGGGTTGTTAGGTTGAATGAATGTTTAAGTTTTTAAAGAATCAAAACTGGTAAATTAGTCAATTTCCCAGTATGCATTGTTTGCCTTTTTTGTAGTTTGACGGAAATATACATGACGGAAACTGTACTCACTCTTGTACAAAGGGGCTCTAACAGGAGCAAGTCATTATGTGAAATGAACTGAATTATTATGTAAGCTAAATTTTACAGAAGTATCAAGAATGTTTAATAAATTAATACATTTAAACCAAATAAACAAGACTGACATTTACACAAGAGACCATTCTAATTAGGCTGGTACAGATTTGTAAGTTCAAACAGCTAGTAACAGCTACCTAAGCAGCTGAATGAATTAACAAATCTACATCATGTAAGAAAAGAGTTTACACAACATGCAATATTTAATTAATTAAGATAACATCTGGTTGTGTTAGAAGAACAAATTGCATTTTTTGACTCAACATAGAATTTCAAGGCAATCCTATCACTCACATTTTTAAGTTGAAACAAATTATATATTACAGTCTACATTACAATTTTTGTCATGCCTTTCATGAGCTACACTCTCCTATTAGTCCAAGATAATATTTGTTCTTGTTAGAGATGGAGGCCTTGTTGTTCAGTATAAATGTCTTGATGAGGCCTAATGAACACAGGAGAGACAAAACAAAAGCACAATCAACACAATTAAAGTTGACTGGGTTAGTAATGTGTTCATTACATTCAGTATATTGGGACTTAATCAGGATTTCCTGAGGGATTATGCTCTACATGAACAGTGTTGGGAAATAGATAATAGTGTTGATTACATTACAAGCATTAATATGTGAGGGAGAATATTCTGAGTATGTTTTATAAACTACTGGTCTGATTTAGTCTTTGTTGAAGATGTAAACAGCAGAATCTATATCTGTTTTTTTTCTTCTTCTGCTTTACTACTGTAATTCTGTGATTCATTATTATTTTTCTGAATATTCTTACGCCCCCAATGATGTGAATCCTTTGTCCTCTTCTCCCCTCTACTAATTTTCATTGTCCACCTTCTTTTCCCTTCAGGTTGTCATGGCGGTGTGCACCAGAGGAAACTGTACCGCGACCTGATGGTCAACTACAACCGGCTAGAGAGACCTGTCCAAAATGACTCAGCACCCATCGTGGTGGAACTCGGTCTCACACTACTACAAATCATTGACGTAGTAAGTGTGCGTTTGCCTTGCTTTATGTCTAAATCTGGAAGTTGAGTCATGGCAACTGGAGTTCTTTCTTGTTAGGTTGAAACGTTTCACTACTCATCCAAATAGCATCTTCACTCTCAAGGAAAGTTGGTAGGAGACCACAAATTTATGTGTAAGTGTGTGTAAGTGTGCTTAGAGAAGGAGGAACTGAGAATGTGTGTGGAATTTGTTTTGAAAATCAACAAAGGTTAAGTAAAGTTGAACACTGATTTTTTTCAATACTGGATATTGTTTTTATAGATGTTTTGTTTTGTTTATATTAAAGGTATCCCATCCCTGCACGTGAAAAAATCTTGTTCATCCCAGGACTTTGGGGAATCTACTTCATAAATGTACAAAGACAAAACAAAAAAGAAATGATAAGATAACATTAAATTGTTCCCCCCAAGGGGAAATTCACGTCACAGCAGCAAAGTAAAACCAACATCAAAGTCAAAAACAACAATTGACCAGAATAAATCTAGTGTATAGTACATCAATACAAAATAGATCAATAGAATAACTGTAATAATATTATACAGTGCTGAGAAAAAGTATTTGCCCCCCTTCCCGATTTTTTATTGTTTTGAGTATGTGGCTTTCACCTTGGAACTCTACCATGTACGCCATTTCAGTCTCTTTCTTATTGTTGAATCATGAACACTAACCTTAACTGAGCTAAGTGAAGCCTGCAGTTCTTTAGATGTTGTTCTGGGTTCTTTTATGACCTTCTGAATGAGTAGTCGTTGTGTTCTTGGAGTAATTTTAGTAGGCCTGCCACTCCTGGGCAGATTCACCTCTGTTCCAAGTTTTCTCCATTTGTGGATAATGGCTCTCACTGTAGTTCACTGGAGTCACAAAGCCTTAAAAATGGCTTAGTAACCCTTTCCAGACTGATACATGTCAATTACTTTGTTTCTCATCTGTTCTTGAATTTCTTTAGATGGCAGCATGATGTGTTGTTTTTTGAGATCTTTTAGTTTCACTTTGTCACACAGCTTCTAGTTAGGTGATTCATTGACTTAACAGCTCTGATAGTAATCAGTAATGAAGTGAAATTGAACTCAGCTTTCCAAAAAATGTGGTTAATCACAGTTCATTAATGATTTAGCAAGGGGTGGGGATTACTTTTTCACATAGGGCCAGGCAGGTTTGGACAGCTTTTTCCCCTTAATAAATGCATTCGTCATTTAACAACTGCATTTTCTATTTACTTGGGTTATCTTTGTGTAATATTAAAATGTGTTTGATGATCTGAATCATCATGGGAGGGGGAAATGTTTTTTCACAGCAGTGTATCTGTGTATACTACTGTACATTTTTCACTGACAAGGAAAATGCCCACATACACAAACCCCATGCTCAATGCAGCTACAGCCCTGTCTTTCTCTGTCATGCTTCAATCCTTTTCACATCGAAGATGCAACTCTTCAATCAACACTTCTGTGGTTTGCGTTGACTTTGTGTCACATCTCATTTTATGTGTTCTGTCTGTGTCTGCCCTTTTATTCTCCATCATGCATTCCTCCTGTTCCTTATCTCATGCACCTACCATCACATAAACCCATACATAACCTCTTGCCTGTTAGCCCCACCAAATAGCCAGGGCGCTCATCCAAAAAACCTAAGATGACACATCCCTGAGCCAGCCCTGTCACTAGACGTGTACATCTCCTCATGATAAGGGCATGGTGGTAAAAGCGGTACACTAGGCTGTAATATAGGATGGATGGATGGAGATTTTTTTTAAGGACAATTTAATTTTAAAAAATGATGCTGTGTGGCACTATTGTCTAGGGTTTCTGCAGGTATAAAAAAGCAAAATTTAAGACTTTTTAAGGACCTGCAGAAACTCTGATTGTCTTCCATAAAGTTAAACTGATTTGTTTTTGTATCCATACATCCACAGCGACCATGTGATTACGTGTGTGTGTGTTTCCTTGTATGTATTGTTGCTGTGTACATTGTTTGCTGACTTCATACATAAGGGATAAACTGGCAACACCATATGAAATAATGCTGAGCAGTTGTAAATAATGTAAAGCTTGTTGTGCTTGTGCATGTCTGTAATATGCCCTTTGATTCCCCCATCTGCTACTTGGTAGCTCTCTATCTGGGGAACTGGGGCAGGTTGACGTCCACAGAGTGGGGTTATCACCATGAATAATGCTAAACCAGCCCAGGGCTGGTCATCATCCAGTATAAAGAGCCACCATGTGCCTTATGAGACTTAAAGAAACCAGAAAGATCCAGTGGTGCAAGGTAAACTAATTACACTTATTTCAGTAGTATTGACAGCTTTAGTCACAAATTACTTTACAGATCAAAATTTTACATAAAAAAGCACACTTCATGATGAGCTTATAAAAGTGCATTAATGATTATAATTATTATGTAATTTAATAGTATAACATTCACAGGCAAATTTTCTGCATTATTATTATGTTTACCTTATGATACTTTACTTGATTTTGGCATATTATACGTGCATACTTTTTTAACTGATATTTTTAATGCAGCGCTTTTACTTATAATGGAAAATATTTTTGTGTTAATGATTTATTGACTTTGTACTTAAAGCAATAGACATTTTGAGAGATGCACTTATTTTAGTGACAGTAAAAAAAGGATCAGACAACTCCCTGCATCACTTCCATGATGTAGCATATTAACAGTGGCACGTAAGTTCAAAAAGAGAAACAATTAAGAAAGAAAGAAAATCTGTAATAACTAAGCAGTACATCGACAGCTGTTGGCATGGTGATGAAATTGTTACTTAACAAGTCTTGATGAGTTCACCAATTGCTTTGCTGAAAAATACTTGTTATCTTCTTGTGTTCACTTTTGATTCTACACTACCTGAGATGAAAAAAGTGTATGTAGAGAGATGGTTCTCATTGTGCTATTGCTAAACCAGCCTTTGCTGTATCCTGTCTGCACAGCATGTTTTGAAGCTGTTGAACCATTAAAACAAGAGGGCATCTTGTTCATCCTCGATATGACTGTGGCCTGTTAGAGATCTGTTTTTTACAAAAAATCCAAGGTGAAGTCAAGAGTAGGAAGCACAGTAGTGGAGATATGATTTTACAATTTCAGGATTTCTTTTCCTCCCCATCTTTGAAATACTGATCCTCTGATCTGGAGTGAACAAAAATGTGAAGAAGAAGTTATCTTATTAACTATAGGATAACTTCTTCTACTGGAGGTAAAAATGTAAAGCAATTTCTAGGGCAATATACTGTACATGAAGATTTACAATAATGCATCAATTCATATAAATAGAAACATGGTTTGTTCTTAGTCATATGATATTAGATGACTTGCTATAAAATACAGTTAAGGAGCTTTCACTGAATGTGAAACGTGTCCAATCCCTTTCCATTCTGTCTAAAATCAATCAGAGCAGATTTATGAGGTGATTATAGTGTTTATAGAGGGTGTGACAGGGTTGATACTGCCCATTGAAGCTGAGTGAAATCCCACTAAACACCACAAAAGAGAGGTCAGGTACGAAACACAGCAAAAACACAACAACCCCACAGCAAAGCCAAATCTCCATGATTGTGCACTAGATCGCACACTAAAGAGACAGAATAATGTTGCTTTGTGAAGCACACAATGGAAAGCTGTGCTATTTCAGCAGCGGAGAAAAGAGGCTGTTTAAAAGAGGGGCAGCTCAGAAAGGACAGGTGGAGATAAGAGTTAGGGAGTTAGAGGTGAGGAGGCGGGGATCAGAGGGAGGAGATGGGGAGGCGGGGATGAGAGGGAGGAGCAGCAGTTGTGTCAGAATCGATTTTCACTACAAGGAGCGGCAAGAGCAGTAAGTTTGCTTAGCTCGTCATTCATGACACAGAGTTTAAGCACCCAGTGAGGTTGATCATACTTAATAATAATGAAACAGGAAGTAATTGGAATTATTTGTGCTGTACATTTCAGGCAGACTAATGACATACTTTATAGAACGATTTTATTTTCAGTGGTATTTTCACTAAAAATAGGCATCTAGGATATATGTCTATATGTATATGTAAATGTATATATATATATATATATATATATATATATATATATATATATATTTAGACACACTACACACACA
>JAUMHL010000001.1:21856623-21868920 GCA_032362345.1 Sandelia bainsii
GTTTTCTATATAGTTCTGTATATATACTTATATTTTGCAAGGTTCTTAACCTTGCTATGTAAAGTGCCTTGAGGTGATCTTTGTTATGATTTGGCACTATACAAATAAAGATGAATTGAATTGAATTGAATTCATGTCAATGAAGGTGGACTAAAAATATTACACGTCTCTGAATAATGCAGTAGAGTTTAACAACTAAGTCATTTCTAGAAAAAAAAAATGTTATAAATCACTTCAAAAAGAGATGCAATAAATCAGTCAATGCACATATGAGCACTTGTACCATGTTAAAAGTAGCCCTTTAGGTCAGATTGCAGCACACTCGTCTGTGACTGCCTCGCAACATAAGAACAAGTTTCACCTCTGAAACATTGTCCTGAGAGAGAGAAGAAAGCATTACAAAACAGATGAGACGTGTATGAAATCGTGTGATAAGAAAGAAAACTATGCAGTAAATTAGGGTCTGGTGGGACAAGAAATTGAAAGGAATAAAGTGCGTAAAGTTCTTTTAAAGATTTGATTTTACCATAATAACATTAAAGGGAAAGTTTTCAAAGAGTTGAGCTAGCTGTATTATTCCAGCTTCAGTCACGGGTAGAAGATAAGGAGATAAGCCACTTCAGTGATCTATGAATATAAAAAAAAGGACTTATGCACAAAGAAACACAGGGAGTAGATGCTACAGTGACCCGCTATCACTGTCCAACAGTTAGCACATTTTTTCAGGGAGGTAACACACACAGCGTGCCAGCTGTCATCACACTCTTAAGTCCACTCTTACCTCAGATTTTTTTCATCTTCTTCCTTGCACCTCTCCTTCTGACCTCTTTCTGTCTTTTTTCTTGAACTATCTCAGCCTGTCTCTTCTGCTTCTTTCTCTGTCAGTCTTGATTCCTCTAACTCTCATCTCTTCACTTCAGCACTGTCCACTTTTTCATCTCTCTGCCCATTTCACCACAAGCTGACCCCTGTGAAATATCATAAAGTGCAGCTGGAGCCACTGTGTATTTCTGTTTTCGTGACACTGAAAGAAATTGCTGTAAACTCATCTCTTCGTTGAAGAGCCCCATCCTTTCCACTCAGTGTCACTCTCTGCTTCCTGCATGATTTCTCTTCTTTCTCTTATTATTTATGTTTTTGTTTAAAATGGCTTAGCATGAATTCTGTTGCACTGCATTACAACAACATCATAAAAGAGAAAAAAACGCCGCAGAGCGTCATTGTCATTCACTGAGTACGCCAGCCCTGAGTCATCTGGGGTGCAGTTTGACTTCATCACTGATGTGCCTCATAATCTCACCTCATGTTTGCCAGACATGTAGTATTTATTTTTTTATTTTCTGCCTGCAGAAAAATTCACTATCAGTCTAAAGCAACATCTATTCGCTGCTTATTCTCTCTCTTTCTGTTCCCCTGCAGGATGAAAAGAACCAAGTGTTGATCACAAATGCCTGGCTGCAGCTGGTACGTCTCCTCCGCAAGCACTTTTTGTGTGATCATTGTCGTGATAATTGTCACTAAGTATATTTTTGGAAAGTGTGTGAGTGTGATCCTGTGGGCTCTGCAATTCATATTTTCAAGAAGTGCCAGGTTTGATTTAAAGTTTTAACCAATAACCTCTTGTTTGCAAAGGAAACTGTCTATACATAATATATTTATACATTTTAATGACTCTCCAGGGCAAATGTAAAAGTCTAAAGATGATGGCGTTAACATTGTTTCAGTGTCGGTTTTCTTTCCCTGCAAAATAAACAGGCAGAAACATATATACATGCATATTATTTATTCTGTGATTAATTGTCAGCAATGGGTTAACTTACTGTAGGATGAGTATAAAAATATCTTATCTTTATATATTATATTTTCTTAACTACAAAGAGATGTGAGCAGTTTTTTTAACTTCTACTTGGCAAATGACAGTTTCGCAAGGACATCGATACAGAACATCTATTAATAAAAAGTTGTCAGGCAACATATTTTTTACACTAAAATATCCCATGTTGCAGTAGCCTACAACATCCAGTTTGTATAACTACAGCATTATTAAATGTTTTTATTGTAATGTTTAGGTACTCACAGCACTTGGTTAAGGTTAGGGAAGGTTTGTGATCTGTCTTAAAAAACGTAACAGACACTTGACATACACAACATGTTTATCTTTAAATAAAACCATGATTTCTCTAACTTTAACCAAAAGGCATTTCTTGCCTAAACTCATGAGACACTGGAGTCTAACTGAGGTTTGTGATGCGACAGCCCTGCGCAATGTGTATCTATTGTCCACCCCCAGAACCTTGTTGCACCTTGCTTTTCATTCATTAAAAAAATATGTTGCATTAGAAAATAACCCCTCTTTCACATTATGCTGCTAACCTCAATGTATCTATAAGGTTAAACAAAACATTGCAAGCAAAAGGTTGTTCAGGGTGAAGATTAACTGAGATCTTAGGCAAATGTCATGTTGTTTGAGGCAGTGTTTGCTGGGGTTAGTGGAGTGTAAACCTTCAAATTCAGTAAAAGACAGGACAAAGCTAACGTTGCCCTAAATAATTATGTAATGGTCATGTATATTTATAGTATAATAAAGGGCTTTCATTAGATGGATATGAAACAAACAAAAAACTTATGAAAGATTAAAAAGTTGAAAGGCAACCAATGATATACATGCAAGACAATAAGGTACACAAACAGGTAAGTTAGGTCATGTGGTTTTAGGACTTGCACCTACAACCCATTGTAGGGAGACTTGGTAAAAACCAGTTATGGTTGCTAAGCTGTCACTGGACAATTTCTGTTCAGGGAAGGGTTTAATGAATATTCATGTCAGGTTCCTAACACCATCCTCGTACCATCATCAAAGGATGTGGAAACTAAGCTGCTTAGCTCAGCTACAGGACATCTCTCCCATAATGGAAAGTTGAAAATAAGTTAATAGTACAAGAAATGCGCATTAAAATGCTTCGTAGCTTTGGGAAAACATTATATCAGACCAGTCAGGTACAGTAGGTACAATAGCCTCATTATCACACCAGCCCAGTCACAGTAGCCCATTAAGCATGTCATAGCCTACACTCAGTCAGGTTGAGTTGGCTGCTGACTGCCTTACAAGTTATCAATCATTCAGTTATACAGGAACTCTCTTCTTTAATAATGGCACCCACTTTGGTGTTAAAGGGGACTTTGCAGATGCAGCAGATTTTGAAAGAACCTGAGAAGTACATACACAAGTAGCTCACAGACACTCAAACAGAAAAGGGGACAGGCTCACCTCGGCTTTATTGAGGAGGATTTGAGCTTTATCAGGCAATGAGTGTCCCACATCCAAACGAATAGGATTTGATATGTTTTGTGTGAGAATTGTAATGAGCTTAGGTTTTCTAAGAACTGGGTGTTACTTTAATGTCCTCCTCTATATCCAGCTCTTCTGATGGAAGATTACCCTTTAAGGGACAGTTCACCTAAATTACTAAAAAAAAGAAAAAAAAAACCTGTTGCACCTAGATTTGAAGATATTATCTTAATACAATGTGGGAGAACAAAATTGTGATTGCACCGCTCATCACAGCGAACATTTTAAAACAAAAAAATACATCAGTAATGCGTTTGTTCCAGAAACCGTGTCTTGCCGTCAATGTTTTCATAGTTTTCAGGAACCACTGTCTCCAAAAAAGCATTGTCCTCATAACACCTGCTCACCACAGTGAAGCTTGTAGACTTTCCAGCCTAACTGGCACTGACACTATTTCTGGAATTACTGCTGAAAATTTGAAGTTGATTTTTTTTTCATTGATGTGGGAGAACTACAATAGAGATTAAATTTACCTCCATCGTTTTGGAGTGAAGGCAGAAATCTTAAAACCGGGCCACAGAAATGAAAAACTCTACATTTACATGTAGTTGCAAAGACAACTGTAAGATGTAAAACTACAGTTTATTATCCAATTAGCACAGTAATTTGATTCTGATTATTCTAGAAAAGGAGTCTTTGCTGTGGCAGCACATTGGTTGAGAAGTCTTAAACATAAAAGAGACACACAAAAGTTCATTACAAATAGAAACATCAATCAATCAATGCTAATTATTGAATTATCTGCCTGACTATTTTACTTTTGTTGTACATAGGCGTCTACATCCTACAACATATCAGTCTCAGATTTACATTCAGAGACTCAACTTCACACTGTTTTAACAAGGAGCTAGTTGTCTCAAATTAGTGACGCTTTCTTACACGCTTTCTGTTATGTAACGACAAACCTATTCTTAGACGGCTATTACCTTATGTAGCCTAGTGTCCTCCTCAGCTATTAGTGTGTGTAAAGTTACTGAGCTGTGATGTGTTCTGTTCGCTGTTACTTGTGCTTTTCTAGCCAACAAACATGAAGAGGAGGCTCTGTAGCACCAACTGCCAAATCCCAGAGATGACAAGTGTAGTGATTAAGTCATTAGCTGTGTGAGCAGAGACACATGTCAACAAGCCCATTTTAGATAGATAGCATCCCTTTGAAGAGAATATGACTTTGGATTTATTGTAAAATCACTCTTACGGACAGAAATACAGACCTATTAGCATGTGCATGATGATATACACATACATAAACAAGAACTCATCCATGCAAACACAAAAATATGCATTACACTGCCTTGTTGTTTATTATAAGTCATGAAAAGAGGCATAGAGGCAACACACAACACACCCTCAGTCTTTGTGCTTTAAACGCTTTGATGCTGGTCTCAGTTAGCCCTTTGCTGAATATGGGCCCTGACTCAAATGCGAGTGCAGGGGTCAGTGCCAACAACTGTCGACTTGGCAATGTTTCACTGCCAGGCTTCATTATCAGAGTTGGAGACAAAGTGTAAGAGCCAACAGTTGTTTTTGTATATTAGCCTGTGTGAAGCAGCAATTTTAGATTTCACATGATTTAAGGTTGATCATAATTGTACAGAGAGTTTTAAAGCGTTTTCGTCTTGCATTAATCTTGTGTGCCAGTGTTTATTTTAAGGAAAGATTCGATGACGCACAGATTATGTATGCAGTGTGTGTCATTGTACCAACACTATTTAAGATGTGACACACATCCTGCTGTCAGAGCTGTGAAGGTCGCTAATGTGCCATCTTGCCAAACAAGTCATCATAAACAACAACAGCAAATTGGTTTGTATCGTTGGTGTACAAACCAGAGTAAACAGACTTGAAATTGGCATTTGGCATTCACTAACTTCAATTAGGCTAACTTTAATAGTTATGTGTCTTTTTCTGGTTTTTGTGTCCTCACAGTGGCTGCTTGTTAATATAATTTTTGATAACTTTCTGTCTCCATTCTTTATTTCAGTATTGGACAGATATATACCTCTCATGGAACCCAGAGAGCTACCCCGGCGTTCAGAATATTCGCTTCCCCTCTAACATGATATGGGTCCCAGATATCCTCCTCTACAACAGGTAGGTTAATTTCTTTTAATCTGTTTTTTTCTCCTCATCTCCTTGTTGAATTACATAATCACATACTTCATATCACACTTTATCGGACCCCTTCAGTGGCTTTTGTAATGTTTAGAATTTAAGATTTTGATTGACTGACTGATTAGAACCGCATTTGTACAACCATCTAGCACTACCTCATACTACCATATGAGGTCTAGAATCCTTAGATCTCCCAAGGCCTCATGGTCCAAGCCTTTGAAATAGCCTATTACTATATGCAATGAAATGCAGAGATGCTCTTCTTTGCAACACAGATGCAGAGGAGTTGGCTGCTTCTCGTGACTGGCTTCAAGTCAGCAAGTAGCTCACCCAACAGCTCCAAACTTTTTTCACTGAACAGACGATATGTTTGGGTTATGTTTTTCTTCCGTCATTCCAAATATATTAACACATGTAAACACATGTTCTTGACACATTCCTTCATTTAATAAGCAGCAGCCATTGCAGATTGCACTTGCTTTTCAAACATACTAAATACAGACACAATCACAACCACTGTCATCACTTTCAAATTCGATAAAGTACATTTCATGTGTTTAGTTTATGTATTTGCATTTTCTCCTCCCTGTGTTTTGCACACTCAGGCAAAAACTTCTAATTACAATAATAATTAAAATAACAAATGCAAGCAGTAACACCACAACTGGACAACATGGCACCAAGGATGCACGGACAGCAACTGAATCGTATGTGGCGATCACCTGCCATTATATAAACACCTGGAAAATACAGAGCGCCACATCAGAATTAACTATTGTTAATATTAGTGGGCAAATGTGACCACTATTCACAAGCATACAGTATTTCACTACAATGTACTGAGTATTTTTACTCTTATGAATATGAGTGGTTATCTAATAAAGTAGATTTACTATAAGCGAGTGAGAAAGAAATGTTAAATGATGAAACCTTAGTTCTGCTTGTAATTCTATCAGTAGCTACCGCCATGAACATCACAGTTCACAATTTGTCACCGCTCTTGCCCCTTCAGTCTCTTTTGCATACTCTCTTGTTTTTTAACCAACAAAATTGTGTTGTGATACACATGCACAGATACTCTAGATTGCTTGGGCTCTGTTTACCTATTAACACAGTGGTTAGAAGTATTGCCCAAATGAAATTTCACTCTTGGTTACAGCCTTGTTTAATGAGGTTATTAAGCTGATTCCCTCAGGGAGGACGTACACCATGACTCCCAGGAGGCTTTGCATCTGTTGCCTCTAATGGGCAGCACTGTAGGGATTGGTCTAATAAGAACACTGCATCAAGTGACTGGAAATGTCTAACGATGGCTGAGCTATTTTTTTGCACCATTGTCAGAGATTAGGACTTTCTTAGTAAGAAGAAAACTAATCTGTCTCTTGAACAGCTCACTGTTTTCTTTAATTCAGAGGTCAGAGAACCTCTTTCCTCTTCCAACTACTCAACCAGTTTAGCTTCCTACTGTTTGTATAGAGATGAGGCTCTTTTGACTTTTCTGCCACTGCTTAGCAAGACTGTAGAGACTGCTTGGTGTTTCTCACATTGATATTCACAGAGTTTAGTCTGAACATGCTCACTTTTAAGAACAATTCATGGACCTTCCAAGTTTGCCAGTCAGCAACTGATCCCTTTCCAGACTGAATCGTTTTTTGGACTTTTCTTTGGCAACAGTTTTGTCCTCAAACAAGCTGCTTTCTAAGCTTTTATTACATTCATAGACATGGTTATTGGTTAAGATCCAGAATATTCACTCTCTTGCATACAAACTTACTAAACAAAAGCATGTGCCTCTACATGGTATAAACAGTTAAATTACAGGGCTTTGTCTGGCACATATGAATAATATAGATCATAATTCTATTTGTTTTCCTAAAAAAAGTAGGCCCTATAGGACAGTAGGAGGAAAGACAGGCAGAAAAGGAAAAAGAAATTAGTTTTTTCTATCTTGAAGTTTGTTTGGTTTTGGAAGACTCCATAATTATGTTTGTGCCTGAATACCAAGAAACTGTAGTTATACATTAGATAAAATACAGTAAGGGGAGAATGATGCTGATGCTGTACAGTCTGTTATCTACAGTAGTCATTGCAATGGCATGAATTCGGTTCAGTTTCACAGAGCAAACAAAGTGATGGAAGACATTTCTTACACGCTGACCTCATTTAATATAAATCATACTAATGTGCAAGGAAGTGCCACATGAGGAACACCAAAGTGGTGTTTTTCTATGACTAGAACAGACTGTTTATAGTGTTGCTGGTTGTAAAAGGCACCGGAGGGAGAGTTTGTGTGACTGTTAACCATTAATAGATGTTAAGATGTTAATGTTAAGTCCCAGCAGAGGGTATTTAGTAATGCATCATTCCTTCTCATGTTTATTTAGAATCACACACGCTTTATTTTTCACACATACACCTAAAGAATCACACTTGTAATGCGGGGAAAGACAATACAAAAGGAGCCAGAGTAGAAATTGATTGATGGGTCAGATTTTTCAATGCTATGTTCAAGGTGATTGAAGAGTCTAGCTCAGATAGCAACAGATTTCCAACTTGGCTTGAATATTGTGTGTGTGTGTGTGTGTGTATGCACATGTGTGAGTGAGTGAAAGAGATGGGGAGGAAGAGGTTTGGCTATCTAAAAGGATGATACAGAACATTAAGCAGATTATGGTGGGGATCAGCGATCACTAATGATAACGACATTATAGTCCTGACACATAACCCAGATTGAAACATTCCTTAGACATTGAGTATAAATCATGAATAAAGTGACTAATTTCTATAAAGCAAAAGCAAGAAAGCAAAAAAAGAGATAAAAACTATCAGATAAGATTAACTTTTATTCATTCTAGTCATTGTAGCAGCAAGACAAAGAAAAAGTAGTGGATGAGAAATATAAAAAGTGTATTAGTAAAAAATTGTGAACACGCAAAGAGTTTCTTAATGAATGAGTGCATTCATCAATCTTCAAAACTTTCCAGAACTGACAGGCATACCCCCCTCTTCAAGCAACTGATGAGGTATGTGAAGGTGAAGAAAAATTCTTCACACTTCTTGCATCACTTTTGTGTAAAACCGAGTTCTACGCTATTAATACCTTTGAAGAGACGGTCAAAAAGTGAGTGCCCTCATTCCTGTTTGTATGACAGCAAGGTCAAGCAAGGTATAAGGGCCTCGTTACTGACAACACCAAGTGACTGGGGCCCTCGTGTGACCTCTGACTAGGGAAACTGGCTCCTAGGGTGTGGAGTGTCAGCACATAATTAGGTATTGTTAAGGTACCAAAGGTTCCAAGTATCTGACTGAGTACTGTAGGAGTGTTTTATGGAGAACAAAGGGAGCAACTCTGTTAGAGTTCTTCACCCAAAACGAACCTGTCACATTCATACTACTTTCATCTTAGTATATAGGTTATATTTATATCTTTTGCATTTGTGTTTTGATAGATGGTTTTGAAAATGAGAAATAGAACCTTTCTCATTTCAAATGCTAATGGCACCCAATTAATGTATGCTTGTAGATTTATTTTACTGTATATACTATTACAAGACCAAGTGCTAATTTAGGTAATTTATTGCCTGCGATGGATAAGAGCAATTACAGCAGTTCCAAAGAATTCCCACAGCCTTTTTTGTTTCTCCACCTTCTGCTAATTGAAAAGAGTGATTAGATTTAGATTATTGATGTATATAAATCTGCAATCGGTAAAGTCTTGTCCTGTTAAATGTCTCCTGGGCACTGTCCCAACGCACTTTTCTAAAATTTATGTACTATCTCTCCAACAAAAAGCCTTCAGGGAGAGTTTAAAATACCGCCCACTTTCTCCTTCTGCTTTCAGTCTCATACTGTAAGTGGAAGAGTGTACTAATGGACAATAACAGATGATGTTTTGAGACCAGCTACTGTCTGGCTTTGGATGAGCATTCATTTGTTGCGGTTTTATAAGTGCGGTGCATTCTGTCAAGAATGTATGTCATTCAGTGTTTTATGGGGGACACAACCTCCCAAAAAGTATGAATAAATATTATACTAGGCATGAATAAATGAATAAATACTATGTTGTCATTGTAGGAAGCCTTTTACTGCTTCATTACTTCAGTCAAGGAGGTTATGTTTTCAGTCCTGCAGGTTTTTTCCATTTGCTTGTTTGTTTGGTGGTCTGTCTGTTCCATTATTCAGCATAATACCTTATCTATCTACAAGACCTTCCAGCATGTGCTAGACTGTACTTAGACAAAGTTGTGCTTTGAGGTAAATGTTGATGTCTTGCTGACTGTGACAATGCTAACTTATTTATGTTATTCATCTTAGCTTAGCATCTTTCCATCCTAACATATGCTAAACAGCAATAAAGAGAAAGTAGATCTGAAGTTGGAAGGAGAGGCATTATTATTTAATTTTTTTTAGCATTTGGTTAAAAATGCTACACAAGTGCTAGACGAATTAACCTTTTGATCTGATGATGAAAGGTTTGGATCTAGTTAGTGATTCTAATTCATGGAGGGCATGAATATGTGTAACATCTGCCCAATAGTTGTTGAGATATTTAACTCTGTACCACAAATATGAACTTCATGGTACCAAGAGGAAAGGTCTACCAGTCTACAAAGTCAGAAGGTTTCCCCCTCTGGAGGCCAAAAATGTCTGTACAAAAAAAATCACATTAGTCCATCTAGTAGTTGTTGAGATTTTTCAGTCCTGAACCAAACCAGCCAGATCCCATGGGTACCTGAGGGTTCAGGGCGGGTTTGGACAGAAATATAGAAACTATGTTCAAGTTCAGGTAGGGTTCAGTCACGCAGATCAAACTTTAGGCTCAACAGGCTTAATTCCATGTGTAGCCTCAATGTTTTTCTTTAGCTAAAAATTGACTACACGAGTCCATGCTTGTTCTTTTGTATAATTTAAAATGCTAACATAAATTAAAATGACTTGCACAAACTCAATTGCACCGGGTCAGGTTTGGACACGAAATACAACATGCTTGTGGGTTCAGCCACTACACTCACTGGCTCATATTGGGTTCAGACAGAAATATGCAGCTCAATCCATACTTTAGTCATAACGTATTTTGAGATCTCCCTTTCAGAAAACTCTTGTTAAACATATTTAGTAAACCAGTACTGAACTTTGTTAATTGTGACATGCTTCTTTTCATAGCAATGAATGCAGACACATTTAACATCTAACACAAAAGATTCCTCGACATTTGCAATTAGAATCAAAGCATGGCTTTTCTCAGATATGCATGTTGTAAGGAATGACTTTTATTCTTTTGTGTGAAATGTGTAATTTTCTGATTATGATGTCTGGTTCTGAGTGTACATAATCCCTTTCTGTTTGAAGGACGTCTCGATAGCATGTTTGTTCAAGATGATCAGTAAAATTAAACACTATCTGTCTGGATCTATGCTAATCCTGCTCGTCTCTGCCACTCTCTGTCACCTTCACTCTCACTTGATGTCTTTTGTCTAGGTTTCTCTTTTTATCTGTCAACTTTTGTTTATTTGAACTCTCAATTAACTTGATAAGATCTGCATCTTTCAGTCTCATTTATTTTTTTCTGTAGAAGTTTTCCTACTCTTTTTTTCAATTCTAAATGCTCCATTATTGTTTCTTACATGATCCACCATTGTCTGTGCAGTGCTGATGAGAGGTTTGACGCCACGTTCCATACAAATGTGCTGGTCAATGCTTCAGGATCCTGCCAATACCTCCCACCAGGTGAGACATCCAAGACATTCTTTGTCTGCTATTTCACTCTGTTACATTTCCCATTTTTCCATCATCATTGTCAATATCGTTGATTCTCATCAATGATATTAATGATAACATGCTTTCATTAAATCATCGTTCCAATTACATGTCAATGTGTCTCTTACTACAGGATCTGCCACGATTAAACATAGTTACTGAACACAGATACTTAATGCTGTGGTGGACAAGAGTCAGAATGGGAACGGAGGCCCATACTCAGCAAGCTATGATGCACAGTATTTTGTTACATCTGTTGATCATAACCACCATGAAAGTTTTCCCATGAAGATCCATGTCCGCAACAACATTAAAACCAGTGGTTTTTGTGGTTCATTGGTGTAATTTTCTTCTAGTTAGTCTAACTTCACAAAAAAAATGACATGACTCAGGGGAATTAATGAGAAGAGGCCACAGCAGTACTCTCCTACATCAACTAATGGTTTCTCCAATGTTGAATCAAAATTGACATTTTAAAATTTGCACTAGCTACTGATTAAGCAAAGTAATCAAACAATGTGTCAAAATACAGCAGTTGTGTAGTACCAAAAGTTACCTCAACACCTCTCTCCAGGCATCTTGAAGAGTACCTGCTACATCGATGTACGATGGTTCCCATTCGACGTGCAGAAGTGTGACCTCAAGTTTGGCTCCTGGACTCACAACGGCTGGCTGCTGGATCTGCAGATGATGGATGTGGACATTTCTACCTACATACCTAATGGAGAATGGGACCTTGTAGGTAAGAAAAAGCAGAAAGGCACATTATACATAACACCAGTACAATAAAAGCACAGAAAGTACTGATTTGCAATGCTTTTCTTTAACTTACGGGTTTCAGTAAAAAGTGTTTGAAGTGGATGTTTAAGAGAGCTTAAGAGCTTTTAACAAGCCATTTATTACACCAGACTAGAGTAGAAAAACAAATCATAACAGGAAAAATGTGATGCAGAGACAGTTTGGAAATACATGTGAATTTCTGTTAGATATGCTACAGCACCAAATTCAATTCAATTCAATTCAATTCAACTTTATTTATATAGCGCCAAATCACAACATAAGTCATCTCAAGGCACTTT
>JAUMHL010000001.1:21876613-21888708 GCA_032362345.1 Sandelia bainsii
AGTGAGCGGAAACAGTTCACCTGTAAACTATAGTAGTATTATGTCTTTAATGTTATTATTTAATTTTCGTCAAAAATCCTCAGGTGTTCCTGCGTACCACTACAGGGAGCCTGTGTACCACAAGTGGTATGCGTACCATAGTTTGAGAACCACAGGATTAGATTATTCAATAGTCCTGAACCCAGTCACATGCTTTTTACTGAGATATATGAAACAAAGAAAAGCAAATGCTCACATTTTAAAAGCTGGAGATAGCAAATGTTTACAGGTTTTGCTTTGAAAATGAATATTTGCAGATTTATCTTTTTCACATTTGTACAGTGTTTCTTCCTCACTTCTTTCTTGTCCTTCAACTCAACCTCATTGTTTTCTTGCCCTTCCTTATTTGCTTCTCACTTTCTTCATACTCAACTAAGATGCCGGTTTTGTTCCAATAAATGTGACATAATTTCAATGTTTATCTGACTGCTAGTTACATAATGATGAAGAAAGATCAGAGCAAGTAATGACTGAAAAACTGTATTTGTTGTTACGAGGGGTTTTTAAATGTATTCTTAGGGGACGTTAGTCCAGATGGGATGCATTTGGTTCTTATCTTTTATAGAGCAAAGTGCTTTTGTGTTTACTCCCAAATAGTGAGCGGGAAACATTTCTTCTATAATCTCTAGCAACAACATGCGACACAGATTATTAGGTGACCTTATGTAACAGATTTGTGATAAACTTGGTTTCTTAGTGTCCCCTATAAGAGTCAACAGTCAATGATGTGGGAACTCCCACGTTTGTGCATGACTTCTCAGACTTAACACTTGGCCGTGTTATAGAAAGTGGAATATTAAGAGAAATCGAAGAAGAATACAACACAGTGTAACTGTATATATTTTCTCAAAAAAACGGTTTTTAATGGCAACTGGACTTGTTTTAGTTCCTTGACTACGTTTCACCCTTCCATTCCAGAGGGCTTTTTCAAGTCTGACTGACTGGTAGGAGTTGCAGGTTTTTTTGAGATAACCATGACCTGGATGACTGAGAATCTTCACAGAACTGTATATATTGAATTCATAATGTTATAGGTAATCAAGCAGCCAAGTAGCTGCCAGCTTTATCGTGCTAAAAGGTGAAGCTAGTGTTGGATGAAATATAAATTCAACATTTGCCAGAACTTGTGTGTGAAATATTACTTGAATTTGATAAAGCTTTTCAAATTTAAGCAACATTCAATAATCTTCACACCCCTAAATATGACTAATCAGGGATGCGATGCTTAAGATTTGGTATATGGGCAATTTTACTCAAATATAATGTAGTGTTATAGATGTATCTGTTGTAATGTTAAAGGGATAGATCAAAATTGTGGGTTAATTGCTGAGAATTAGATGGGAATAACAATAAAACTCTAGCATCTGTTTGGTAGTTTTACATTTTTGTTTTTGTGTAAATTAATTAGCAACCATGGCTAGTTTACATTTAGCTTAGTTGTTTTTTGATTGATTCACTGCAACTACCCAAGAAATAATTTGTGGTATCAGTCTTCTTTTCTCACTCTCAAGAAAGCTATTACTATTCCTTATATAATATTTATTGGTTTGTTGGTATTTATTTGTTACTGCAGATTGTTTTTTTATTGTAAGTTACAGAGATTACTGCAAGTGAAAATGGAAAGCTAACCATAATTAGAGAGAACAAAGTTGTTTTTTTCTCAGAATGCATAATAGGTTTGTTAGTTTGTCTGTCAAAGTTCACGGGAGGGGTGTTAGCTGCTCAAGTAAGCATGCTGTAGATTAAGGAATAATGCAAAACCTTAATCAGTGACTCATCTTGGAGAATATGAACAGTATAGGAGTTGTAAAGATCTGACTTGGACTGACATAAAATCCAATTATGCTTACTACTTTTATATAACTTTTCATTGTTAATCATGTTGACTGTCTAATCAGCATATTTTAGTTTTTCCATGTGAAAAGCGTTTATGGCACTGCTCGGTATTCCTAAGATGGTAAGGTGATATTTCTAAAGCTATGTTGATGCTGAATCCACACAACAAGCTCAAAAATCTGTTAAGTTGTGTTGTTAATGCTGAAAAGTACACTTTAAATGAAGGCGTTATAACACACTGTTTTTTGTCTTTTAATCACTAGTGTTGTAATTTGATTAATTTGACTGTTTCTATTTGCCTCTCTTCTAAGTATGATTCATTTTCCATTGAAGGGTGTAAATACATACATAAGTGATCAGTGTACAGTACATGATTATTTTGAGAAAAATAAAGGAGAAATGTGCTAATTGCTGGCATCTGAGCGGGTGACATGCTAATTCACTAAATAATACATCAAAAAATGACTCACTAAAGTTGTCAGAGTGTCCTTGTTCCTTTCTTGAAGTGAAAGGGTTGCTGTTGTCAGTCTAGCTGGAAAGACAGTTTAATGGCAGCTTGTCAGCTGAAGTGTCTTGTTAATCATAGTATGTGATTGCCATGGTACTGTTCACATACCGTGCAATGTAGTTACATCAAACATGACACTGACAGAAATGATGATATATTTTTTTCCTCAGTAGAAGCTTTACTGGAGTACTTTTACATTTATGAAAAATAATATATACACAAAGCCACAGTCAGAATTAAGTTAGGTTATTAATACAAAGAATTCCAGTATGTGTTCTCTCTGTTTGTATGTGTGCGTGTGGACTAGTCTGTTGCAAAGTGGCACAATACCTATAATAGAAATGTCAACGTCCCAGCATCTGTTGATTTATGAAAGTCTTTTAGGAAGCTCTCAATATTTGATTTAAAAAACTTTTTTTTTTTTTGCAGTTGATGTTCCCTTTTGACATTCATGGTTTTGAGAAAGGATATTAACTAGGGCATTGCATGGATAATATTCAGATAGAAAGCTATTTCACATACATTAAATCTGGGGTTTCCTGTGTTAAAGTTTAAGACTAAGTTTCAGACTACTGTGCAAAGTTGTGCAACAAGTTTCTCTCCACACTGAGTGATAGGTTAACCCGGGTTCAGATACGTGAACATGTAACACAGCCACCAAGTGCTCAGCAACCTTCCTCATATCCCAGCAGGAATGGATGTCTGAGATAGACCACATCAGGGGGTTCCAATCTTCTTACGGCCCATGATATTAGTCAAGACATTTGGCATTGCGCACATGCACGCACGCGCACGCACGCACACGCGCACATATGCACACAGACACCATGGTGCTCAGCAGAGTGATGACATGTTCATTTTGGTCAAATCAAATGTCAGGCCTCACTACATGCAGACACTGTATCACATCAGGAACACAAACACAGACACACACACACAAACCTTCCATTAGCCAACCAACTGAACTGACAGAGCCAGTGTCCCCACTCCACCCTTCCCCACAGACCTTTTCTGGTCTTGGGATAGAACACCTGAGTTGTGGGGAGGAGGGTTATGCAATCCTGGTGAATAA
Organism: Sandelia bainsii; assembly: GCA_032362345.1. Lineage (NCBI taxonomy): Eukaryota > Metazoa > Chordata > Actinopteri > Anabantiformes > Anabantidae > Sandelia > Sandelia bainsii. Next base: position 21,880,069 of record JAUMHL010000001.1, read on the forward strand.
CAACTGCTCTGTTTGGTGGCACTGTTGGCGCCAGGTTAGCTGGAACAGATCTCTGAGGACTTTGTGTGGTGTGAGATCTAAACGGCTCTTCGCTTTATAGAAATGCACACTCTTTTGGTCTTCATGTGGGGACTCCACACTAAGTCATGCCTGACTAAATGCCTGACCACATTCTGTATGACCCTAAAGCTTATCATGACAATGGTCGCTGCCTGAGATAGCTGACCCATCACATACATTTAATTGGTTTATTCCATACAAAAAACACAGTGTAAAGATCTCATTGCACTTAAGCTAAATTAAACTAATCAGTTGCTGCCTTTACTGTAGCTTCTTACTAATTATACAGTCACAACGATGATGCTGATTTTCTCATCTAACTCTGCAAGAAAGTGAATAAGCAAAAATGTTGACCTACTCCTTTAAAATTGATTCACAGCATTCATAATAATATGAATATGAGAATAATCTGGCCAAAAACCTGAAAGTCACTGGAGTGGTGAAACTTTTGATTAAATCATTTGGCGGCAAATAACCTGTGTGACCTACACAGTCTAATCTGATATATGCAAACACTTGGTAATCACACATTTTCTGTTCAGCTCAAATGACTGCTGTCAGCATCATTAAACCAAATTACACATCACTTCAGTGACAGCGCAAGGCCAACCTACTATCAATCTGTGCTTTTTATTATTACAAACATGTCGATTAGATGTCAAATGCTCATGCTAACAGCTGTCCTCATTGTCCTACAGCTGTTGTCATCAGCTTGGTGTGCTTTATATGTCAATCACACAGACTCTTTTATTATGTTTTTATGCCCCTTACACAACCCTCTCCATAAAAAAAATCCCCTTCATTTTCCTTTGGACCCATCTGTTTCAGACATCAACCATGTCCCCGTCCCTCTGACTTAAACCACAGGGATGAAAGTGTGTGTGTGGGATGATAACACATTGTTAATCTGGTTTCAGAGTGACTGGGCCATATAATCTCATTTACCCCTTCAATCCTTTTCCACCCTCTTCTTTACGACTTCAGTCCTCATAACAATACAGTAAGGTACAGTCACAGTTCTTCATAGTGCATCAATTTGGCTCATAAAAGGACTGATCAGGAGAAAGGAAGTTAAGGAAGGAGAGGGTCATTGGATGTTAGTGTTGATGATACAAGAGCTGCAGAAAATTATTCACGTGTGCCATCATTGTGCATCCAATAGTTACAGCAAAAACTAAATTAAAACTGAAATTAACTAAAGAAAAAAATTAACTGAAATTAGTTAAACTGTGCTTTTCCAGTATAACAAAAGCACTTTAGAGTGGAAATATACTTTAAGCTGCATCTAGTAACACTGTGCCTGTTTTAATTAACCTTGATTTCATCTGCATGAAAGTGAGGTTAATAAATAGAAAGGTTTCACCTCCGAAGTGTCCTGATGCCCTGATGAAGAGTACTTAAAAGCCTCTGCAAAGCCAGACAACTCATCACCATTTACAGCTTTAGGAGAGCAATGACATGTACTGCATGCAGCTGCCTCTGCCACAACTCGCAAACCTGTACAAAAACACAGAGTGAGTGTAATATATAAATGCATGGTAGGTACACATGTGGACCAGTGAAGGACAAGGGAACAGATAAGAGAAAGGTTATTGGAAAAAAATGAGACAAGACAGAGATTGTAAAAAAAGATGAGAAATTAACTAGAAATTCATAAAATAGATTTAAAAAGTCTTTTTACTCTTTCTACTGAATAATGTAAAAAACATTACATGTTCTTTCTATACCATAATATAACATACAGTATTAGCATTTTAAAGAAATAGTAAAGTTCAAAAAATAGATTGATTTGGTTTTTTTGATAGTTAGATTACAAGATATAGCCTGATGGTTAGCTTACAGGGGCGGTGTGTATAGTGGTTAGCACTGTCGCCTCACAGCTAGGAGGACCCGGGTGCCTTTCTGTGTGGAGTTTGCATGTTCTCCCCGTGTCTGCGTGGGTTCTCTCCGGGTACTCCGGCTTCCTCCCACCATCCAAAAGACATGCATGTTAGGTTAATTAGTGACTCTAAAATTGTATGAGGTGCGAATGTGAGTGTGCATGGTTGTTTGCGATGGATTGGCGACCTGTATACCCCGCCTCTCGCCCGATGACAGCTGAGATAGGCTCCAGCACCCCCCGTGACCCTTACGAGGACAAGCGGTTAAGAAGATGGATGGATGGATGGATGGTTAGCTTACAGGGCAGCAGTAGCACAGTTGGTAAAGTGGTTGCCCTCCGGTCAAATTACCCCTGGACAAGATACTGAACCCCCCAAAATGTCCACAGAACCCTAGTCACTTAAGTTGCACAATCCAGTACACCGGTGCAAAACTAGGGAGGGTTGTGTCTGCAAAGGCATCAGGTTTAAAGTCTGTGCCAAATCTATGTGCAGAGCATAATCCACTGTCCACATCCAAAAGAAAAAAATCAACATAAAAATAGAAAAAAACAAAAACACAGTATGTAGTTAGCTTAGCTTAGCATAAAGACTGGGACAAGGAGGAAACAGCTAGGCTATGTTCAGAGGATACCTAATCTGCACACCACTACCGGCCCAAAAATAATCTGCCGCACAATGTAAATGTTGGTTTTAAATATTTTTTTTCTTTTTTCTCAATGAAGTTATCTTTCTCTCTACATTTAAAACCAAAACTGCAGTAGATCATACTAATGATAATGATGATTTTCTCTGCTGTTTTTCCCTAGGTTGATGTTAACTATAAGGTTTATAGAGTTATACATTCCTGTTTGCCATTACTGGAGCAGTAAGGTGTGGAGCAGGCAGTGTGTGCGTGACAGAGAGTGTCTGGACCCTGCTCCAGTACAGCAGTGGGTGTACTTAATGTGGTATAAGTGCTATATTTTATGTGAGCGCACTACATGCCCTAAGTGACACAAATACGCTGCTGATATGTGTGGGGGCTGTGGCGGAAACATTTCATCATTTGATGATCATGACTTCTTCTCCTGTCTCAACTCATCTCCCCTAGCTATCTTATGTTTTTTTCTTTGTGAACCATTGTCATCTGTGTCTGTCTACCCATCTCTGTTCATCCATCTCCTGTATGTATTCTGCCGACAATTCCTTTGGCTTCGCTTTCCCCAAGGCTATAAGTGTACTGTAAATTTCAGTAAGCACATCCATCCAATGACTTACCACTGAGTGTGAACAGAACTCGTCAGTATGGCAGTCTACTATACGCTGTGGAGATGGAAAGTCTCCTCTTCAAAGATCTGGATGTTCTGCACTCATCAAGTGTCAGCGAGATACAACTTTGTTGCTGCTTATGACTGATATTAATCTCCTCTGTGTTTTTGATGTAAGCAGAAAGATCAGTCAGGGGTAGCGCAGAAGTGTTTATTAGAGTGTGAAGTAAGTGCACTTTCAGCATAAACTGTGCCTGTGAAAATCATTATAAATAATGCCAAGAAAGATACAATGTTAATTCAAAATAGTGCATAGAGATATGTGTTTCAGTCACATTTAAAATTCTCTCTTTGTCCTTAAAAAAAACTTAATCATCCAACTGGCACACGAGAGCAGAGGCTTTTGATATCCAATAGTCGCTGGATCGCTTGGAGGGAAGCATTACCGTCACAACAAAATTTGTTGAGTGGCCTGCAGGGAGACAGAAATGAAATAATATTACCACCCTTTTCATTCCTTATTACAACCCCCAAAACTCCAAGCAATGTATTTATTTGGATCCCCATTAGCTTCTGCTAAAGTAGTTGCTAATCTTCGTGGTGTCCAGCAATAGCTCCTCAAAACAACTAGTGAATGTCTATCAAGATATGTAGCAAAAAAAACATTTCTGATCATTTAGTATAAAATCTGTCACACAAATGCTTTAAAATGAACAACTGTTAAGTCTAAACTACTCTAAATTCTTAAGTGAATGAGTGTGTCTGTATGGATCAGTTTGTACCAGTAGTGGACAGAGTCCCAGCTCTGGCTGAGGTCTTGTAGAGTGGAGCATGATAGAGGTCAGACTCAGGCACGTAGTTCTGCTGAGGCTCAAAATGCACCACCGGTAGCATGGAGGTCATCACTCGAGGTAGTGCGTCCTCAATCACCATGTTCTCATCATCCCAGCGACTGGCATCCATGAACATACCGTGCACAAGCACGCCGTCCTCTGGCTCTGGTAACTGTCGTACACACGAATGAGGTGCAACAGTGGTGAGTAAAAGAATCATATTACTCACTGATCCTCTCTTTTGGCTCCATCATTGTCTCTTCTATTTTCACAGTAAATTAAGCAACAGTTGTGCTTCATACGCTCTGACAACTGAGAATTTATTATTTCTCCTCTAGACATTTGTGATTTCTGCTGCTTAGTCATTAGCCTTAACAATCCTGTTTGAAATAATCTTTTTTTTAATTTACAGTTTCTGGTGGCAGTTTATGCCTTAATTAGATATGCCACTTAAGACATTACATGAAATAAGGGAACAGTAAAATCGGGACATGACATGCATTTTCCCCATCTGGAAGCTAAACCAGGGACGCTGCAATTAACAGTCAATCCTAACCTCTACACCACCAAGTGACCCCAGTTTTGAAATAATCTTATGGGTTAAACTGTAACACATTAAATTAAGCAGAATCCTTAAATTTCACAAAATCCCCACTTCCAGTTCTGTACCTCCTTGTCCATTTCAAGTTGTGCGTTGGTGGGCAGATTGCGTAGAGCCTCACAGACTGCCACCTGGTCTCTGTAGGCTGGAACCATTATGAAGCGGAAGTTCAGCTCATCAATGGGTAAATTGTAATGCCTGGCATGATTCTGAAGGACCCCTGCAGACCAGCAGGCAGATGAAAACATAATGTAACATAACAAAAACACATCAGCTAAGCATATTGTTCAGGTAGTTAACAAATAATCATATCATTTCCATGTATAATTAGATGAATGATCAGAACGATCATTACAATATACTGTCCCGTATTATACTAGCAGCTCTGAAATTTGCCGTACTGCTATGGTTCATTTAACCAAAGAGATATTTTTAGTGGTGCAGTGCTTTACCAGTAAGAAAGCCTTGAGGGAAGAAGAGTCCAGAGATCCAGAAAGATTTGGGCTGACCACGTGTGATCCAAGACTAGCAACAAAGGAGTTGACAGAGAGAATGAGAGAGAGATGTAATTAAATGTGTGTATTTTTAAATAGCTAAACCTTTTAATGTGTTATGCTCAGTGTTAAACAAACCATGGTGCATTACAGACTGTTACTTATGGGACCTGAAAGTGACTCAGTGACTTGACTTGTACTGGCACAGTGAGGTGGATTCTCACTTCTGAGCTAGAGAACATGTGCAGTATGACTCAGCGGCTACCCATCACTTAATGAAGTCATGCAACTCTACCCCATTTGACCATTTTGTGTATATGTAATGTTCAGACCAGTGTTACGGAAGAACAGCTTAAGCAGGGGGAGATTAACCAAACGCTGACAGAGGGTGCACAGCAGGAGAGAGAAGAAGAGTGGGATGGTGTGAGCCATCTCATAATATTCTCTGTAACACACATATGTAACAAAACACACACATACAAGCACAGATGCACACACAAACATGTATGTATAATCAAATTTCACTGTCATATCAGTGTGTGTGAAAGATAACAATAAAAAGAAAGACTTGGGCCAAAGGAAGTGAATAATGTCACCATGTTTCCCTCATTTTCACTCTGAATAATTGTTTTCCAGTTATATTCACTGAGACAAATTAAAGAAAACAAATAATTTGTACAGCTCTGTATAATTCACACAGCCCAAACATGCAAATGTGTGTGTTGGTGTGTGAATATCTGCATTCTCTTTCAAACCTGGATGAAGGTGATCCTGAGAACCAAGTCCCTGAACCAAGAAGCCAGGGTTTTGAGAGAAGGGTAAGCAGAGTTTGCCCAGTGAGTGGGCACCTGGTTGTTCAGGAAGCTTGTGTAGATACGGTCCATCTCTTCTGACATCACCACCAGACCTGCTATGGCCTTCTGCAGAGTGACAAGAGACGTCTAGGGAACACAAAGAGAATCACATACCACAATGAGATAAAATGACAGAATTAAAGGATATCTTCAAGTGTTGTCTCTGAAATCATCATGACAGGAAACTAGTAGTCGCTGGTTGTGTCTGTTTCTTCTCCTGACATTCTTTCCTGTGATTATTAAAACACATATATCTTTAAAACCTGGCCTGGACGTGTTGCTATCGTACTGAGGAGTATTTTCTTTCAAATAATAACTCCACTGATGTTGCTCACAAATACATTACATTTCCCAGGACTGCTTCACATTAACAGTCACCCAGTGTTTTCACGATGTAATGCTTTTATTGTGAAGGAGCAGCAGGAGGAAATGTTCAATTAGCATTTGCAGCTAACAGTTTTAGTGTAAAATAGCGACCAGTGACTAATTCATTTAAATCAGTTTATGCCTGAATTCTGCCCTAATGTTGAAATAAAACTGAAAAAGCAATTTAATGAATAACAGCTGCTATTAAACCTTAACTGAAATCGTTACAACAGTATCTGCCTGGGGTGAGGTATGGTCTAATGACAGTAGTTTCCTCTGGAGGGGTCTATAAAAAGTGATGCTAGATACAGTAGATAGATCTGTTACATTAAAGTAAAAAGAGGAACAGAGACATCAAACTCCAAAGAGATTTAGGTCCAAGCTACAAAACCAGTGAAAGCAGCTACTACTAACAATGAAAAATATCCACCTGATGGAGCCTGGGCTGAGCACCTCTGTGGGATCCTACAGCACCTCTTCAACCTCAGCCTGAGACAGGAGCAAGTGCCAAGGCTTTGGAAAACATGATGTCTCGTACATCATCATCATCTGACTTTCAGTACAACACCGAGCCTGCCATCTGCAGAGGTTCTCAGATGACTCTGCAGTTGTGTGGTGTATCAGTGATGGCGAGAAGGCGGAGTACAGAGGCCTGGTAGACCATTTTGTGGTGTGGGAACAATCGCCTGACCTTAAATGTGACCAAAACCAAGGAAATGGTTGTGGAATAGAGCCAGCTTTAACACCGTCTCCATTTTGAGAGAGGAAGTGGAGGTGATGGAGGAGTACAAAGACCTGGAAGTTCACCTTGACAACAGACTGGACTAGAAATATAACACTGAGGCTGACTATAGGAAGGGGCAGAGCAGACTCTACTTATTGAGGAAGACTAGTCCTTTAATGTGTAAAAGAAGTTGTTGCATATTTTTTGCCAGTCTGTTCAGTGCAATATTCTTGGCTGCTGTCTGCTGAGGTGGCAGCATCAGAACTAGTGACAGCAACAAACTAAACAAACTGATCAGGAAATCTGGCTCTCTGCAGGGACTTCAGGTGGTAGAGAGAACAAACTGCTGAACATCACAGAGAACAGCTCACATCCTCTCCACAGTAACTTCTATGAAATGGTCTATACTATTTGAATGTGTGTGTTCATGTGTGCTTAATATCTCACCTTAATGACTCTCAGCAGGTTGTTGAATTGGTCTGCTTCTTGGCCCAATACAGTTGTGAGGGAGTTTAGGCGGCCGTTTCCATCTCGTACAAACAGAGTTTCCACTGCCTCATCCATGTTCAGGCGCTCTGCGCACAGACAGGCAGGGGGTCAAGTCAACACATAGACAGACTGATATGAAAAACAGCATTCCATATTGAGTTTCATGACAATACACATTCTCAGCAACTAACCAATATCATTCTGAATGTTTGTGGGTGTATGCGTGAGTATGTGTGTTTGTGTTTGTGTGTGTCTATTTACCAGGCAGCTTAGCTAGTATAGATTCAGCCAGCTCGCAGACTATCTCATCATTAGTTTTAGCCCCATGTTGGGCTGAAGAGCGAGGGTTAACATCCAGAATGGTGTTGATTAGACTCATGGTTTCTTGACGCTGAGGAGGCAAACACATAAACACACACACACACACACACATCTTGAATGTGCCTGTAAATGACTTTCATAAGTTAAAATGAGATATTCAACATTACTCATTTGCAAAACCAACAAAAACAAATAAGAAGCAATTCCTCTCTTTTAATAAATGGATTAATAAAGTTCTTTGATTCTTGAAAACAATTAGTTTATAACTTCGGCTTATATGTTTCAAACACGACATATAAAGATGTGTTGAAAGACATGGATTTTGAGTTGCATGTTTTTCGTTTTTATGTCAGATATTGCTTTTATCACTTCATTATTGTTCCTCACCTGAAAGGCCAAGTTGGCGTTCTCATGCATGCCAAAGACCTCAGGATCATCTATGATTGGAAGACTCTCAATATACTTCTTATATTGCTCTAGTTCATCTGTATCTGGGGCGTAGTAAATACCTTAACACAGAGATGAGAAAACCATTAAAAAAATAAAAACAATAAACTATAAACAATATATAAGTAAACAATAAACAATAATAAATAAACAATATATAAGGATGCAATATAAAACATAGGCTTCTGCAACTGCACCTGCTGTATGAAATTCCATTAATAGAATAGAATAAACCTTTATTATCCCACGAATGAGAAATTTTGGTGTTACAGAGCTCTTTAGCAAAAAGAAGAATATAAGAACAAGAAAAGATATCTATAT
>JAUMHL010000001.1:21888808-21912614 GCA_032362345.1 Sandelia bainsii
GTAGGAATGATCTGCGGTAGCGCTCCTTCCTACACTGTGGGTGTAAAAGTCTACTGCTGAAAGAGCTGCTCAGTGCTGGTTTTGGGGGTGGCAGGTTTTGTCCATGATGGACTTGAAGTAACATGAAGAATTCTTGTTGTACTGTATACAGAAAGAGAGAAAAAGGAGCAAAGAAAACTGATCAGTACCTGAAGAGGAGTAGGTGTAGCCAGGCTCCAGAGTGTTAGGGGAAAAGAACCCTTTGAGGATAGTCCTGAGACAGCGTTGGTCCCAGGCATCTGTCACTCTGCCTCCATATGTGATCTCACCTGGAGAGACAGATCCAAAGACGAAAAACACTTAATTTTACTCTGTGACTTCTCATGCAATAATGCCCAGCACAGTGAGCCAAACACCTGTGTGGCCAGCAGGCAATGACATGAAGACAGAAAACAGGAAAAGAACTGTGACAGGCATAACTGAAGCATATAAGGAATATTACCAGAAAAAAAAAAAGAAGATAAATCTTAAATCATATTTCACATTTAACAACTCAACACCTAAAATATATCCACACTGTTACATAAGACAGTAAGGTAAGGAGTGAATAATCAGACAAATCTATGTTGACACTTTTAGTAAGCTGCAGGCATGGTAAGGCTGGTAGAGCCTTTTTTTCCCCACCAGACAAGAGAGCTGCTCCTCCTAAAGGAGGAAAGGCAATATCATGCTTGGTTTGAGCCCAAACTCCTTTCCTCAAAGAAGAAATCTGTGGCTCACAAGGGCTGTCAGAATTAAGGATTAAACTAATAACACAGTGGTGTTATTGTAACAATGCGAGACATCAGTTTGATGTAGTGTGCTCCACTGAGACTGAACAATCATTTGGAGGTGTAATTGCAAACCAGATTATGGAAACAAATGAACTTTAGACATTTGATGAGTGTTGTTAATGAAAGGGATCCCTCCCCTCTTTATAATAACTTTGAAGACATCTGGAAGTCAAAGATAAACAATATTAAGTTAACATAATTAAATTCAGCTGAAATTTAATTTGTGTTTGTATTTGTGCACAGAATATATGAAAACAATCAAATTGCATTTATGTAATTTAGTGTCTTTGTCTTTCTTGTGTCTTTGGAAATGACCACTAAAATTAAAATAAGAGAAATAAAACTTTAAAGACACTAAAGCATCAACCCTGTTACAATGAATGTGAATGTCTAGATTGGAAATTGGAAATTGTATGCAATAATTTGTCTCTTTTTCATTATATACTTCACAATTGTTTAAGTGCTGTGTTTGTGGGGAACATCTGATCTTTAGTTTGTTTCTATAAGCACACAGCCAAGAGGAAAAGAGTGGCAAAAGTTCACTGAGTGAGAGTTAAACAAACACAGGATCACAGCTGCAGAACACAGTTAAATCGTGTTACAGAACTGTCCTGCTTTGTAAAATAAGCAAATACTTTGCTTTCCCCATTTCACTTCATGCTGAAAATGTGTGTGCTGTTGACAAAACATCTGTGTGCTCTCTCTGCTAAACACTAGCAACACAACAAATTTAACACACAGAATATCCTAACAAAAAAATGCCTAATGCATGCACACACACACAACCCCAAATACATCAGTTTGTGCTGTACGTGTGTTGTAATAAACATACATGATTGATCCCTTTGTGTGGGCTTCTTACCAGTAATGTAGGTGAGAGCATCCCAGGGGATGGTGCCATTTTTGCAGTAGAGGTTGAGGTTAAGCAGAGCACACTCCCTGTCACTGTCGTTAAACTCATAACGGATGTTCCAGCCCAGAGGACCAAACTTCTTTCGCTCCTATGACACATGCAGACAAGACACAAAAAAAGAACAAATGAAGAATGACAGGACATGAACAGTGTGCATGAGAGTAAAACACTTTGTGGCACACAAGAAGAAGTAATGATCATACAACCTGGATAATTGCATGGAAAAAGCAGATTCCAAAGATGAGCTTTCTCCACAGTCGTCCCAGAGTGTGGTCTTCAAAGAAACTGCTGGAGATCTCTGTGAAAGCCCGACGCATGTTGGCTCGCAGGCCTTTAGGAGGCTCATTAGTCACCTGGAAATGATAACACACAAGCACTTGATGACTACAACTGACAATGACACAAACTGCCAAAAACTTTGTAGCATCTTCGGGATCTGGGTTTTCCCTTCTTGCTTTCAGTCAGTCAGTAAACCTAGTTATCTACACTACTATCTGTGCTAGCTCCAACATAATTCTAACTCACATTAGTCTCGGTATAATTCCTACCTATCAGGTTTGTTTTGTTGCTAACCCTGAAACCTGGATAATTAACTGTCATGTAAGGTCTATACTGAAGACACAGATTCTGTATTTCCCAAAAAACAAATCAAATCATATTGTCTATATATTCCAGAGGCAAGTTGTGAATATTTTATCAATAGTATCAAAGATTACATAGCTTATATACACAATGCACACTAGGACATAACTGGGAAAAATATGTGTCTTCAAGGCATGTGGGTGTGAAGAGAAAGCTGGTTTGTTCAAAGCTGAAGTGTTTTCACAGTGGAAGTTAATGCAGCACATTTCTTCACGCTGAGAACATTAATCCTACAGAGCAATAAATGACAGACAACCTTCAAATGAAATGAACTCAACTGAAGTAAGATTACAATGGGATTGCAGTACGTGGGTTTACCTTGACAGAGTTTTGGAGTACTGTAACTGGAAATACTTTGGTAGGCATGGAACTTAAAAACAAACGAAAGTTCTCATGGATTGATGTATCTACACAGGAACAGAGACAAAAAATAACCACAGTCACAAACAAAACACAAAACAAAATAAGTGTTTATCTGACTACAGAAAAACATATTCTGTAAAAAATAGAAAAACAAGTACAAAAATAGCAGTCATTTAGATGTTTTTATCCACATGAGCTCCGTTATGTTGTGTTGCACACTTTTTGTTTTGATTTTCTAGTGATTAATTAATCTTGTGCCAGTAAGTCAGTAAATGTGCCCTACAATTCCAAAACGGGTCACTCAAAACTTTTTTTCATGAGCAAATGTATAAAATGTGATGAAAAAACATTTTGACATGAAATTGGTGTTTCTATGCTTATGTTACAATACCAGGTTCAGCAAAGGTCTTGATGAGCTCCTCCATGGCTAACATCCAGGAGACAGCCAGATGACAGTTTTGCAGGAAGACCCAGTTGCCATTCTTCAGTGCTGCATGGATCATTTTCTCTGCTATTGGCCCTTGACCTTGACCCAGTGAGATGGAATCAACTCTAAAAGACAGAGAGAGAAGGAAATACCATTGTGATCACCAGAATACAACTGTACATATCTGAACTAATTATCATAACATTCAGTTTGATGTATGTATGATAAAGGGGACAAAATTTAGTTTGGTGAAATTATTAGAAGTCAAAGCTGGAGGGATTCTTTAGTGTGTGCTTATTGTTTTTAGCTACTGGTACAATATTACTACTGTAGACAACATCCTTTACAAGTCCCCTTTAACTTCTCTTTAGCTAAGCCCCTCTTGTTTTTTACCTGTCAAGATAGCTTCGTTCATTTGCAAAGCGCTGGAAGGCACCCATGGGATCAGATCCTGTGCTGAGGATGAAGACCAGAGGCGTGGAGGGGGACATGTCATTGTAAAGGTTTGCCAGGTCAACTGGAGGGTTTTCCACAAACTGCTTCCCCAGACTAACAATCACAAACTCTGTTGCTGCAAACACCACCTGGGCAAGAGAAGGGGGAAGTTCAGTATATGCATGAAAGAGAATGACAAAGGAAAAGGTAAAGAAACAGCATCAGTGTAAGAGATGGAGAAGTACGAAAAGGCTAGAGATAAAAAATGTATTTGACTAACATAAAAAAAAGGAATGGATGTTACAATGTTGATGTTATGGGGACATAAATTAAAAATAATTGTAATGAATAATGGGTAGTTTTTTTCTCAAACATGGACAGAACTGGAAGATATTGTTTTCTAAGATCCATTTGCTAGCACGTCTGGTATCTATGGGAGAGCAAGGGACAGAAGAATGTCGAGGCAGGGTCGGTACATTAGCGCAATTAGCAACATCTTTGCTTGTTAAAAAACCTGATCCGACATGGACAACAATCAGTCAAAAACTTTAATACAAGACTCACATTCTAATACAACTCAGAATAATAGACTAAAATAACTAATTTTAGACACATAGATGTCATCTAGGCTTACCTTCTCTTCCATAATACTCTTAATAAGGATTAGCTTCTGAAAGGCGCCCAACCTCTCATTCCAGTAGCCTCTTATTCTGCTCTTGTCCTTCTCCTCTTTGGACTCCATGAGAGGTGGCAACTCAGACACATAGTCTTCTGACGTCTCTGGATTGATAGATGCTTCGAAACGTCCTAAAGAAAAAGTGACTTTTCAGTCATTTAATGCTACACAGATCTTCATAAGTTAATTTTATCCAATAGTACATACACAAATAGCTTTGTACATTAAGTGGTAAAGAACTAGAAGACTGATTAGACCAGTCAGCCACAACATGGTTTTAATGCTGTGGCTGATCAGTGTAGGCCTGACAGTGAAAAATTATGTTTTGCAACTAACATATGACACACATTACAGTTGTTATATTTAGAGAAACATAATGTTTTAAATATGCTGCTTCTTGCTAGATTGGTCAACATAACAACCTGTTACCTAGCTTGATGTGGATATGGGTTCTGGTAATTTCCTTGGAGATGTCCTTGAAACAGGGCAACGTGTCCTCCAGCTCACAACACGTCTGCCAGTAAAAATCACTTAGCCATGGTATATCTGGCCGTTCTGCATAGTCCTGGGAGAAGAGGAAATCAAAAAGCTGATGATTACAACAGTAAAAAAACAGGAGGAGGACAGACCTTGAACACAAAAGCAATAAAGAATAACTGAAATAATGGATTCTGGTAAAAAATGTGAAGACAGAATGATTCAAAACATCTAACAAAGGTATACACAGCAGATAAAATATATGTTGGCATGAAGATGCAAAGACAAAATTGAAAAGCATTCAGAATTAACCAGGGGAGTGTAGAAGATTGATGTATTGATGCTGTGATGAAAAAAAAACAGGAGATGGAAACACAGCAGTCAAGGAAATGAAAAGGAGGATTGGATTAGCATTAGAATCATGATGGCCAACAGGCAGCACTTCCAGCCTAACTAATGCCATAAAAATAAGGGGCCAAAAGGTGGCTAAACATATATCCCTGGGTGGTACAGACTAATCTATATTGTGGTTTCAAAACTGCCAGAAATTGTTTGCAAAAGCACAGCTAAGTCTCAAAAGTCGCGTTATTCTTTACCCTGTACTACTATTCCCCTTCTTTACTGACCAAAATGGTGCCTCAGCTGCACACACCTCTGCTCCACTGGAGTGTGAGAAAGGAGATAAAAGCTATAGAGAAATATACAGATAAGAGATAATATACAGACAAATGGAGAGGCCATCATTTAAGCTGGAGTTCTGACTATACTGAAATCCTAGAAGTTCAGATGACTTCATTTACAGTGTTTAATATCTGACATGAGTACTGAGGCTTTTGCATTGATTTTTCAGGGCATATTAGCATGCAATATGCAGGTTATATGGACAGCTGAGAAACAGAGATACTCTCATTTTCTTATCTCTCTTTCACAGAAATATTTATTTTGTCAACCTCGCTGCAGACTTTCTCATATGTTCCTTTGTCTTTCCTACTGTCTACATTTCTATCAGTCTTGCTAGTTTGTCAGCAAGCTGGCTAAGAAAGAAAGAAAGCCTGAATGCCACTTTGTGCTCCTTTACTTAATCTCAACATAAGAGGGGAAAGCTATTGCCTACAGGCCAACGTGGGGGGATTGTTGAAGGGGAAAATAAAACACCACCTTGTTTATCTGCAGTTAAGAGGAGGATCCTGCCAACAAACTGTAACAAATTTCTCTATTTTCTTGTAATTATTAGAATACTCATGAGCCAAAGAAAATGAAAAAAACAACAACACAGTTTTTCTTCATTTGGAACTCGTGACACAGTTAGAAATGGGCTGTTATCTTTCTGTTGCTGCAGGCAATCAAGCCTTGTGCCTTATGATTTGTTCTGGCTCTGGTTAAAATTTTCACAACAGTTGGTTTTCTGGTGTATTTATAATCTGAATAGCTGAGCAGATGTCATTCAGCTATTTAGCTCAATAAGTCATCAGCCTTAGTTAGAATACATTGGGGAAATAACACTATACCTTAGAAAGACCTCATGTCACAATAGAAAATATTGATTGAAATTTAAATTTGGAAGTACCAGATACATATTTTTTCAGTATTTCCAGACTTTGCTCATTCATTACTATACAATATTTTAATGAATACCATGGGATAGCACTTAGGTTAAATCATTTGCCAGTTTTTTCACTACTGGTCAATGAGAGGCTGACATAGAGATGATATGTGAGACGTAAATATAGCACTACATTTTATTTTTTTTGTTTTGTGTTTTTTTTTTTTTTTTTTAGTGTTCTGAGATCAAATGACATTTTCCACAAGGTAACGTGATAGTGATATGTTTTATGAGCAGGCCATATCTAACATGTGAGCTTTTTATGTTTGAGACACATCATTGATTAAACATTTTGTTACATGGCCAGGTTTATTACATCAGCCTATTGGCAAAAACTTTAAAGTATAAAACAGAAAACTTTCATTCAGGGGCCCAAATATTTTAATTGGAAAGCTGGATTTGATGATTTTGTGTGTGACTGATGAGAAAAGTAGGTGTGATACATTAAGTAAGAATTCATTAGACTGAGACATGATTATATACAAGCCGCCCAAACCCCTGTACCGTTCAGATTTTCATCTGATACCAGGAGTTCTTCAGAATATTTTGGCTTAATTCTCCATCTCACCTTTTCCAGTGAAGCAGCTCCTCTTAGGAAGTGCTGCCACTCCGCATCTGAGATGTCACCATGCTGTCTCATAATCTCTACACACAACATGAAGCTGTAGATGAGCTTGTGCTGCTCAAAGAGGCCACGGGACACATTGATGTAGGAGTTAAGCAAGATCTGATCCAGCAGGATCTCGAGACGCTCTTCTAACACACTGCTCTTCTCTGATGTCTCAATGGTAGAGTTAAAGAGCTGAGGTTGTAGAAAAAAAAACGCAATAGAGAGAGAGATTCAATGTTACTGTGTTAGATTGAGGTTTATAACATTTTCAAAATGTGTTCTGACAAACGCTTTAAAAGACTGATGCAAGTATGTCTGTGGCTAATAAAATAAAGCCTAGTTGTTCTCTCTCACTTGTTTGAAGTACTTGAGAGAGAACTGGTACATAGGATCGATCTCAGAGAGACTGGCGACGACAAAGTACAAGACCGAGCCTCGGGTGGCCACGGGTCGGTAACGCTCCCTTGCAGAGTTGATCATCAGCTCTGTGGCCTCTGCTTCCTCCAGACGATGCTTTATGGCCTCTGATGTCACCTGATGGGAAGAAAAAGAGCAGGAGAATAACAGGAACATTAGAGAAAGTTACACCTGAAGACACAGCCAAAGACAAGACAAACATCCATATGACCTCTGCCTAAGCCCAGATTTACCTTTGATTTCTGCAGAGTCTGAACTAACTCTTCATTGTCAAGTATATTCCCCTCAGAGGTGAAGAGAAGCTTAAGGATGCGCTCTTCAATAGCTTTTAGTTGGTTGCGGTCAGCATTGATGCGCACAATGAGCTCATTCCTCTGTTCCTCAAGATGTGGACTCTCCAGGCGCACCACATCACTGAGGAGAGGAAGGGGGATTGCAGGAACATCAGCTATAAAATTCTGAGATTATGGGTCAAGGTGCAAGTACAAATAATCTTAATGACGTATGTAAAAAGTTATACAGTGGTTTGTAAATGTCAATCACATGAGTTTGTGTAGGGCACAATATCCATTTTCATGTGTGTCTAACTACCTGAGCAGTTGGTCCTCCAAGCCAGACTTGGTCACAGTGAAATTGATGATTGTAACTTTGATGCACACCTAAAAAGCAACAGGAACACACACACACACACACACACACACACACACAATGCATTAAACACAAACATTGCACAAAGATGCATTTCCATCATCCTTTATCACACAGACACAATTCTACAGGTGGCCAAAGCACTTTTGTAAAACAACTCTCATGTCACTTTGAGTCCTTGATGTGCTTCCTTGATTTTTCGTTTATTAATTTATTTGACAGGGACAATGCATATTGATCACAATTTTGACAATATGCCAGAGTTTGTCAAAATTCTAATCTGTACAGCAGATGACTTGTCAATTGATATCCAATATGAAAGTGTTACAGACAACTGTCAAATGGTTTTATGCTCTCTCAGTTGCTTCCTTGACAGCTGGCTTGAATTAACACTGGAGTAAAAGCTTGCATTCACAGGGTGTTGCTCATCTCCTAGGCTGGTGCTGAATAAAAATGCATAGCACAGTATACATAATGACAGCAGTAGTGACAACAGATCTTTACGGTGCCTGATAACCCGTGATTGTCTGACATTTCAGGAAGCCAAGCACCAGTGTTGTGATGTTCAATCTAAGGCTCCACAGTGACCTGATATTGCGCCTGTGCATGTGTGTGATGTCTTTACCTCTGGAAGATAGTGCGGGTTGGCCATCTTAGTCGTCATATAGAACCTGAAGTTTTTGTCATAGTCAATGTCTGAATCTCCGAGTCTGATCATCGTCCGTCCACCAGCTACAAATGTCTGTTTCAGCAGTATAGGCTCCAGAGCTGGATCTAAGGTCTCCTTTAGCTGTCCATACACAGCATGGGGATATAAGAAAATACAAACACACAATCCAAATTACCCAAATTAATGGTATTTTACAATTTAGAAAGGTATTATATTATTATATTGATGGTATAAGAGAAACCTTTCTTTTAAGTTCACCACTTCATGGGTGTTCCTACCTCCTCCAGCAGTACAGGCATACCCATGCGGATGGCATTCTCTAGCGTACGCAGAAAGCTTGGGTCTGTCAACTTAATCACCTTTAGACCATTTTTGGCCTCCTTGGAGCGGATCCATCGGTTGGCCTGAGTGTGAGGAAAATAACCTTTTAGTCTGAGCTCTTGGTGTGACAAAGGGGAACTGAAGCAAAGGCAGAGCAGTGTGAACAAAATAACAATTTATGCGATGGAGCTCAGTGTTGTGGCAGTGAACAAATGCAGGAAACCTTCACAAATAAGTTATCAGAATTTCTGTCTCTCAACCCTGTATCTGCATCTGTTTGTCTATGTGCAGCAAGGGAGATCAGCTGCATTTAGAAACAGAACAACAGAATTGCAGGGAAGGAAGAATATAAAAAACAAAACAGGAGAGAAGGTTAGACTTGTCAGTGGTTGGGGGAAGAAGCAGAAAGCTACACGGAGGCCTAAAAACTGAAGCTATGACAATGATTACATCATTTACATAGTTGTAAATCTGATATAATAATAATAATAATAATTCATTTTATTTATAGGGCACTTGCTACATAAGAGTATAAAACAGGCAAACAAGAGAAGATAAAAGCAGAGGTCAGTCCACAGTCTGCTGTGCTCTCAAGTTCTCTGGTAAAGCATTTCAGAGTCGTGGAGCAGCCGCCGCAAAGGCTCGGTCGCCCATTGTACGAAGTTTGGTCATGGGTGGACGGAGGCGGTAAGTATTTGTGAACCGAAGCTGTCTTGTAGTGGTTTGTGGTGTCAGGAGTTCCTTTAAATAGTGTGGGACATTTCCATGGATACACTGGTGGGTGAGCAGACAGAGTTTGTATTCGATATGGAGGTGCACAGGGAGCCAATGAAGTGCTTGGAGGATTGGTGTAATGTATTCATATTTCCGCACCCTCATCAGGATCCTTGCAGCACTGTTTTGGATTTGTTGGAGCTTTTGAAGGCTTTTGCTGGGGATCCCGATGAGGAGTGCGTTACAATAGTCCAGCCTGGATGAGACAGAGGCATGGACCAGCTTTTCAGCGTCACGGAGGGAGAGGCAGGGGCGCAGTTTGGCAATGTTTCGCAGGTGGAGAATTGCAATTTTGCAGAGGTGACGGACATGTGTGTCAAATGATAGTTGAGAGTCTAATTTGACACCCAGATTTGTAACAGCTAGGTGACAGGGTAATCGCGTGGCCAGAGAAAGATATACAATTAACTGAGGAACGAAGCTGGTGGGGGGTACCAATCAGAAGAGCTTCGGTTTTAGTGCTGTTTAGCTTGAGGAAATTCGAGGACATCCATGCCTCTATCTCATCAAGGCAGGAGCAGAGGGTTGATGGGGGTGAGAGGGAGGTCGGGTCCAGTCTCACATAGAGCTGAGTATCATAGGCATAGCAGTGGAAAGAGACTTCATGCTTGCTGATGATGTGACCTAGGGGTAGCATATAGATATTGAAAATGTGGGACCCCAGAGATGACAGTGTGGGACTGAGATTTAGCGTCCCCCATGGCCACATACTCAGCTCTATCAGTGAGATAGGACCCGAACCATTCCAGAGCAGTGCCAGAGAGTCCAATTATATGCTGAAGACGGTGGAGTAGAATATTATGATCTACTGTATTGAAGGCGGCTGTGAGGTCAAAGAGGATGAGAAGTGATGGAGAGCCCTGGTCAGCAGCCATCAGGAGGTCATTGGTGACCAGGGCTGTCTCTGTACTGTGAGATGATCTGAAGCCAGACTGAAATTTTTCAAACAGATTCAATTGGTTGAGGTGGTCCTGAAGCTGGGCCGAGACAACCTTTTCCAAAACCTTTGACAGAAATGGAAGGTTGGAAATCGGATGGTAGTTTGCCATTACTTCAGGATCCAAGGAGGGTTTTTTAAGATGGGGTCTAATTTTTGCAGTTTTTAAGGCCAGTGGTTTAATGGTTTTGGATTAATGATGTCAGTAATAAGGGGGCTTATGTCTGACACATTAGCTTTTATCAGAGGAGTGGGAAGGGGGTCCAAGGAGCATGTTGAAGGTCAAAACCTCTGGATGATGCCCTCAACTTCCTTTAATGTGATGCGGAGGAACTGGGAGAAGCAGCCCACTGGCTTTGATTTGGGAACATCCACCAGTGGTGGGCTGGGAACAAACAGCGAGGAGTGGATGGTGTCTACCTTGGAGTTGAAATGCTCAATAAAAGAACTGCACTGCTCCTCTGTGAAATTATTATAGGTGTGGGTATGGGGTTTGAGTAAATGATTTATGACGCTGCACGAGGGCCCGCCCAGCTGCTTTCATCTGTCGGAGCTCATTTGTAAACCATGGGGCAGATTCTGAAAAGGTGACCATTCGTGATTTAACTGGGGCATGGGCTTCAAGGATGTTCTGGAGGCCATTGTTGTAATCAACTAATTCGCTGACAGAAGAAAAATCTGAGTCATGTAGCCACTGTTTTAAAAATCTTCTGAAATAAACAAAAAGTGGAATAAAATATTATTCACATGTTTTTTTGTGTAAAACTTCAGGTTAACTTGCTGTATGGAAAATATAAGTCCTTGAATAGCAAACGTCCTTAATCCTAGTTTCTAGTTCACCTGGTCCTGCGGGTCGATCATAAGAGGCCAGCGGCGGCCCTGGGTCACCAGGATACCATTCTCTGTAGAGACAGTGTCACGAGGCAGTCCCTCTGAGTTCCACTGGCGAATGACAAATGCGTCACCCAGGATGTTGATCAGGCTGAAGCTGGAATTAATGGGAATGTTCAGCTCCTGGCACTGTATAATCCACTGGTCAATTAGCTGGAGAAAAGGAGCAGAAGAGTTGATACAAGTACAATTATGAGTCAACTGCGTCCAGCAATTTTTTAATTTAGTGCACTTTATTGCAGTGAGGTGTGACATTCGACAGTATGCTCAAACTGATCCCCCATACAACATACAGTAGTATAGCAGCCAGTGTACCAAAGCACATTGTACCTACCAGCTGTCTATAGTGAGAAGTGAATGCTCCATAGTAAGCCACACAGGCAGCTGCAATGAAGACATTCCCCACAACGTTAATGATCTCTTGCTCAAACTGGGCAACACTTTCCTCCCAGCGTACTTGCTCATCACCTAGAGCAGAAGTTAGCTTCCCTGCCCTGGTCAACCGAGCTTGTGTTAGAGCCATGGTGTTAACTTGAAAAATGGAAAAGAGTCACAAAGGGAGACAAAAAAATATATATATTATTAAGTAATATAAAATAAAGAGACAGATTTTTTTTTTATTCTGAAGGGTAATAAATCCTTTAACACTAAAAGAACTAGTAGACATATGCAGTATAGGAGAATCCTTCCTGGTAGACGACCATACACAACCATACACAAATTAATACAACCAGGTAGGATTAGAAATGGCAACCTATAAAGTAACACCCCTTTACCCAATTCCTCTTTCTCAGCTACACCGCTGTCAAACTGCTCTTGTAGGACCTTTATCTGGTTCTCCACCTCCTGCAGCTTTTGCTGCTTTTCCCTCAGAGTTGCCATTGTCATGTCCAGCTCTGCCTGCATGGGTTACATTAGAGGAAGAAAGCGACAGAGGGAAACACCATTAATAAACCATTTACACAATAATTTTTCATTTTTATCATAAATAAATGCAGGACATGCCTGAGTGGGAAAAATACAGAACGGATTAGTGTGTAGTACATGAATGCTTTGATTGTAATAAACTAACACATAAACTGACAGTGGTGAGATTTTAAAGCATGAGTATATGATATCCATATAATTGTAATTCCTGCTCTGTATACATTCATACTGTACTTTACATCACTGACCTGCGCCTTGGCCAGTTTTTCTCTCTTGGGGCCAACTTCTTTGAGGACTGTGGAGTAAAGATCCATAGCTCTGACCCACATACACATTGATCTGCAGGCTCTGGATACTTTCTCCACCTAACAGCCACAATGCAGTAAAGTTTTTTTTAACCAAGTAATAGATAGTCAAACATACTTTATAAGCTAATTGCAATGGTGTGTGTATGACCATATTGCTATAAATAACAATCAAACAGTTACAGTATTTTCCTGTTTCCATTCCAACTTGGACATCTGCCAAGTATTTGAACTCCAATTTCACCACAATCTGTTTACTCTGAGACCTATTCCAACATATCTAACATATCAGTGTTTGACATGAAATCTAAACAGACCTTCTCAGGTATGAAATCAGGGTTGTTGATGTATTTTTGCAATTTCTGGAGGATTTGAGGCTTGATATTGTCCTTGTCATAGTCCATCAGACGTCTGAGAAAATTAGAATCTCCCAATAATTGCTTGGCACTGGGCCAGTCTGGTCTATGAGAAGAAAGGGATGTTATGAGGAGTAGTGAAAAAGAGAACTATGAATAGTAATTACTATTGTACAGTATGTTCATTGTCAATATGACATGTTGCTTATTATAATATACAGTATAATACATGAGTTAGCAGACCCATCCAGGGACTGTGAATTGCAGGCAATTATATAAGAATGAAACACTTCTTATAGATAACATACTAAATTAAAAACTGCAATTCACAGTATTATAAACATATTGTGGGGACTCGACTTCAAGATAAACATAATGTTTACAAATCACATAGCACAATTCCACACTAAGACACACATACCTGAGAACACAACAAAACAGAAACAAAAGATGCAAGTCTAATTGAGCAACAGAAATACTGCACATTAATTCTAATGTAATTCTTCATAGCACTAGCACCAAGTGAAAGGTCTACATAATGCTAACATCCCGTGGGCGGAATAGTGAGTGGTAAAAGGTTAATGCAGATCGGATATTGGGAAAGACTGGATTTAGATTAATAACTGATGAAATTTAAGTGTTGACAGCACAATGAGTGCCAAGTCATGACATGGGTAGGGTAATCCTTCTGGATGCTGACTAAAAAATGTGTGGGATTAAAAAAATAAATCTAAATCTCACACATTTGACAGTGTCACCATAGAAACAACAGAAAAAAACTGTGATTATAATGACAATCATAATTTTTGGAATGACTGAATGCTAAAGATTTCATAATTATTATCAACCACCTCCATCACTGATGATGAAGGAAGAGACTGTGATCATGATGATGGATCAGTGCAGTAAATGGATTGAGTTCAGGGTGCCTCATGTGTTGTTTGGGACAGAGACACTGGGTGACTATATTTTCTTGTTGGCATTGGTATTCTTGATCATTGTAAGTCGGTTCAGTGAACTTAAATAGAAATGGGATTGACACTGATAATTTCTTGAACTCTGATAGAATTACCTACAGATACAGTATCTACAGATGATAAAAGATTTCAGTTGTGCTGAACAAATTACACATACAATATATCATCTCTATAGTATATCATGTAGTTTAGAGATGAGCTATATCATTTCAGAAAGTCCTAAACATCTGGTTTCTTCTTCATGCTTTTCTGACTTTACTATGAAAAAAAGTATTTTTTTAGAGTGACAGAGAAAAGCATACTGACTTGCAGTTAAGCAGGATGCAGACAGCCTCCATAACGGTCATGACCAGATCTGGTGGTTTGGTGAACACCTTGATCTCAGAGATGTCAGCCTTGTCAAGAGAATTAAGGGCTTGATTTGCACTTTCCAGGGCCGGCAGAGCCTCATCCAGGTCCCTCTGGGCATCATCGGCTATGGCCTGGGTGTCTTCAGCCTTGACCTTGGCCAAAGCTTCATCTTCTTTCACTACTTTTCGCACCTGTGGAGAGGATATATTTCTGTATTATGCACAAATACTATAGCTATGACAAAATGATATCATGCTTTTTCAAATCCCTATAGGAAACAATAGGCACATTGTTGACATTTCTGTGGTAATACTTCTTCATTTCTCTTTCACACATACATACACGCTCACACACAGACCTCGTCAGCCTGCTCCTGGTCGACAGCCAGTTTCTCCATGAGGGCATCAACATCAATGGACTTTTGTTTAAGGACCGGCTCCAGAGCAGACAGGTCCACTTTCATTTCGTCCACAAGCTCATTGGTCTCCAACAGTTTGGTCAGACCATTCTTCACACGATCCCTGGCCTATACATGAACACCCCCACAAACCTATGTATTATACATACAGTAGAATGCCTGCAGGCACGAACTACAAAATAAGACATTAAAGTCACAGCCACAGCCACAATCAGAGAGAAACATGTTCATTAAAATAACTGATTACTCTTTCTGATGTAGTAACAGTAGCTGCTATTTCTTCTTAATCAATACCACAAACATGGTTAGACTTACAAGCACTAAATGCTGTCTCTTCTCCTCTAACATGCTCAGATAGAGGTTGATGAGTTCCAGGTAGGAGGTGGGCGTGGTGTAGTATCGGCGTCTTAGCTCTGAGTAGAAGCGCTCCGCCGTGTCAGTGACACTAACGTGAATCTCCACGCACATGGTTGAGAAGTTCCGCTTTAGCTCATCACTGCCAAAGTCCACGTTCTGAAAGAAGGCCTGTGAGACAGAGAGTAGTGCCTCACGAGGCCACTGAGTACCAGAGGGTACAGGGGGAGAGAAGTAAGAATGAGATCAGGTTTGCAGAAAGGGCATGAAAATGTAGCTTTAGCTTTTAGGTCAGGTTTATTTGAACAGTGATTCAACAAAGCAGTTGCAGAAAGGCATAACATTTAAAAATGCCAATAATATATAAATTCAATACATCAAACTAAGAAATTACAAGGTTCTGCAATTGGGATAAAACAATAACTCTAATATGTTAACATAAACATAACATAAATGTAATGATACAGTGTAACTCGAAAAACAAACTACTGTACAATAAACAAAAACACAGATGAAGAAAACGGGAGATGAGAAAAAGGATAAATCATAATAAGAGTTGGGGCTTAAACCTTTATGAGGTACTAATTAGGTGATCACCTGAATCAAATCTTATTTAATGAGGAAAAGAGTGTGAAAAACAGGTGGAAAGCAGCCAAAATGCATGAAAGCTGTGATTGCAAATTGTGTTTATTCCACCAAACACTGATTTCTGAATGTATAAAAATACATTAACATTTTGTTTAAAAGTGAACAGGGGATTTGTTTTCTTTAAATTATTCAAGTTCTGCAAACACTGCATAATTTCTCTTATTTTGATGTATCATCAACGTCTTTTGAAGTTATGCTCTAAAGAACAATAGTTTCATTTGGAAAGTAGGAGAAATATTGAAATATCAGCAGTTCACAAGAAATAAGGCAAAGCTGTTCGGTTTAATACTTGCAGCTGTAAAAGCTAAAAAAGGTAAAAAGCTAAAAGCACAACAAACCTGCACAAACCAGTCAATGGTGCAGCAGTTGACCAATGAAGGAAACATGCGACAGCGGGACCTGAAGGCATCACCTACAGGACTCATGCACAGCACAATGTGGAGCTTCTCTCGTACCCGAGAAATGAAATACTGGAGCACCTAAAAGTATGACGACGCAAAAAAAGCACATGTGTAGAGAAGATTTCATAATTTTTGGAGCTTTAGTAGCAGCAGGTAGGTAACATTAAAAGGTGGTGTTTTCTTTCCTCCTTTCCTTCCTGTCTCCTTGGAGCAGTACCGTTTCTTGCGCTATCCGGACTATGCAGATGCATAGGGCCCCACGGCCACTAGGGGGCCCCCAAGCTACCACTTTGGTCTCAAAATATTTTAGTAGAATTAAATGTAATTCAAATATCTCTCAGATTATATTTGCTCTGTAATGTTGAAAGAAACTTCTATAAACCATTGGGAAGTGTTTTTGATATCACTGCAGAAACAGCTGCGCCAGAGTATTAACTTTGATTTGCTCTATACAAGGCATGTTCAGTGCTATGCATTGTCTTGTTAGCTCAACTGGTTAGGAAATGCTCTGACAGGTCACAGTCCTGGGTTCGTGACCAGTCTTAGCCATGATTTTAATTTTATTTTTCATTTGATCATTCCTGTGTGGCTTCATTGACGTTTCAAAGCGATAATTGTCACAATTATAATAATAAAATTGTTCTAAAACAGTGCATTTGTATGTAACCTTTGCTGTCAAATCTTTTTCGGAGAGGCCCACTGGAATCTTCACATCATCAAATCTATCCGTCTTTAAAAAAACTTTGGACACTCCTGCTCTTTACATAGTTAGGTTTATTATGCAATAAACCAAATTGTTGAATCTCAAAACAAAAAAATTAAGAAATATTGGATCTAATTTGAATCTTTGCTCATGATTTTGCCTGGCATCTTAAAAATCTTTGATTTGCAGGTACCATTCTAAAGTTTGTAAGCTTCTGCATCTGTATGGTCATAGAGAGGGATTTTTTTTACCTTTATTATTTTCTATAGTCTATTGCTTGGTTCAACTTGATTTTTCTCTTTGTTGTTGTTTTTAATTTCAGTTTCGAGAACCTACTGTGATGCATTGCCACAGATCATTAAAGGGTTTAAATTCCTCATATTGATTCAAAACAGGGGCCCCCAAAATGATTTTGCATAGGGCCCCCCAAAGAGCTAGAAACGGCCCTGCCTTGGAGTTCAGTCTTCTGACCCGTTTCATCAGGGGCTTTGAACTCTGTTCAGCACAGGGTGTAGCTTTACATTTAGCATACAGACATGAAAGAATAAATCATATCATCTAACTCTTAACAAGAAAAAGAAATAGTGTATAGGCTTGTATTTGTAGGTCAAACTATTCTTTTGAGCAAACTCCTATTTTTGAGCATACAAAACAACACTGGAATTGATAAAAAAAAACACCTGTATTAATTAAATAAGAATGTTTGTATCTCTCCGTACCTCATCCCTGTTCTCCTCACTGATTCCAGCCTCTTTGGCTTTGGGGCGGATGGCAGCAAGTACTTGCTCCAGTTCATCTTTCTCGAAAAGATTGGGTACCTCGCCAGAATTCAGCATGTTGTTGATATCCTCTAAAAACTCCTCCACCACAATCTACAGCACATGTGAAAAAAGCTAGGTGTGAATACACTTGGAGGCCAAAAAACTACTTTTATGTAATTCAGTTAACTTCCTTCAAACCTGAGTGTCTGTAAAGAGGAAGACCATATCTTTGCCCTCCACACCAGCCATCTTGTAGAGTCTCCTCAAGTCTTCATGGAAGCTGTCATAGTTATAGCCTCGGCTGAGTTCAATCTCAAAGCAGCGGTTCCCACACATGTGGGCTGCCAACCGAGTGAGTGACTGTTTGCCTGTACCTCCC
Organism: Sandelia bainsii; assembly: GCA_032362345.1. Taxonomy (NCBI): domain Eukaryota; kingdom Metazoa; phylum Chordata; class Actinopteri; order Anabantiformes; family Anabantidae; genus Sandelia; species Sandelia bainsii. Next base: position 21,907,005 of record JAUMHL010000001.1, read on the forward strand.
ACTCCTACTAACAGGGCATTGCCTCTCTCTTGGCGAATCATACGGGCAATCCTAGAAGTTGACAGACCAAATCACTGTTAAAACAGCAAGAAGTGATGTGCTTATACAGATACAAGTTCTATGTGATGAAATGCATGTACCCTTTCAGAGCGTTTTTGAGCAAGACTCTGTAGCCCTATCTACAAAAAAAGCACTACTATTATTAAAAACATATTTGTGAGGTTTTATATGCCTGGATAAAACACTGTTGATAAAGATATAAGTAGAGTCTTGGTGTATGCAAACAAATAGATTAAGCAGGGATGTAAGCACCATTATATAGCATGCAATCCATATATTTAAGTAACAGAGAGACTTGCAATAAAAACTATTGGTATTTGTAAAGTTCTTGAGAAATGTTTTTCCAGATATTATACAGTCGCTAGTGTAACTTCTTGTTGTGTGTAACTTTCATCTCATTGTTTAGTTACCAGCTACAGCTAAAATCCATTAACCACCAACCCAGATTACATTCTGTGGTGCAGCTTCACAAGAACACACCTGGAGACATGCTCAATAGCATCCTGGAAAAAAACCAGCTTGGTCTCCTTGGAAAAGGTCATGTTGTAATCATCCAGGTAGTCTTGGAGAACAGTCTGAATCTTATTCATGTCTGTCAGATCTACATACAGACGATCTTCTTTCTCTGCACCCACCTACAGGCATAATAAAATAAAAGGCATTGGGAGCAAATAAACACTGCAAGGTTCCAAGGTACAATATTTCAGTGTAAATGTACATGTGTGTTTTTATGAGATGATAGAGTCTGACCTGGATGAAATCTCCAAATATAATGGGCTGAGTCACAAAGTACGAGGGCTCCAAGTTAATGCTAAAATATTTGCCTGACAGGAAAAGAGACAAGGTAAAAAAGAAGAATATTCTCCATCTAGTAAAATGCAAAATAAGTGAAAAGAGGGTAGAATGACACTTAGTCCAACAAGATTCACAGATTTGTGTGTGGTCTTTGTGATCAAATTCTTACTGGCCATTTCACAGACGATGGTGTTGAAGTAAGTCTTATCTTGGTTGTTGATGAGTCGGTCATGGAACACCCGCTGACATTCATGGCAGAAAAGACGGAAGATCTGGTTCTTGTCTCTCACTTGACTCGGCTCACACTGCAATATGCCTAAACATCAACACCAAAAACTATATAAGTAAAGGAGAATGGTTGCATTCACAGGGGTGACTGAGCTACTGCCATCCCAGTAACTGAGTTGGTAGACAGTATGTAGGACTGTATTCAAAATCACACTGAAAGTCAAAGTAAAAAATGTATGTCCTGATCCAGATCTGGATCAAGACATCATTGAGCTCTTGGATCTGTGGTGGGACTTGGTGGCATCATATGCACCAATACATAATGTCCCGTAGGTGCTCAATTGGATTTAGGTGAAATTAATATAAGGGCCAGTCAGTGCCTTCATCATCCAGGTACTGCCTACACACTCTGGCCACATGAAGTCAGGCATTGTCCTGCACCAGGTCTCCTGGTATCTCTGTCATGCTCTTGAAACTTTGCTGGGAGACACAGAGACAGCAAACATTCTTGCAACTGCACATATGGATGTCTTCTTGGAGTAACTGGACTACCTGTGCAACCCCATTGAGCTGCAGGTACTGGCTCATGCTACCATTAGTGACAAGGACACTAGCAAAAATAAAACATAAGAAAAATCAGTCAGGAAGTATAAGGAGAGAACATTTGTCTGTGACCACCTCATGCAAAACCATTCTCTTTTTGGGAGCTATCTTGCTTTTGCCTCTCCTTTGCACCTGTTGTCACTTTCATTTGCACCACAGCAGGTGAAACAGATTCACAATCACCTATGCATCCTAAATGGACAGATTAATATCCCTGAATTTTAACTGACTTGATGATTAAGTGTTCTTTCAATTTTTCTGAGCAGTGTACATAGGAACAATAAGGCCTTGGAAGACTGTTCAGACTTTAGTATTTCCATATCAGTGTTTCTGAAACAGCAAACAGATAGCAAGATAATCATTAGGACTATATATGAATTTAAACAGAAGACAAAGTTGTACAAAGAGAAATAATGTGGTGTCAACAGTACTGTGCAAAGGTATACTGCCATAGAACACTGTGTTTGAGCCAAAGGCTGATTTTTGCTGGCAAAGAAAAATGTGTACAAACAATACTGGTGACTGGCCTTCCTGTGTTTCGACTGTGTACGTGTTTTCTGTTGTCTCTCTCATATTTATGTTCATATTTTTACTCCATAACATTTCTAAAATTATAACGGACATAAAATGCAAATTGCTGTTACTGCACAGCCTTCTGCATGTGCAGCCCCCCAGAGCTGTTATTTGTTAGCAGAGTCCTTGATGTCTAATAAACTGTGTCTGAGTCTGTGGTACATACAGTCATGTTCGCATGTCTCACCTTGGACACACTTGGAGATGTCCCGGAGATTGAAGACATAATGGGACTTAGCTGGAGTGGGCAATAGATCCACACTTAAACGGTTGTAAATCGCCACAGCTGCATCCACAATCTGTCCGGCACAGTCCTTCACTGCCTGGGAAAACTCACTGAGGAAACCATTCAGGATGGCCTGGAGAAAGGTTGGGAAGGAAAAGAGACTGCAATGAGCATGAAAGAGGGAATAAAGTGTGATTAAAGAAAATTAGTAATGGGGAGTGGGATGAAATGGAGAAAAGATAAAGAATGAGAGCAAGAGCAAGTGCAACAGTGAGATATCATAGAGAGAGATACTTGAACAACTTGCATTAAGGCTACATAATAAGGCTGCTAAACCAGTTAAGAATGGAATTATTTATGACTGAAGCTTTCCAACATTAAACTTAGCTTGTGATTTTGAGAGCATATTGTATTTTAAAGCATTAATATAATAACAGAAATGAAAAAGTGTTTGGCATATCCTCAACCCTGTACATGTGGCAACTAATTGAAGGCAATAATTCGGTGCATATTGTGTGAATGGGTGTGGGGTGTCTTCGGACTTTGAAAATCTGTTTGAGGCTATGTTCCGAGGGTGTGGGCAGACACAACATGCTGAAGTGGCGAATGAATCGGGGGGTCACTGGGTTGCGTCCCCCTCCTGGAGGAGCACACGCTGCTGCAATGGTCATTTCCTGAATAACAGGAGGACGAGAAGAAAGGAAAAAGGGATTGCCACAGTTACAAAAGAATAAAAGACACAGATAATGTGAACATCAATCATCAAATCTCTCCACTCGTAAGCAATAATGATATGATTGTTGCTCTGAAGCTTGAGAGGGTGTAGAAAAATAGTCCCTCCATTTGTAGCTACCTTATGCTGCACTGTTTTTGGAAGCACTGGGGTTTTAAACTTAGGCTACATATAAGATTAAAAACTTTCACAGTAAGGGAAGAAAAATATTAATTTGGTTGCCCTAATTTTGTTTCCAAATGAAAATTAAGTAAACACACTTCATCCCTGTATATAACAATTTCCTTTACAATTAAAACACTAATAACACTACATGAATGTATTGGCATATACAATATACAGTATATAATGTATATGCTGTTTGAGTTCGTAGGACCTTGTCTATGGTGCGGTGCACTGTCACAGAGATTTATTTTATTTTGTACATTATTATGTACACATATATGATTTCTCCTCAATCTCTTGCTTATGTGTAACTTCAACTTTCTATGTGTACATACACATACACACTGAACCAAATTATAAGACATCACATGTAGTCTTAAGTTTAATCAGTCTTGTGGTTGTATGTTAATGCATTACATTTACTAGAAATGCAGAATACAAATTTGAGTCCACAATCTTAACACATATACAGATGCACACAATAGCGCACAAGATAAATGGGTTTCTTACATCAATAGACAGTCCTCTTTACAATTCCAACTAGAAAACAATCTAGTTCATGCTGACTGTGTAAACTGTGATTGTTAATGCTGACAAGTAAAAGTAAAGAGCTGTAGCTACACTTTTTAACTTAACAGATAAACAATCATAAATCTCATAAAATCTTCAACAAATATGAAACACAAAAAAATACACTGACATTTTAGGAAATATGTTTTTTTGCAAGAGTTAGATGAGAACATCAATATCAATTTCATTTCTGTTTGTCAACTACAGCTCCTGAATGGTGTAGCACAAAAACTGGAGGCTGCCTTCCAACAACTCCCAAACTCTTGTTTTGTTTGCCAGATGTATCTTCTGTGTTTAACACATGTGGAAATAGAAAAACTGACTTTGAGTCTTAATGAGCTTGAATCTTAGATAATCATCATAATCATAATCATCATCATAGATTGGAGCTAATTTAGCATAATGTGTGAATGTTCCTTTAGATGCTCTTACAAAATATGCCATGATGATGTAGCTCATCTCATTTGTGTAAATGTCTACCTTGATCTCCTTCCAGAAGAACTTGCTTCTGTCATAGAATCCAGAAAAGTCCTGGAACTGACGCAGAAGTTCAATGGGGGGCTGAGAGCCATAACTGTCCAGCTTGGGCATATTCAGGTCGTCCACAAAGACCACCAACTTCTTATTACCAGGAGCAGCTACAAGGAGTGAGGAGAAAAATGATGACGATAGAAGGAGAAACACATCTAAGGACTGACAGATGTTATTTAGATGTACTGAGAAGAGCAGAAAAGTAAAGGACAATGGTATGAAGAGTGGATGACTAGATGAACAGATAAACTGCCTCCTGCAAGGACACATCCACTGGTTTTTATAAATGTTAGGTCATTAACAATACAGATTTTCTACTTTGCAATATATTAATAATTGTGTAGTAAACCATCTGTAAACCAGTACCCAGGACATTTTTCCTCTTTTTTTCCAGTTTGGATTCAATGATTTCCTGTGTGCGGGCGGATGACGTCTGAGCAGAGAAGTTGATATAAACTGGAAGGTATCCTGCCTTTTCCTGGATACTGTTAAGAAGGCTCCGAGCCACCACGGACTGCAATGGATAGACACAGAGAAATACTGAGACACAATACTGACACCAGTTACTTCTTGTCTAACAAGTTTTACAGTTTACACTATCTGAATTCTACATTCAACATGTAAAAGATATTGGGATGAGGATAATAAAATATAGCAATACCTATATGTACACCTATATGTACTGCTCAAAAAAATTAAAGAAACACTTTGAAAACACATCAGATCTCAATTGGAAAAAAATCATGCCGGATATCCATACTGAAATGGAATGTGTAATATGTTAGGAACAAAAGGATGCCACATCATTTGATGAAAATGAAAATCTAATGAAGGGTCTAAGGATTTCATCCCGATACCTAATGGCAGTCAGGGTGCCATCGTCTATCTTGTACAGGTCTGTGCATCCCTCCATGGATATGCCTCCCTAGGCCAACACTGACCCACCACCAAACCGATCATGCTGAACAATGCTGCAGGCAGCATAACGTTCACCGCGGCTTCTCCAGACCCTTTCACGTCTGTCAAATGAGCTCAGAGTGAAACTGCTTTCATCTGTGAAAAGCACAGGGCGCCAGTGCCGGACCTGCCAATTCTGGTGTTCTCTGGCAAATGCCAGTAGAGCTCC
>JAUMHL010000001.1:21912714-21944439 GCA_032362345.1 Sandelia bainsii
CTCATTGTTGCCCCTTTAGTGCACCTGTTGTTAATTTCATTAACACCAAAACAGCTGACACTGATTAACAACCCCCTTTGCTACTTAACTGACCAGATCAATATCCCAGAAATTTAACTGACTTGATACTATACTCTGAATAAAAGTGTTCCTTTAATTTCTTTGAGCAGTACAGTATAAATTTTTTGTCTTTCATCATATCCACATGGGCGTTGCCACTGCGGATCATGGCTCGCACATTTACTTGGCACAGGTTTTATGCCCATCCTGACACAACCCATCCCAACTGGCACCAAGCTTGGGACCAGCACCACTGGCTTGTGCAGCTTCAGTGGTTGGGGTCTTTGGACAGTGTGGGGGCTGCTCCAAACCCTTATTTGAAAAACATGACCAGGTATTTTATTTGGTGTATTTTCCTATTACTCTTTAACTCTTTGTAGTTATTTAGTTTGTTTCCTGCACATTCTTTGCTATGAAATCCAATGCTGTGGAGTGCATATGAGATGCCTCAAGCTTAACACATGGAATGCGTCCTTGCTAATCTAGGGCAAAAAGAACCACATTAACTTGGTTTGCAGTGACAGTGTATTTACTGAAAGGCCTTGTGATGCAGTGAAGCACTACTGCTGGAAACTGAGCTCAGGTTTCACCGTGGAAGGCCATTGATTTTCCTCTGCACCCAGATGTCCCTTTAGTGTTTTCAAAAGGGCATCAGTGGGCAATATTTATCTGCATAGTACTGTACATAGTTTCTCTTGTTAAATTACTACACTCTGATAGCATCTAAAGTGCTGTATATTACTAATTCTACTATGTCAATCAATCCTTACCTTCCCCACTCCGGTATCACCAGTAAAAAGTACAGAACATCGCACAGATAGCAGTTTCTCCATCAGGTAGCCATAGCGGACAGTGTCTGTGGTAGGAACCAACATCTCAAAAAATGGCTGCTCCCTGTTGTATTCAAACGAAGGGATTATCGTCTCCCAAGGGTCCAGACGCTTGTGGTTAAAGTTCACATACACATTCCACAGGGTACCATACTTCGGGAGCTACACAGCACAGAAAAATGAGCACTGATCAACACACAAATACACACAAACTAAATTTACTCCATTGTTGATTGCTTTTGCAGATTCTGTTTTGTGATGCTTGGGAGGTTTTCCCTGTGAAACGTGAATTTGCATGTATGTTTGTTTACCTGGATAAGTCTGCTACTGATGGGTGCGTGTGCAGTTTACTGAATGAATCTCATGGTAAACACACAAAATGTACACACACAAACAGTTCTCTGACATAACACTTATTTAACATTCATGACAAACACACTACCACAAAATCAACAACATCATCAACTCCTAATGCACACACAGATGAACAGATGTGGATGCATGTGGATGTTGCAGATGCAGCCACCATGAACAATTCAGTTGTTCACTCGTATTCTTATGCAAGTGAGTCATGTTCCTACCCCACTGTGCTCTGTCTCTGTCAGTAAGATATTCCCTCAATACATCTGCCCTACCACCAGCCAAGTCAGACCTCTCAAACAATTAACTTTCCATTTCCTGTTAGGCTGAAGGACTCATAATATCAGCCTCCTCATATCTCCACGTGTCATTCTTTGCAAATTCCAATCATTCTATAATCATAGTAGGCAAGGTAGAACAATCATATGCAAGACTTTTATAACGTTGGCACAAAACTCATCCTTTTATCTGATTTACTTTTCCAATATGTTCCTTGTAGACCACCATGAAGATATTCCTAAAATGTAAAATATGCCTGCTTTTTCTTAATGTCTTATTTTCAAATGATAACATTGAATCCTGCTTTAGATTAACTGTGCTCCAGCTACAGTACATACAGAGTCAAAAGTACTTTGATTTAATATACTGTATATTACCTTCAGGCCTTTTCACAATTTCACTCAAATACCAGAAAACAAGTTAGAATACAGATCTGACTCAGTAATACAGATGAGGGATAAAATATACCATGAAAGATCAGCAGCATAGTACAAGTCGCATACGGTGACATCATTGCCTAAATCGGCGTATTAATGTTAATAATAGGTAATGTATAAAGTTATAGTGTAAAAACCTTTAAGGCAGCTTTTAAATATATTTAAATATCTTTGTACTTACCTTAGCATTGTTGTTGTCTTCAAATTGCTCTGTCACAAATGAGTCGAAAGCATCCCAGTGAGAACTGGTCAGGTTGCCGCCTATTGCCCACAGGTAGCAGAATATGAAGGTCTGACATAATATACTGTTGAGATACTTGGGATCCTGACACCAACACACACAAACACAAAAGAGGAACAAGCTCAATCAGTAAGTCAGTGTGGTCTAAATTAAACTACAAACATAAGCTACAATATTCTCTTGTCAAAAACTGATCATAATCGTCTTTACAGAACTTTGATTGTGTGAAACTGTCAAACTGGTCTTTGTGTGGCACCAATTGAAATAGACTAAAACGACAGTAAACGTTGTGTTTAATGTACCATTTTGAGGTCTGGCCCTCCTTTGCCCAGCAGCAGTGCCTCCAGCAGGGAGCACAGTGTGGTGACTTTACTGATGTCCACCTGGCGAATCGCCTGGGAACAATGCTTCAACACAAACTGAAGACCCTTCTCCACATATTGCTCAAACAGCTCCAGCAGGTACTGGCACACTGGGTCTGGGAGCTAAAGAGAAAGCAGGGAATGAAGGAAGAATACTAAATGAAAGAATTATACTTTTATTTTTCATTTAATGTAATGTTATTTTGTTATTATGTTCAGTTTTAGAGCTTTTAGTTTCTTATTTCTTCTGCAAGTTTTTTTGTATATTTTGAATGTATGCATAGCTGAATATATTAGGTAGGAGATGATTCTTTATTGGTGTGTGCAAGTGTATTTGTGTACATATAATATATTTTACAATAATTGTATTTTTCACTGTGCAAATAAAAAAATTAAAACATGGACATAGGCTGAGGCGGTTAAGCTTGCACAATCCTCTTTATGAAAACCTTTATCTACATAACCACTGAAATAATATTAACAGGTACAGCCTGGGGAAATGTATTAGACAGAGGAAAAATAAGAATTACAATAAATATGGGTTATCTTCTCTCTGTCCCTGAGAGACACAGAGAATCAGACTTCCTCAGTTAAAACAGCTAACTGAAAATCAATACAAATTTAATTAAAAACTGAAATAAACTCTAATTCCAACACATTTGATGAAAGTATAATCAAAGTTATCCCAGACAAAGCAGAATGCAACACTTAAACTAACAAAAGAAAGCCCCTACCCTGAAGTAGCTTAATAGAGAGGCTGAACTAAACAAAGGATTGAGATAAATGCGGAGAGAAAATAGAAGGCAGAAGCAAGTAAGACAACAAAAGCGGCAAATTAAAGTTAAGTACACACTCAACAAAGAAGAAATAGGCTCAGTCAATTAGACATCAAGACAGAGAGACAGTTGATAGGAGCAAGAGGTTCACAATTAATGTTGCAAGCTATAAACTTTGAAGTGATGTGCTGTCATCAATGTTTATGCTGATGCTGAAGTTGTACTACTTGTACAGTCTGAAAAGGTACATTACCATTGATATATCAGAGCACACACAGTCAAGAACACTCAGCACACACAAAAACTTTTGACACTGTGTTTGACGTTTAAACAAATGTTTGAATCAGTTTTTAAATAAACCCAGAGGAAATGACAGAGATACAGCATGCACAACCTTGTCTCCAAGACCACTGATCCATGTCTGCACATAGGGCATCCACTTGAGTTCATCAGGATCAATATATACCATCCCACAGCGACTGACTGTGGCTGGAGATGCCACAGCCAAGTCCTGGACCTGAAAAACACAGTTAACGAAGATATCTGAATAAAGTGATGGAGGATAGGAGCCCCAAATACTGTAGAATCGCTTATTAATTTGCTAAAACATATGCTGCTTTAATTATATTCAGCTCTAACCTCAAACACCATATGTATAGATGGCGTAAGTTTGATTCGCTCGCTGTTAGCCAGACAGAGCATCTTGTTATCGTCAAGTACTGTATTCATGTTCTCAATCCACAGAGCATCAACCGGCCCGTCACAGATCACCCATTTGTGGTCGTCACTTGTGTCACTGACTGCATCACGGACACTCAGAGCCATCAGTCCATCACGCCACTCCAGGGTCAGTGTGTTAACCTAAGAGTTGAGGTGAATAATTAATGTGTATAAAGAAAAAATTAAGAAGTAACTATATTATTTATACTCCTGTCTACAGTACCTCTCCATAGAGCTCTCCCATTGTGACAGATTTTGGGTTGAGGACATAGGTCTTGACAGGCTGATAGAAGGGGTTGGCAGCATTGTGCCCTGTGCGATGGAGGGTCTCCAGTGTGTTTGCCAGGATGGTGTAGACGGTGGTCTTACCTCCACCAGTTGGTCCGACCAACATCACACCGTGACGCACTAACATGGTCTCATAAAGTTGAATCACCTGGCCGTAAGAAAAAGCAGAAAAAATGTTGTAAACATTGGCCTGTTCTACACATAAAAGCCAAAATAAAATCCAGTATCTACAGGTTCACTACTGTAACCAAATAAAACTACTAAAAACAGCTAAATTCTATTCCAGCACATGGCCCTAGTGCCATAGATACTCAGTTCTACACCAAATGAGTATGAACCCAAAGCTGCAGAAAATACTCAGAAATGCACAATTCACTGTATTTACTTTACAATACAGCCCATAAAGATATTTCATATTTCTCATAACAAACTATTTATTTCAAACATGTTTTTAAAGTTTTACATCAACTGGGTTTTGGGTTAACACAGTGAGAAAGAAGTCAGAAAATATGGAGTAACATTTTAACATGCTCTTCTCATGTTGTAATCATGCAGAAACAATTAAAATTCTCTGACTCGTTAGAAGGATGAGCCTCACTCAAAAATGTTTAAAGCAAATATCTCTGCACTGCTGGTGGTTTTCAATAAATCTATGTCCCAGCAGGCTTAGACAGCTTCGACATCTCCACACTAACATATGTTTTGCTTTCAAGAAAAAAAAAAAAATCATATTACAAATTAAAAGTTACATATTATATCTCTATGGTGTATATATTGTATTTTCTAATAATTCTTAGTAAATTATTTATGAGTTTATAATTAAATAAATTCAAAATAATAATAGAACATAATTTGTACCACTTTTACTGTACCTTCTTGGTCATACTGGGAAGTGGCTGCAGGTTTCGCTTAACCAGAGACTCCAGAATGGTGGAGTGAAGCACACCATAGTCATGCTCAGGGATACACACACCAGGGAACAGGTCAGACAGGATACCACTGCAGTGCGGGACAGCATAAAACACACACATACACTGTACACTCACACAAAATTGAAAATAACTGTTCTCATGTACAGTATAACAACATAAAAAACAGTACAACTCACTGCAATTTATCTTACACAGTGCTGGAGTTCATTTCAAATGACTTTCTGTTTCCCACCACAGTATGTATGCATTCAGAGAACCAAGTTAACTGTACTTCTCACCATATTTGATAGACTCACCCAAACAGCACAGCATCATCCGAGAGGAACTTTGGGAGGTTGGAATCCCTCAGTGCTCTGATAAGTACCACGTCTTCACTGAGGTGGGGGTTATCTCTCTTCAGAGACCTATGAACACATACATCACTGCTTTACAATTTGCATTCATTTTATGTCGTTTTTTCAAAATAGACTCATTACAAATACAAAGGCAATAAAGACAACAAGCAGCCAACGTAAGCTAATAATTGAATACTGCACAACCTGAGTTTCACAACAAGCTGGCTCCACTTGACTGTATAAAACAGGGTAAAAAAACCATTAAGGTACGAGATAATGAATGTGTGCTTAGCAGGCTCAGAGGAGGAATATCTAGGCAAAGAGAAACAATGAATCACAAGTCAATTACAACAGTTCCCTGAGCTTCAGCTAATAGCCAACAGGCAAAAGCATGACTTTCACTACATATGGTCAAGAGCATCCATTAAAATCTATTTGTGCTCCCATACAGAAAAAAAACAATTGTCTTTTTGCTGTTCTCAAATCTTTCTTTTGCCTACCTAATCTTGTTCTTCATGTGTCTTAATGCTTAACCATTTGAGGTATGTGCATGCACATTTGACCAAGTGAAGGAATTTCACCCAGACACAAAGTGAAATTAGTGCTTAAGAGAAACGGTGCATATTTTCCTTTATCGGTGGATTAAAATATTTGCTAAAAATGTGAGTTCAGCATCAAACATTGGTGTTGACAACAACTGTTTCTGCAGTGCATTAGAATAATACAGCTATGTGCTGACTGAGTAGCAGATTTTACATTTAACAATCATAATCTTTCACTGCACACTCTAATATACATTGGGCCTAAATATACTGAATGTATTTAAGTGTGCATCTGTGTGTCAAAGTCACAGTGAAATCAGAGACATTCCAGAAGAATGAAGTTGGCTGTTTATCTCTGTCTAAAATTCAATGCGGGTGTGTATCAGTGTATGTAAGACTGCGATGATCTAACCCAGCCATGACCAGAACAGACTTGACGGCTCTCATGCCAAAGTCATAGTGGTCCTGCTGGGACAGCTGCTCAGAGCACAGCTTGTACATCTGGGTCATCTTCCTCGCTAGGGTCTTACTGGACTCGAATCCTTCCGAGTACAAAATCACCTGGAAAAAGCGAGGGGGAATGGCAAATTGACATGAAAAGAAAATAATCTAGCATATATAACAACACACATATATACACACTCACAAACACAACCTGTTACCTCAGCAATGAGTGCATAGTTTGGAACCATCATGGCTATGGGTCTAAAGAGAGCTTTGAGATTGTCAGGTAGCTCTGTTCTGCCAGCGTAGCCTGGGTTCATGGTGATGAATGCAGCACACGTCATCACCAGCTTGATCTCCCGACCCTCAAATCGAAACCTTGACAGCTGCATAGCAAACACAGTTGAGTGAGATGTCTTAAACATCGTAACAAGCAAGTAAAGTGCAACTGTAACATAAGTCCTTTATGTTATCTGTAGTGGCTCCCAAGCTGATGGTCTTTTAATCATCTCCACCAACATTAGACTAGCTGGCTGGCTGGCTGTTTAGTGTGACGTCACATAGCAATCACTTCCATTCATCCATTTAAAGATAATTATTGGTGTGTTATGACAGATGTAAATATATACACTCAGTAATTCATAATAACAAAGTGAAAACATGTTGCTGAAATGTCTCATTCACAAAAGAAATCAGACCCTGTATTTGTGTACTTTGTAGAAGCCCTTGGACAGCAATTACAGTTTTGTTCTTGGGTACGTTTCTACAACCTTTGCACACTTGGATTTGGATAGTTTATCTAATTATCTGCCACAGAGGCAAAAGAATTGGATTTTATTTCCTTGGCTTGGTCTACAGTGCTGCGAAAGTATTGGCCTACTTCCTGATTTTTTGTCACACTTAAATGATTCAGATTAACAAACAAAATTTAATATTACACAAAGTGAGATGAGTCTTTCACATTGTTGTGGGGAAATTTTGGCCCACTCTTCTTTGCAGAATGGCTTTAATTTTGCCACATTGGAGGGTTTTTGAGCATGAACTGCTTGTTTAAGGTCAAGCCACAGCATCTCAATTGGATTTAAGTCTGGACGTTACATTAATAAGCAAAAGTAAAAATAAAATAGTTTTTTTTAGCAAAAAAAAACAAAAAACTAATACAAATACTTTTTTACAGCACTGTAAACAGATAGTTCCTTGGATTCCATGTCTTGGTTTTTGTCCTAATGTGCAGTGTTGATTGTTGGGTCTTATATTTGTGCCTTTGTCTGTGCCTTTCTAGACTATGTATAATTCAATTTGCCACTGCTGGACCCCAGTCACGTTTTAGACACATCTCAAGGACAACCAAAGCAAAAAAAAAAAAATCTTACATTCTGTTACATTCAGAGGCGACTGTAGTTATACAAAAGATGTGAAGCTAACAAAACAATTTTACCAGGTTTCGTAACAATATCTATTCATCAAGTGACTGACTTTCTGTGGAAGGGTGTACCTTCGCAGCTTTAGCATTTCGTATGGTTATGAGTTGCTGAGCAATGACGGACAACACTTCAATGTCTATTCGGTTAAATTCATCAAAACAACACCAAGCTCCCGACTGAGCAAGCCCGCTGAAGAAACGACCCATCATCTGGAAGAGAGACATGTGACTGATTAAAAAGAGGACACAAAAATAGAACAGGTAGATCATAATGCAGTGACATATAAAAGTATAGGTTATCAATTACATTCTTTAAAGAATGGTTTCATTTTTTGTTTTGTATCAATAATTACATTGATACACATAATAACCTTAAAATCAGCTTGGGATCAGCCCACTCTGTGGAAACTGAGTGTAAAAAAATGTAAAATAATAAAATAATGTGTGTTCAATGTGTACGTCTCATGGACAGTAGTATTAAATGTAAATTTTATGTTTCTAATGTGTCTAATGCACAGTAGAGCTTGGCATTAACACACAGAAGAGGGCTATGATACTAACCTGGCTAAATCAAAGCACTTCACATTTCAGGTGTCTGCTAGCAATCACTTTCCAGTGACAGCTTTCCAGCTGTCTTGTTGGTATGTGCTTTCAGTTGTACTGACTCCACAACACAACACTATTTAACACTGAATTGGAATGCAGAGTGTGTCTCAAGATAAAGACTCAGTCTGATGTTTTGGGGCTACTAAAAATACAGATTTTTTCTAGAGGTTATTACTTATGGATGACATATCAGCATTTTCAGTGTGTGACATCGGATTATAATTGATTATAAATGAATGATTTACACAACAAATGACTTAAAAGATCAATCAAAAGAGCCGTCAATCAGCTTAGTCAGTCAGTCATCCAATCATGTGTGGTGAATCTTGAATTTCAAATTATTTAGATTTGGCCTTTCTCATTAATTCAAAAAATACAAATAACGCATTTTAGGTCATTATCAGCTAAATACAACAATATGAATGACTTATGTTCCATAAATGAAGGGGCAGACATACAATACTTGAGAATTTCTTAATGACCACAAAGAAAAAGCACTAAAACAGCTTAAGACAATGTTTTGGTGGTAACTAAAACAGATAACGAAGGGTCTGTATTTCAGTGCTTCAACTGGCACAGGTCATGTGGTTTGAATGCTTTTGTCATAGTGCCATCTAATGGTATCACCTAACAGTTACAGTCAGAATGAGACGGAGAGTTTTCCAGACTGAATTCAAATATAGCAAACACATTCAGTCTCAGTGAAAGTTATTAAAAACAAAAGGGGAATACAGAACATGTAAGTGCAATAAACAAGCATCCAAATGTCCAAATATGAATTACAGATGAATGCAGTTTGTCATTGCTGACCTTGTAGTCGAGGCCATCAGAGCAGTTGAAGACCACACACTGGATGGCCAGGGCCTTAGCCAGGTCCTTGGTGGTCTCTGTTTTACCTGTCCCCGCTGGCCCAGCTGGAGCACCACCCAAGTCCAATTGGAGAGCTCCCATCAGACACAGGTAGCAACGGTCCTGCACATGGAGCAGGATCAGTCACAGAACAGAAGTAAGATTTTGGGTGTGACTGTTAAACAATAATGAAAATTTCAACAAGATAACAGATAAACACATAATATGCTGCATGTTTCTGTTCTGCATGTGCACTGTGGTTCATGTCTGTGGCTTTGTGAGCAATCTAAATGAACTATCACAGTACACATGAGAATCTGCTATAGTGGCAGTTTGTCTAACTGGTGAGGAAATTTGTGCTTCTAGTTTTCATGTACAGTGCTGTGGAAAAAGTATTTACCCACTTCCTTTTTGAATACTTGTCACTTACATGATTCAGCTCATCAAAAAAATTTCTATTACACAAAGATAACCCGAATAAATACAAAACGCAGTTTTTAAACGATGATTTAATTTAATTTAGGGCCTGCCTGGCCCTATGTGAAAAAGTAATTGCAACCTAAACCTAATAACTTTTTCACAGCACTGCATTGCCTTAATGTTAAATTTTGTATTACCGTGAGTGGTGTGATGACAAGCCTGGGACAGGCTCCCAAGTATTCATAGCCGTAAATGTAAGTAGACAGAGCCATTGTGGCTACGCAGTTGTCCAACTCCAGGTCCCAGTAATAGCGTAGCTGTCTCTGCCATTCAAAGTTAGACTTAGTGTCCACCTGAAAAAGAAGGATGATGTTATTCTAAGGTAGTTAGCTGTTAAAAGTTATTATAAAAGTATCATTTCACAGCATGAAAAGACAAGTAGAGACAAGAACTGCTTGATGACAGTTGTCTTTGTCCTTCTGCGCTAACACTGCAATATTGTACCTTCTGTCGGACTAGATCTGTGACAATGTCTCTGGCATGGACATCGATGGTGATAAGGGCAGTGATGATGTTACGGTGTAAAATAGGGAGCTGTCCTCGCACCAATGCTGCAAGGGCATTCAGCCTCTGGAATACAAACAAACAAACATAAGTGTTAATAAATAAATAAATAATTTTATCCAATCTAATTTTTAACCAGTGCAGTTTACATCAACATTGGCAAGTTCAAATTCCTGCAGGCCAGCAAAGTGGTCATGGTCTCCCTCAAGACAGGCGTCCATATCCCTGCACCACATCATCTGTGAGATGGTCAGCACCACCTGGTGGGCAAACAGACAAACTGATTAGAAATGCTTGTCTCAGAAAAAAAGGTGACTGAGCATGAAGCCTCATCTGAAATGATGGAAATCAACTACAGACTCGATCCAGGCTTTAGACAACAGCAATAATTCTAAAAGTGTTGGTTCTGTAGCTTCTGTAAGTGAGCAAACAGAGAATTACAACTGCTCTCACTGAAAACATATGTCTAAAAGTGTAATTTATTGGTAAAAACGCATCAACATCAACCCATGCAAATCCAGTTTACTGTACTAGCAATTATACAGAAGTCTGTTCCTCAAAAATGTCCATGTTTGTGTGTGTATGCATGCTTGTGTGAATATAAGTCTTTATGAAGTTAAGTCAAAAACTTTTTGTTCACTACCATTGTTATGAGGACATTCTGACCAATTCAGTATTGTTTGAGGGTTAAGACTAGGCATAAGGTTAGGATTACACTACACTGTTTACAATGGGCTTAAGTGAAGGGTTCAGAAGTACACATTTAGTTGTCATGATTAAGGTTAGGGAATGCATAATGTCACTGAGTGTCTGTGTGTCACCTGTGTGTGTGTGTTTACCTGCGATGGATGTCCAGACACCACCCATTCCTCCCTAGACTTCACCTGGTAGTCTGCAATTGCAGCTTTGCTGAGGCGCCGCAATGAGACGAACATAGCCTCCTCCACTTTACAAAGCCAGTCTTCAACATTGCCTTGTGCCTTTAAACCTTTAGTCAAGCCCACCTACTCACAGAGGAAGACAAGATCAGTTACAGTTAAGGATATGGTTACATCTGTTCTGTGTTTTTATTAGAGGTTCACTGTGAATTCTTATTGCCAGTTCTCACAGCCTGTGTTTATCCTTTGTGACTGATGAACTGGAAGGATGAAAACTAATAACGCTTTGTAGCCATAACTTACAAGCCCTACGTCTTGTAGAGCGAGTGAATGAGCAATCAGTGCAAGCAAAATTGTCAGTGCACTCAAAAATCATCATGCTTGTTGCAGAATTTGAGATGTCAAACATACTACAGGGATTGCTGTGGTATACTTGATTAGTATATACTATGAGAAAGGACTGGGCTCCACTAGGTACAAAAACAATCTAAATCCAGAGCAAAAACCATCAGCAGTAACAGAATAGACCTATGGTGGAGGACAAGGCTTCCTACACTGGCAGACTAGAATTAGCTGCTATCCACTTTTTTTATGTTTGTGACAAACCAGCACATTCTTAACAGTTCAGTAGTTTCCAAAGGAAATACTATATAATGGATTAATTATGATTAATCACTGCAAATAAGAACGCCTACTTTTTGCTTTAATTACTGCTTGAACATGTTATTGCATTCTGTAATTTGACAATTCCTTTTATGCAAGCACTCCTACTCCTTTAGGGTTGTCTAAGTAAGAAGTATGTGAGAAGTCACTCAAGATGCCAGACAACTGGTTAACTATTGATATAGTTTGTATGATAAGGAAAAGAAGCATAAAAGTGTATTTTCCTTTTTCACTTCCTCTCTCTCATTCTCAGCTACAACAAGGGAATCCCTTTCCCCTTGACAGGGGAAGCAAAACACAGTCTGAGAAAATGATGGCCAAAAGTGTTAAGGTTACTTAAACCTGACCTTTTCTCCCTCAGGAGAGACCATATACAGTATGTCTTTACTGTAAATGGTCTCCTGTTCTCCAGCATCCAGAGTAGTTCCTGTAGCAGCAGAAGGTTGTTCACATAATAATGCAAACTCTAGCCATGTAATTGCATCAAAACACTTCCTGAGGTGGGGCTGCACGGCCTGAGGGTTTCTTGTCTGGGCCAAGATCTTTAGGAGCTCATCATTGGACAAGAAGTAGAACCTGCAAGGAAAAGATTATTATATTTAAACTAAACTATTTAAACCAGCAACTGGTGGCAGAAAATGCAGAGTGATATACCATATACTGCATATTATACTATTACTACTCAAAATCCAATTGTATTTATTAATATCAAAATTAGTTTGTGCATAGGGAAAACTGTTAAGCAAGAAAGGAAGTAAAAAATAAAGCAAGTTTAGAATGATAGTAAAAAGTACCATGGTAAAAGTCTGTTTTTCTGAAACAGTGTACCTGGGGAAGGTGACTCTCTTTGACTCCAGATAAGCTTCCAAACACTTTTGTATCTCATCCAAAAGAGCATTGTTGTTCCGAAAAGTCTCCAATAGATCTGTACAGGACAAAACAACAAGTCTGTGTGCAATGTGACAATGTTTTTTTCGTGTGCATGTGTGAGCATGTGTACCTATCTATCCACATCTGTCCACATACACATGTATTTTTGTCTATTATTCTACCCATGCTGTAAGGTCACCTACCAGGCTGTGTGGCTGCTTTAAGAGCATTGGGCATTTTTTTCACTCTTGCCATGATCTCCTTCCAAGACTTGTCCACCTTTAGAAACATCTTGGACTCAGCAGGCAGCTGCCTCTTAATGTCTGGGGCCAAGAAGATACTCTCTAGGTACAGCCAGTTCCTTTGGCATGTAAGCCACTCATCCTACAAAAGGAAGATTCAAAGAGGTAATGAGATGTAAAAGAAACAAACAGGACTGGAGGGTAAATAGCAGTTAGAAGGGAGAATTAAAGAGAAATTCATGAATAATCTGCAGCTGTTCAGTCTTTCTTGACAATAACTGAAGTGTATAACTCTTAACAAAGCATAACTACTTTTGCAGCCACTAGGGAGAGCAACTGTGTAACATTTGAAACCAAATTCAAATTCAAAACCTGCATTTAGCAAGGCCTGAAGCTGAATGAAATATATGCCTTTATATTCTACTCCTTTACCAGTGTTTGGTTGAAGAGGTTCAGCTGTCTCAGAAATTTGTCCACCTTGAGCTTGATGGGAGCTACATAGCGAGAAGATGCTGCTGTACCCACATTGATTATGCTGTCATCCAAGAGTACCTTTGCAGCAGACAAACGCGGAAACACACAATTAAATATACTGACACATTGCTGGTGTTTTAAAACAGATTGACTTGTTCTGTTGCGAGTTCAGGATGTTACCACCTGGATCTCATCAGTCCCGCCCAGGATAAAGACTTCTTTGGCGTCACCATGAGACAGCACAGTGAACTCTGTGGTCTTCCACACATCCTCCACCTGCATGGTTCATTGAGAGGGCAAAGAGTAAACAACAGAGGGTCACTGTAATTTATACCTGAAACATGTTTTTGCATGCCACTCTTTTTAACTAACACATCCTCCACAAAATACACACACAGACATAATTTTCCTCTTGTGTCTGTCTTCTCCTTTTTATCAAAACTGTCAGTCTGCTATGGTGGAGAGTGCATTGCTTTGAAAAATGTAGTGCCAATTACTTGCAGCACCATTTTGCCTTTGTGATGCATTGGCAATGGTTGCCAAAACAAAGGGTGTGTACCATAAGCCGCATTTTAAAATGTAGAAATTGATGTGATTCGCAGAGGTAACTTGAGTCATATTCGTCATTAAATTGGTATATGCGGGTGCAAAAATTATATCATTAAAAGCGATTCATGTTTTAACAGACAGAGTAGTGTGGTTCAATTCTACTGCAGTTTCTTCAGTAAATATACTATACATGGACATATAGTATCTTTGTACATATCCATAGCTATGCCACGCACCTTTGCAATAATTGCCTCCACTGACGCCTCTCCTGAAGCCTGTCCTGACACCTAAAAGTTAAGAGTTGAGTTAGTTCTGTTTACCCAGGTAACATAAAGATACAGCATATAACATGTTTTGAATATTTTTGTATGCATATACCCCAAGACTTGTCTTAATGTGAAGAGGTGATTTCGACCTGTGACAGCATACTTATTGAGCAGCACTGGCAGCAGTGCAGAGATATTCACTAAAAGTGTTTGCATGAGGGTCTTCTTCTAACCAATAAGATAATTTAAATCATTTCCACTTGATTAGCAAGTTTTGGAACATTTTCTTTTACTGTAATTTCATAACAATTACTACCTGAAGCACTGACCAGGACGCAAAAAAGTATAGCAGAGAATATCTGAGCAAAGCAGAGCAGGGAGAGGGAGGGCTGGGTTAGGTCTCATGGTAACGCTAGCTTAAGTTGCATACTGCAGCTTTAAGACTACTAAACATAGTTAAATATATCCAGCTTGTGTATTTGTGTTCACCTCTTTGGTCTTAATCTGACAATATAAAATAATGAGTTTCACATAAGGCAGTAGGTTGAATTAATTAATTAAGGACACGCAGTACCCTTTTACAGAGTTAACAATCAGAGGTGACTGGAGGATAGTAAGTGAAGCTCACATATTTAACTCTATTCATGTGTTACCTCCTGTATCTCCACACCATAGGAGAAGACACTGAGTTCCTCCAAAACAGCCACAGTAAGCTCTTCCACATTCAGGGATGTGCCCACAACAGACGCCAGGGTCTTCCAGTGTTCTGCCTTCATACATGGGTTGCGAAGATCAGTGATCACAGGCAGCTAAAAGAAAACACGTTAATATGGTTAAGACAGAGTTTAACGCAAACTGGGTGTATCATCAGTACTTATTTGCTCTCCATGTTTGGAACATTTGTAATAACATTAACTGTGTTGTCCCTCAAACTGTACACATTTATGTCATACAACACAGAACACTTTGTCCTACCCACCCTCTGCTTCATGACTTCCACCTTTTCCCTCAGATATGGCACCACATTGTTACGTGGCAGACCCTTCTCCAGCTGGTTGACGTATTTGCTATATTTGTTGACCTGTGAGCTGAACTGCTCCAGGTCCAGTTGTTGTAGTGTGCTCTAGGGAGGAGTGAACGCAGGTGAACTCAATAAAGCTTAGAAAAAAGGAATAGCTGCTTACGTGTGTCAGCACATTATACTGTATGCATATTCAAGTTTACACTAACAGGACAACTGTGTTAAGTGCACCTCACCTGCCGCCATCCATCCTGCAATACATCCCATTTCTCTACAGAGTCCCATAACAGCTGCTTCAGCCTATACTCTGCAGTTATATCCTCCAGGGCATCAAAACTGGTCACCTCCACCTAATTCATGAGAACATAGAACGGACAACACAAAAAATGTAATTACTTTACTTGTTTAATTGGAAAGATCATTTTGAATTACATATAGAATGTACAGAATTAGAGTACCTTGAATTTCTGCTGGTAGGAAGTGTAGGTGGAAGCCTGGGACTGAATCCCATCTATGGAAATCTGGATCTCCTCCAGCAGCAGATGCACTTGGGAGGACTCCGCATTTATGTCTAAAATTTGTGGATCCTAAATAAAATTAATATAAAATTAAAAAAAGGTAAACAAGTAAAAATTTAGAAAAGAAATAGTCACTACATAGATACACCTTGAGTAACAAGCGTTAGCATGAAAAACAACCTATTCATAGGTTGTGAACTAAATCTAGGAACGTTTCTAAGTTCTATTAATAGCTATAATACAATAATTAATTCAGCTCCACCTACCTGTAACTTAAGCTTGATGTTCATGACCTCCTTATTCAACTCCTTTATATCTTTGTGCAGGGAAGTGCAAAACTTCTCCATGCTGGCGTCTCTCTCCGCCACTGCCTTATCAATGATGCCATGTAATGAGTTAATGGAAGGTTGCAAGGTGGCAAAAACAACCAGGTCCTCAGGTGGCATGGGAATTGAGTACATGTTGACAAGATTGTACATCTGACATACTGTCTCTTGCTCTGCCTCTAACACTGTAATCTGGAAAGAGGGAGACAAAGAAAGTGAGGGTGTTGAGTTTAGTAGGACGGAGTCAAACACAAAAAGTCAAAAACAAGAGAAAGGTAGAAGGGGAACAGCAGAGAAGTTGATGATATTTTAAATAACTTGTCTTGATTTTGTTGAAATCTTACCCTTTCCTGTATCTCATCCAGGAATATGAGGGAGCTTGCTAACTCAGCTGTAGTAGAGGGAGTAAACTCTAGTTTAAACTGGGCTTCACAAGCTTCTGCAATGACAGAATCTAGCTTCTTCTTAGCCAGCTGGGTGAGCATCTCGTTGATGACCTGGAGACGAGATTCAGAACAGAGCAATTATTTCTATGTGCCTTTAACATTTTTGTATGGTGAAGTATTTCTTCTAGTCAGATCACTCACTGGGGCACTGGACCATAGCCAATACTTTAATTTCAATGAGATATATTAAAAACCCAGAAAAACCTAGCTTGCTCAATTCACTTTTTCGTCACGGTGAAAGACTTTTTCTTATGCTCAAGCCAACTATGGTGAAACAAAAATGTTGAATACTAAATCTGTCTACTGTATATCAATTAAATTTGGCTAAATGTGTGCGTGTGTGTGTGTGTGCAGATTCTGTGTCCACATATGACTATCCACACCTCTAGACAGCGAAGGGGGGAAGATATAAGCTTCTTTTTGAGCTTTGTTTTGTCCACAAGCAGCAAACCAAGATGCCTCTTTTCCTGGATGGCTAAGGCCTCCTTGTGCTCACTGTGGTATAACTCCAGTGTTTTTTTAAAGAAGGACAAACCTGTGAAATGAGTTACAGTCATCAATCTAAAACAGCCTTTTTATGTACTTGTTATTTTGCCTGCTTAACTACAAATTGTTGTACAAATTGTCAGTATGTGCTTACTGCTTGACTTTCAGATTTTATTTTCTTTATTGCAGCTGTTTAAATAGTATATATACATATATGTATTATATAGGGTTTGATATTTTTAACAGTGCTGCTTGTGAATGTAAACCAGGTACCGTTATGCTCCAAAGTTAGTACCCTTTCTTTTAATTCTGTGTTTTTTCATGTAAAAACGTAATAAAAATCATCTGATCGGAGAGGTTCTTGGTATTAGGCAAATAAAACCTCAGATGAACAAGATTTGTTTTCCCACTGTACCATTATTTATTTAACAAAAATGATAAAGAGAAAAAAAATAAAACACGTGGACATAACTCAGTACCCCCTTAAAGGTTACACAGGATAAGAGGGTAAGCTGCAGCTAGGTGCTGCTAATCATCAGCCCTTGGTTAATTGATCATCAGCAGGTGTGCAGACCTCTACAAAAGCAAAGTTTGTTTGTCTGGAGCTTTCACTTGTTTGTTAACACAATGCCAAGAGGGACAGACATAAGCAATAACTTTAGAGAGGCAAATGTTGCTGCCCATCAATCTGGAGTCTGGGTTTTAAAACCTTTTCCAAACAATTTGCCAGGATCAAGGACGTTTTGCCAGGAGAAAGCCTCTTCAGTCTAAAAGAAAACATGAACACACAACTGATGTTCACAAAACTTCATCTGAACAAACCAAGACTCCCGGAACAATGTCCAATGGACAGATAAGACCAAAGTGGAGTTGTTTGGACTTAATGTCCAGCGCAATTTTTGCTGAAAACCAAACACAGCATTTCAACAATAACACCTAGAATCAACATACCTACAATCAACCACTGTGGTGGAGAGGTGAGAATTTGGGCTTCTTTGCAGCCACAGAACCTGGGTACCTTTCAGTCATTGAGTCGACCATGAACTCCTCTCTATACCAGAGTATTCTAGAGGCAAGTGTGAGGCCATATGTCCCACAGCTCAAGCTTGGTCACAATTGGGTCATGCAACAGGACAGCGATCTGAAGCACACCAGTAAATCTACATCAGAATGACTACAAAATAAAAAGCAAAGTTTTGGAATGACATAGTCAAAGTCCAGACCTCAACCCAATTGAAATGCTGTGGTGGGACCGTAAGAGAGCTGTGCATAAGCAAATGCCCAAAAACCTCAACGAACTGATGCAACGTTGTAAAGAAGAGTGAGCCAAGATTCCTCCACTAAGGTGTGGGAGGCTGATAAAGTCTTACAGGAAACAATTAGTTCAAGTTATTGCTGCTAAAGATGGGTCTACAAGCTGTTGAAATGTAGTTATGCCCAGAAGAAAAAAGTTATATGTTCTTGTTCACCTGAGGTTGTATTTACCTAGTATTAAGACCCACTATGTTCACATAATTTTTATTGTGTTTTTACACAAAAAAAAATTAAAAGAGGGGTTAAAAGTCATGGCTTTGTTCATTGAAATGTTATGGGGCATATGTAGTTTATAAACTGTAAAATAAAAATGTAGTAACATGCACAAGTGTGCATGAGCAAAGTGGTGATACAATGCACATTTCTTATTATACCACTCTGCTGGCTGACAATTGGCAGAGGCAATTCACCATCACAGGAAATCAACAAGAAAATAAAAGGAAGAAATTACAATTGTAAATATTAAAAACATTGGCTTTACAAATGTATTTTGGGGAAGAAAAGACATGAAAACACCATAAGTGCTGGCAGCAGAAAGTGTATCTGGTAACAAAGACAACTTTCTTTAAAAAAATAAATCACTATTCTCAACTGAATTGCTCTTTGTGTTGTGAGTGGGAGATGTTTTACAAAAAACAATGTCTGTGTTGATAAAATATACATCACCATGATCCTGTTGCCGTATCGCATCCAGATCCAAACTGTCATTCTCCTTATAGAAAAGTCGGAAACGCTCAAACGTGTGTGAATATACTTTTGCTGCATCAAAGGCAAATTGGAGTGATTCCTAAGTAGATAACAAATCACACTTATAAACACATAAAAAACATGGTATAAACAAGATAGAGCTAGAAGAAAGGGCAAACTACAAACTAACCTTAATCTTTTGGATAATACTTTGAAGGTGGCCATCAGACTCTATGATAGATTCCAAACTGGGGGCCTTCTTATATTTATGATCTATTTTCTAAAAGTTAACAAATGCACACAAAATTACAATATCACTGATTAATTACAGTGTAAAATCTAACAGTACAGTCATGTTTTCAACATATTAGCATTAACAACAACTAGGTTACTACCTCAGATTCTCCAGACTGTGTCACTGAATCAAACTCAGGATGCGTCATAAGTGTATTAACTGACATCACTGTCTTCTCAAATAGTCCAATGATCTCTGCAATAGTCTCCTATAGGAAATACCAAATATACAAAAACACACTGTGTTTAGCAGTATAGTGTATAGCAAATAAATGCTAATAAATAACATATAAGTAATATAGTGCAACAGATTTTAACAGTTAGGAAAACAAACTTGAAAGTTCTCCTCAGAGGGTTTGTATGTCAAAGCATTGGTGTCCAGCATCAGCTCAGAGATGAAGATAGGTTGGACATGGCATGGAGTTTCTGACTCGAGAGACTAATAAAGACACACACACAAACCAAAGTCAATTCTGGTCTTTGTCTTTTTTTTTGATAACTTGATTAATTGTAGATAATGACTACAGTGGCCTTATTCTTATAATACCTTCTTATCCACCTCTTCATCGCCAGTGGATGGCACACAGTGCTGGTTCCAGCTCTGAATAGTGGGTTGACTGGGCGTTTGCCCTATTTTCTCCTGGAGAACTGAAAGTAGTGTAGCCACCGCATTCACCACCAAGGAGTGCAAAGCGTTGACAACCAAATAGTCAACAAGACGGATGAAGCTGGGTAGGTAAGGGAGAGAAGTGGATTGGACTGGGTTAAGGCCTTTTTCATAGCAGCAGCAGCAGCAGCACTAGCAGATGAAAAGATTACATTACTAATAAAAATAAACCATTTTAGCTAAGTGGAATCCTTGTCCAAATGTCTTCCATTATTTAAAAAGGGAGGGTTCACACAAATAGAAAGCAAAAAGAATGAAAAGACAACAAAAGTTTTTAAAAAAAACGACTCACCAGATAAGGCGGCTAGAGAGAAAAGTCTTGTTGATCTGCACAATCATCATCTTTCCCTTTTGATCATCTGTGACAAACAGAGTACCATCAATCAACAGACCAACATTGTGATCTATGTACAGTACGGACATTCAAGTGTGTTAATATGCACTGTATGTACATACTTGGGTTATCAGATTTGGATTGTATTTCCAACGAATAGCTGTGACATGCACAAACTGTCACCTCCTTTACCAGGTCTTGAAAATTCTTCAAGTCATTTGATACCTGATATATATTGAATAAATGAGGGCAGTGAGTTTCTGAGGAGGCACACAAAAAAAAGATGGTACAAAAATGTATGCACACAGTTTAAACATCTGTTCAAATTTCTGTATGTATATACCTCTTGCAGTTGTTTGAACTGGGTGTCCTGGAACTCCTGCAGTGTGTAAGTGTGTTTCTTCTCCATGTGACACAAGCCTGTGTCACTGATTTGGTAACACATTTTCCTGATGTCTATCAGTGCAGGTCTGAGGGACTGTTAATACATGTTATTAACACGTTAAAATAATATCCACACTACTCACATGAATTCAAAGCTTGAAATATAAATTATCAAACTAAGTTTATTTAAGTGAATATAAACTACATTCCATATTCAACATAATTGGGACAGATTGCCAAAAAAAACAAACACATTTCAATTTATAAACATAGTTATGTACCTGACTGACAATAAACAGATGGTTGTTGAGGGCTTCCTTGGCCATATGAATCTTTTTGGCACGAACTCTGGCACGCCACAAATAGAAGGGTTTCCACTTTTTGAAGTGGACAAAAAATGGGATGCGGGTGATCTTGGAGTGATAGTCATACTCCTCTTCCCAGCGCTCGAAGGTTACAAACTCTAACTCATTTTGACACACCGACACCACACCACCATTACTGATCATCAAATACTCATCCTTATTGTATTCATATGTCTGGATATCAGAGGGAGTAGCCAGCCGTCTCTTAAGGGAAAAGGGCCTTCTGGGGAGAGGAGGGGTTGACACCACTTTCTGGGAATGGAGAATTAGTTGATTAGATTTAAGTAGATGATTTTTCTTGGGTTTTAGCATAGTCTCTTTTACATGTAAAAAATTTTTTTTTTTTAAATAATGCTTATCCTCTTCCTAAAGATCACTGACTTTGGTAGTGGTTTGCAGAGAAGGTAGCTGGACAGGCAATTGTTCACGGCGTCTGTGTCGCTGCTGTACTTGTTTAGATGGCGGTGACTGAGTGTGCCAACCTGGAAAAAACATCTGCTCACGGGCTTTCAAATGGTTGAGACTGGGTTGTTTCCGTATTACACGTCTCTTTAAAACAGCCTACAATAAGGAGAAAATAACCTCACATCTACAAAAAACTCTTAAGACCAAAATCTAAATTTGATGTGCAGTAGACGAACTTAATATCGTCTCACCTGTGGGTCTTTGACATGGACTGGAGGTCTTGGTATGGTAGTAGAGCGCTGTAGTTCAGGGAGCTTGTGAAGCCGCTCTGGGACAAGATGTCAAATTGAATGCAAGTTTACTACTGGCATGGTATCAAATCGCTGACTAGCCAGAACGTCTTGGTTATGTACTATGACACATAAGACTTAACTAGCACGTTCTTATAATAGCTAAACGGTACCATTTTGACTTGACCCACCTCTGGACTCATTTTCCCTGCTTTGGCCGGGCAGGCTTGGAAGAGATGCACTCGTAGATGCAGAGGCCATGGCATGTGTCCCCACAGGCTCTGCCAGTTATTAGTAACGTTAAGGTCAACGTGGCAAACTACATACACCTTGTATTATGTCAGATACGAAACTAACTTTATTAGTAAGTTTCGTAAGTAACGTTAGTTTAGTATTATTCTCATGTAACACTAACCTAAAACACATTTTGAGAACACCTACATTTCCGTTAACGTTAGCCATCTAAAAAAGTCAACACGTACTTAACAGTAGCTGTAACACACGAAATAATTTAGCTACTATGCAAAAATAAATTGTGGACAAGCACGGCATCAACTTTAGTGAGTTAACAAAAGCGAGTAACTAAAGTGAAGTAAAGTGAGTAACTGCTTGCTAACGTTAATTAGGGGTATTTCAAAAGGTAACTAAGGTAACGTTAGTAAACTTTTCTAACTTGTATGTATCTGAGAGAGGTATTCAAACATTCCTACCGTATTACATATTCCGGTCCAAAATGTTTTTATAAGGCTACCATTATAAAAAAAACAAAAAACTATAATGTGCCGTTAGGGTTGCTGTTAAAGCTTAGGTTAACGGTTTCCTAGCAACACAATTCTCTCCCAGCATGCAACGCAGCCAAACAAATGCACGTTGCTGGTTTTATGTTTCGTCTTGACTTTTTTTCTGCACCCGAGCAGTTTGACAGATGTGACACAGCATACATTTAAGACACGAAGCAAAGATTCCAGTTGCATTGACTTTATTTTGTAATTTAAAAAAGGTCACTTTATATACTACAGATCAGTCACCTTTCCATCTTTGGAAATAAAATGTACTAAAAAACCTTTGGTACAAAATTAGTGTCTACAGTTGAAACGTGTACCATAGCACAGTGAAAATTATACAGTCTCTGGATCAACCATGGCTGTTTTCCTTCGCTGTGATGCCAGTATACTTAGCTGTTAAGAAAAAACAAACAAATGGCACAAGAAATGTAATAAATAACATCACTATACAATCAGATAACAAAAGAAGAGGAAAAAGACATATCGCTCAATGTTAGAGTCACACTATGTCACCATATCTCAACACAGGTCATATACAGTAGTTACTCATACCTGTTGTGTAGCAGTAGTTGCCCTTTGTTCAGCTTGTGTCAGTCGTCTCTGGAGACGACTCGTCTTCTCTTGACACTCTGCTAGCTGCCGCTCATACTGCACAAAACACACACATACCAGTTAGTTAACTGAAGTCTAAACACACAAAAGTCACTGTGTTAAAAGTGTTGTGTACAATGCACTCAAGTTCCAAGAAACATAACTATTAGTATTCACTGGAAAAAAATTGCATTAAATATATGCAGAAACTGTCAACGAATCATCATATTGATTCGGTTCATGATACTGCAACCTTGATCCCAATTTCAAAATGTACTGGAGATGTACTGACAGACTAGAAATAGCAAATGGACAAAGTCATTTCATATGCATACAGTACAAACTGTCTGCATCTGTTCTGTTGATGCTCGTTGGATGGACTGCATAAAGTTAACCTTTTCCCAACTGTCTCTGACACGTTGCTTGGCACCTAATGCTAATGTTGCAGGTTTCCAGAAAAATGCCACATGCTTCTTTTACTTTTGTCTGACCGCATTGTTACAACGTAGGCCTGACATTTGCAGAGGCTAACAGCAGCTGAACAGGCATGAACATTAAAGAGCAGCTCCTCCTGTCAGTTACATGGTTGTGTTCTGCTGTGCAGGACAAAACTTTTCTGATCACAACTCATGTTTGGTTTAACTGTAATAAGCACCGACTTTAAAGCCGTTTGTGTGTCATACCTCAGCAATGCTGTTATGGGCAGTTTCAAGCTGCATCTCCAGCTCATGTGAACGCTGCTTCTGCCGATTCAGCTCTGCCCTGAAAGAAAAACGGCTGTAAGAGCCAACCGACCTCTCACAGATACAAAAATAACATCTATAAATCTTTGTTTTTAAGTGTTTTGGCACATTTTCCAGTATATTTCAAATACATCTCATCGTAGCACAGCTGTCGCTTACAGCAATACAACTTCAAGTAGTAAGTCAATTTTTGTTTCAACTGTTATTAAAATCTTTGGTGCTCCACCTCAGCAGTTGCTTAGTGTTTTATTGAGTCTTTGTGATAAAACAGATACTATAAAGTTATTGGGCCGTGATGCATGTTTGTAAAGGAGATTAAACTTTCTCAATATATGTTTTTAATATAAACACTATTTGTATTGCATTTAAATGAGCTATTAACATGAATTAACATTAGTATCAAGCTGAAGATCTGAACCAGTTGTCAGTTACTCACTAGTTTCCATTAGACTGCTTATCACTGTGCGCTTCATCAGCCAGAAAATCTTTGCTAGCTTAACTTGCTCTTTTTGAGCACCATGCTACTCTATATTTATCTACAAGGACAAAAAAACAAACAACAAAAAACAAGCAAAGCCACACTGACAAATGAAATTAAAGTAGGATTTCTTTAAATGTATGTTTTCTGTACTTTATAAGTATAGAAACTTGATTTATTGAGCTCATATTTCTATCCTTCTTTCCTGTCTTTAATACCATTAAATCTACTTTTACAGATTCTTACTTGAGGCCTGCAATTTTACTCTCAAAGGCCTGAACAAGGTTCTTGGCCTCTTCCTTCCAGCGCTGAGTGCTTTTCTGCTGTGCTGTTAGGAGGCGTGTCAGATCGGCGCTGGAGCTCCGGCTGCTCTCCTCCAGCTCCTTCACGCGTGCATCGAGTCCCTGCTCCTTCAGGCTGTACTCCTGCTCCATCTGTGACACCTGGTGAGGAGCAGGTAGAGTGAAGAGGTTAGCGTACACATGGCTGGTCCAAAATAGTTAATAAAAATAGAAATTTAAACAGACAGATATACATTCTGTAACCTAATAACATAATTTTATTTGAGCTAAACTTGTGTGAACCATATTTCACTGCCTATATTTCTTTGTTTTTTAATATCTGCCAACTATCCCACATCTTTCTATGCACGTTTCTAAACACCCCTTTCAGTAATGGCTTTCCAGCTGTCAATCAGAATGGTTGTTTGGCAAACACTTCAGGCTGAACAAATACATTTCTCTTTCCCTACTGCGTTCATTTTCACCCCACTCTTGGCATAGGTGCACGTCACTGATTTTACACATAAAGATCAGTTTATTTATGGTGACGAGAACTACTGAGACAGTGAAAACTGTTATACAATGTCTCCTGAGGCTTTAGAGGGAGTCTGAGAAAATAACACTGATGTTGTCATCACAGTTGTCTCGGCTTGGGCTTGGAGATAACAAATTTATAACAGAAAACCTGTATTGCAAACTGATGGTATGGAGTTTTGAATGATGTGTGCACTTTCCCACTGGGATTAATAAAGTTCTTTGAATCTTCTAAACCACACCACACTGGGAGGGTCTCATGAAAGATTGTATCAAGCTGTATTTTGAGAATTGTAGGAGCCAGGGGATTTGAAAGTTTACTCAAAGTTGGGAATAAAAGTCAGGCTATCTAGGCCTCTGCCGCACAGATTCTGATCATTTGTTTTACCCATGAGTTATTTTTTCGTACTTAATTTTCAAGTGGACACCGATATCTGTCAGTCAGCGGATTAACAACTTCGGTCCAGATCTAAAATATCTTAATTGTTGAACAAGAATTTTGTACAGTTGCCCAGAGGATGAATCACTCCGACTATGGTGATCCCTTGACTTAACCTATAGCACAACCATGATGTTGAAATTTTTTTATTAGTGAAATATCTTGGATGGACACCACGAGCAGCTGAAAGTTTCCATGTATCTCCTCTAACGCCACCATGTGGGAGAGATTTGTGTTTTTTTTCCTCAAAAAAATGATTAACTTTGAATCAGGAAGACTTCCGCACCTCATTGATCAGGTCAGATTACAGTCCAGTGTTTCTGGCATGTGTTTTCACTACTCATGCTCCTCTTCCTGTGTGCCTGATGTTTGCTCTTTTAAAAGAATTTGCAAGCAAGACTCTTAGACTCTTACACTGTTACAGAAAGCATAGCATGAGCAGCACATTAGCAGAGTGACAGCAGCAGCTCTGGTCCTACGTGTGCCTCTCCACAGGAGGTGTTTGGGTCCAGAACAAAGTTTCGGTAACCTGCGTTTTGGATGCTCTTAGAGCCCAGTACACAGTCACTGCAGTTATGTGCTTAATGCAGGAAAATAGACTTCAAGCCTCAACAGGATAAATGCTGTTTTGCATTTATGTGCATACAGCGCTAGTGACACACAACGGACAAGCTTACGGTGTAGACATGGTGTTACTCTTGTTTTAATTTACAGTATTTCCTGCAAGTTCTCCACCTGAACTGCTAGAATAGCCCTTCAGCACAGCGTTGTACAGTTGCATATATTACCCTGAAGCTCACTTCTTTTCAATTTGTTCCAACTTGTTCAGTTCATTCCATAACCATCTATCGTTATCTTACCTGTTGTTTGGCCTTCTTTTGTACCAGCAGAGTGGCCTTGCGCAGCTCATCCATCTCCTTGCGGAGCTGCAAGTTTTCCTGTTGCAGCTGGAGTCGCTCCTCACTGATGCTGACGCAGTCGTCTCGAGCGGAAGCCAGAGAGCCATGCAGGCTCCGCACTTTCTCCTGACACCGGGACAGCTCCTCACTGTAGCTACAGACCGATCAAAAGAGAGAAGGGAGAGGAGGACATGTTATTTTTCATGCAGCCATAGTTATGGAAGCACACCACTGTGCACACTCTAGCACGTGAGAAGGATCAGAAGAAAAATAGAAAGATTAACCTCCCATCTATAAGGCTAAGTAGTAACTATCCCACTTACTCCATCTCCATCTTTTTTAGTTTGTTCTGAGTGCTTTGTAGAGTGAGGCTCAAGTCGTCCTTCATCCTCTCTGCATCTAGACACCTCTGATGAAGGGCATCAATCTTCCTGAACTCTGGCTCTGCCCTGCCCTCCTTATACACCTTTAAAAAAAAACAAAAAAAAACCATCACAGGCAGCATTAAAACAAAAAGTCGCATTGCTTCCACTCCTTCACTGTCAGAACTCTGGACTAGCAGCTTCTTTCATTCTGTGGTTCTGACAGATACATTCATATATACCTTCTCCAGTTCCTCCTCTACTGCTTTTCTCTCTCGCAGGGACCTTTCAATTTGAGACTCTTTATCTGCACACTCCTAGAGAGAGGTGGAAAGAAGGATTGAAGACGGTGAAAAAGACGAGTAGACAGGCAGAGACTAAAAAAGGATTTAGTGTGATTTCGAAACAAATTTGTCCTTTGTCTTACCAGCTGCAGGGCAGACAGCTCCTCAGCCATACGATGGATTTGAACATTGCACTGCTTACGCACATTTTCCACCTGTTAAGATAAAGTCATGCAGCTCAGATATCGGTGTCTGAGGAGTGTAAGACATTAACTTTCATTAGACAAAAGAGAAGACACTTGAGGTGAAGCCTTAACTCAGCACATTATGTTCAAAAGTTAAGTCCAAACATGTCTAAGAGAAGTTATCAACAGTCAGACATCTGCTTTTACTGTGCTTAGTTTGACTTCTGGCAAATACATTCAAATTATTAAAACCACACAAAAATTAGCAGCCCACGCCTCTGAGGCTGTAAGGATTTTCTTGCCTGGACCATTTTGTTGCAGTGAAGTTTTCCAATGTGTCAGGTAGGCATTTGCATTTATTACTGAAGATTTGGGGAAAACAGAAAAAGCAGGCCGATAGAGAAAATGGTAATCATGTGTGAAAAGCAATAAATGCCTGTGAAATAGCACAGCGAGAACCAAATGTAGGACGATGAAATTAAAAGTCAAGATGCAAATAAACATCTAGCATTAACTTAATGTATTCACTGAGATGAATTCTCAATGATAATAACTGATTTGCATTCTCTGCCTAGACAGAAAAAACAGAGGGACAAAGGTCTTGAAAGGGAACACAAGAAAATACTACTATAGCAACATGACAGAGAAAGCACAGAAACATTCCTGTTGTAGTACTGAAGAGTCTTAGCATCGCTGTAGTGTTCTAAACAGCCCTCTCTCTGTCTCTCTCTCTGTGTCCCTTCATTTCTTGTCACCTGATTTGTTCTACGCATGTACAAAATGCAGCTACTTCCTGAGTGATTAGGTTTAGGGTGAGATTATTTGGGTGAGGCAATAACAAACTGATCTACACACATATATTCATAAGATGAACAATTTATGTAGAATCAGAAAGTGGCAGTCACATCTCCTGTCCACTATAAAAAAAGAAAGCCAAAATGCTTCCCCAAACAGTAAGTCATATTGAGCATAGCAAGAAACACTTCTCTTAAAGGTTGTTTCCATAGATGCACACAAATTAGATACTTCATTTATTTACAGGGCCTTTAAAAAGGTACCATCTGGATTGTTTGAGAAACGAAAAAACTGTTAAAATCACTGATTGGCTAAAACATGTGTAGGCATGTTGTTGTTGCACATTACTGTCACCAAGTGTCTACCAGTGTGATCAAGCAAAATCTTCAACAGGACATATTATCACATGAATTAATGCATTTGCACAGGATGCTACCCAAACAGGGGCCCACTCTTAGGAATACCGCTTCATAGCACCACTAGTGGTCAAAATTCCACAGAGCATGTTAAAGACGTGTGAATAGTGGATAACTATGGACAAAATGGTCTGAAACTACTAATGTAAGCAGTTTTGCAATGAATTGTTCGTTACACATGCTTATCTCAACACTAAGTGACTTTAAGTTAAGATTAGAAGGAGAGAGGAGATTAAAGGGGAAAAATGACTCCCTTTCGCTGCAAAGTTTAACCTCAACCTCTACTTTCAGGAGAGAATTACTTTGAACGTAGAAAGGCAAAGCCACAGAAATAATTTACAAAAAAGCCTAATGCATCTGTAAAATGCCATCATCTGGTGAAGGCCAGCAAGATACTAAGATGACAACTAGCTGTAGTCATACCAGGCCTCATTAACAGGATTAAACAGTTGAAGGGTTTGATGAAAAAGACCCATTAATAGAGCATTAATCACCATGTCTCCTACTGAGATTATGCAAGGGAAATGAGGAAGTTTTTAAAAAATAGCAGAAAAAAAAAACAAAGAAAAGAGCTGAGGAGCTATAACAACTGGCAGTTGTGCTTCCATGTAAAACTTATAAATCGAAAAGTCTGCAGTTTCAGTCATATTTATTAAAATATACAAACTATAAAACGTTAGCACCAAATGTCTTGACATCAGCCAGAGCAATTGAGTCATTCATTCACTGGTAGCTGAAAAGCAGAGGCACACAGAAACAGCACAGCAGCTCTCGCCCAGAGAGTCATTAAAATCCCTACCTCTTTCCTGGTGCGGACTGCAGCATCCTGGATCAACTGTTTGATGGCCTCCTTTGTCTTCTCCAGCTCTTCTATTCTCTGTTTCTCTCTTAACAGGGCCTGAAGGGAGAAGCCAATGAGAGACACAGGTCCACATTTCAGTTGCTGGTGCTGAAACAAATGCCAGAACTTGTCAGAGGAAAGTGCAGCTCAACAGACTGAGATGAAGGCTTGACCAGTGAAAAAAGAAAATGGGGAAACAATAGAGTAAGGAAGGAAAAAAACAGGTGTGACTTTGGTCACCTGGTCCTTCTGCAATGCAGCCTCCTCGGCCATCTGAACACTCTCTCTGACTTTGGCCAGGGCCTCATACTTCTCTTCTTCTAGGGTCGTGCAACGAGCCTGGAGTTCTCCCACTTTCCTCTCCCACACAGTTTGCTCTCTGCGAACTACCTCTGCCTCCTGAGATGCAGCTTTAAGCCTGGCAGTGGAAAAAAAAAAACAGTGAGAGCAAGACAGGGAATTGAACCTCTGATCTAACTGCACTACCTCCATAACATTAACTAGCTTTCTTCAAATTGACGTCAATGTCGGGCAACTACTAGATCTTTATATATCTGAGTCCATTTGAGAAATAGAATGTGTAATTCCTAAAACATGCTGAAATTCTTCAAATTCCACAATTACAAATTTATACAATTATCTCAGTTGGTGAGAAAATTACATTCCATTCAATTCCATTGCACAATACTGACATTTCATAAATGATTAAAATGCTTGCCAAGGTCAGATGAGGGTGGAAAAGTGATTACAGGTGAAGCGGCAAACAAAAATATGCTTACCTGGCCTCTAGCTGGCTCAGGGCTGCTTGGAGCTGTTGGAGCCTTCTGTCTGCCGCGTCCTCTCGGCCCTGAGCCTCAGCGACATCTTCCTCCTAAACACATGCAGTACACTCATGTATCAGAGCAGGGTTGCCTGAAACTGGTATTTTCATTACAGGTTAAAGCCACATGTTGTCGTCAAACTCTACTCTACCTAGCCCTCCCTCTCCCTGCTCTGCTCTGCTCTGCTACCATCTGCTACTCTCTACCAGTATGGGTTAACATCAAGTTACGCAAAATAAGAAGCTGCACAACTTACTAATCAAAAACAAATAACTGAAATTCTCTAATTGGTTAGATGGGTATGCCTCACTCAAAAACATTTAGAATTATCCCTGCACTGCTATCAGTGCTGTTCTGTGACTTTGACTTCAGTTTTGAAGCATATTTCTACTAAAAATATTCAAAAAAAAGCTACATATTGTAATTGATTTGTTTAAATAATATGTCAAATAATGAAAAATGTTGGGTACTACAGCTCAAGATGTTACGGCCCAAAAAATTAAATCCCAAAATATATTTTATATTGATTTATAGACTCAGTTAGTTCTATTGTTTAAGCAGTAAGTTCTCCACTACTTCTTCCCCTTACATTAGTGGGATAAAAATGCTATATCTTTTTTCATTCTGCTATGTTTTTCTCCTTCTCTCACCCGTCTCTGCATCTGGTCTTGGACATTCTGTAGCAATTTGGTCATCTCGTCCACTTTGGCCATGGCTGTCCTCAGCTCAGCCTTGGCCTGCCTACAGCAAGACAGCAGAGAAAAACAACACTTAAAACGCAGAACAACATTTGAAAAAACTGCCATTTTGAATGTATAGCTCCTTTATCGGGTAATTACAATTAAACATTTTGTGTTGTTGATTTTGTATAAGAGTTACATGACAAGATTGATACCACTCTCATGTCTGTGCAGTAAATATGAACAGCTGAATAAACGGGAATTGGGGTAAACAGCTAGTCCAAAAATAAACAAAAAACTTCTTCTAACCACCTTTAATGTTCAGTTTGGAATGACTTAAAAAAATAAGATAAAACATGTTAATTAGTGGAATTTACAAGTGCTCGCAGGTGGATTTTCTCAGCCGAGTTCCAGAGCTAGTTTAACTCTAGTTAACAGAGCTTCATATTTACAGCACAGATATAAGAGTGGTTTCTTCTCATGTAATCCTAGCAAGGAATAAAATACATACACTACTCACAAAAAGTTAGGGATATTTGGCTTTCGGGTGAAATTTATGGAAAACATAAAGTTCACACTACAGTGATATTATATCATGAAAGTAGGACATTTAAGTAGAAGCATGCAATGGTGATTTCCTCATC
>JAUMHL010000001.1:21944539-21963061 GCA_032362345.1 Sandelia bainsii
AGGTCACATTAAGTTCACCTGTAAAGATTATAGTGCATTTTAGGTTCATCCTGAAATTTCACCCGAAAGCCGAATATTCCTAACTTTTTGTGAGCAGTGTATATTTCCCACAATGCTGTACTACTCATTTAACTGAAAAAGTAATGGTAGATTCAAAAACATAACCACAAAGTGGGTTTAAGCAATGTGGGACTCTTTCACATTAAACTAATCGCTCATGCTATTCAATACAGACGCATGTATTATCTGTCATCAGGTAACTGTGGTTAAGCACACAAGTCACTGGACATGGCACAAACCTTATTTACCTGATGCTAAATTTACAACTGAGAAATTGTTGTCAAACCTGAGTATGGAGCCTAGATGATATTCTGCATTCAAAAATGCTAGACCCCTGGTGGTTTTGAATCTCTGAGGTATTTGGTTACCTGAGCTGGCTGTGCAGCTCCTCCATCTCCGTGCTCTGCTCTGTCACCGTCTTCAGTAACTGCTGGTTAGTCTGTGTGTGGCAAGAAACACAAGACTGCCATTTGTGTGGCATGACTTCAAACACACACCTCAAAACTTTATGCTGAAGCCAACTTTCCCTTTAAACTTCTCTCTCAAAACTTTCCATGTCCTTTTAAAACAAACCCTAAGGAGCCTCTGTCAGTCACTCGCTGTTACAAAGTCAGTCGTTCTCACATACAGCGACTGAAAAAGGCTGCTTGTGTGAAAAGTCAGAGAGAGGGGAAAGCCCAAGGCTTGCCCTCTCATTAAAAATTTATCACATGGATATAGTATTACTCTCTCCTCACACACTGTATTGTGTCCTAAGCAAGCACCAGCGCATATGTGCGTTGATGGGTTTTTGTGTTATTAAGTATACACACAGTATGCTGTAAGCTTTAATCTCCAAGGCCGAGCTAGAGTCAGGTTAACTGTCTCTATAAATAGAGGTTAAACTGTTTGGCTTTTAGGTGTCAGTGGTAGTGAGATACAGACTGAGTAGTGTACAGAAGTATGCATTGGAAAAAGAGAAAGCTAAGGTAGTTAGAGGATTACCAAGTGAGGTGACAGTCCATTATACAACCAAGACAGTTCTGGCTGACTACCAGAGTGATTTAGAAAACGATTCACTTAGTTACAAGATTAATTATCGGAGCAGGGTTCATTTCGGTGAAGTGCACAGCATTTTGATGCCACGGCTAATTAGGAGGCAATAATTTAACACGCTTTTAATTAACTGTCACTTACCAATTCCAGTTTTTGATTGGCCAGTTGGAGTTTGTGTGTGTGCTGCTGGAACTGAACGAGCTGATCCTGTGACGGGGGGGGGAAGGGGGTGTTCAATGAGAGTTAACTGCTTTTAATTACCTCATCCTCCTATCAAGCATTAGCTGAGGCCAAACTGCTCTAATTAACTTCTGCGCTATAATGACAGCTCCCTCTAGTGGTGAAAAGCTGACGTGCTAATGCTGTGCACACTGCATGTTGATGTGGGAATACTTAACCTTGAGGTGCTGTCTCTCCGTATCGTGGATCTGTCTGTCAGAGATGGTCTTCTGGTAGACCTGCTGGAGGCGGTCCAGCTCCTGGGCTGCTGTCTGCCACAGCTCCATGGTTTGCAGCCGCTCCTAAACACACACACACACACAAAATATACACACACATTTAGGGACATTTATGCATGCTAAAGAAAACTCTTGCTTTCTTCTAAGTAGTTAGAGAAAAACAAAACCACCAAACATTTTTGTGCATTCAGTAGATGCTGGTATCATAGAAACTGGTAGCATGAAAAACAGTCACATTCTGTGATAATACCTCCTAACCAGCTCGAAATGAGACACATTTTCATGTTGCATCTTGTTAGTAAGTGGAGAGCGAGTCGCCACTAAATTAAAAAATATATATATATAAAGACAGTGTGCTAGAATGGCACCTTTATTATAAGAGCAGCTGTTGATGTTGCTACTGTCAGTAAGTATGAACTCACTACTAAGCAAATCATTGTCTTAGTCTTCTGTTACTGCTCTCGACTGAATGCACAGAAGTCACAGTTAAGATTCATTTCCTAATATAACTTAATGTTCTGCGTTTGTTCTTCAACAGCCACATTTACACTATAGGTTAAAACTGTTTTGTTGACATTATCTATGTTTCATAAGCCAAAAGAGAATTTATTCATTTTCTATTTTTTCAGATCTAGCGGAAGATGCTTTTCGGCTGTACTGAATATGCCTTTTGTTCTTTCTAAACTTCTCTGTTGCCAGTTGTGATCTGTCTAGCAGATCTCACGGCACAGCTGTAGTCATTAACCTGTATTTACATTTAATTTAAAACACTGTCATAAATAATGATTTTCTCTGCAGCTCAGCATTTTGGTTGGCTGCTGGTGAGGATATTTCAGGCCCAAACTAACAATTATCTTCACTACTAATTAATCAACTGGTTATTTTGGTAATTAATCAATTTACCTTTTAAGTAATAGTGAAAACTTCATCACATAGTTTCTCAAAAACCAAGGCAATGTATTCACGCTACAGTTTTTATTTGTCTAACAGTCCACTCTAAACCTCTAGCATATTATATACTAGGGGTTATTATATATTATTACTATATATAACAAAGAAAAGTGTCAAATTCTCACAATGAAATTGACTCAGTCAGAGAATGTTTTTCATTTTTGATTAAAGTATTTAAATCAGTGGTTCTCAAACTTTTTACACCGGGTACCACCTCAAAAAATATTTGGCTCTCCAAGTACAACCATTATGACCAGAGGTGGGTAGTAACCAGTTACATTTACTCCGTTACATTTACTTAAGTAACTTTTTGAAAAAAAATATTTCTAGGAGTAGCTTTAATGCAACATACTTTTTACTTTTACTTGAGTAGACCTGTGAAGAAGAAACGCTTCTTACTCCGCTGCATTGGGAAACACTCAACTTGTTGCTTTTGTTTTTTAAACCATTTATTCTACATTAGTTTCACCAATCAGACGTAGCAACAATAATCACATGACTCCGTTTCACCACCGGTAATAAGGTCGCTAAATTGATAGAAGTTGGTTCCCGCTGACGTGCAGAAGGCAGACAGCTGTACAGCTGTGCACATATGCGCACACTTCACCCGTGAGATCACTCTGGATTCAGAAATAGGTGATTTACCCTCACATCCTGATCAACCAACAGACTTCAGCGATGTCTGTGAATAAGGCTGTTTCTGTCCATGTGACTGTGCGTAAAAACAGCCTGAGAGATCGAACGGGTGAAGTGTGCACCCAGCTGTACAGCTGTCTGTGTGACAGCGGGAACCAACTTCAATCCATGCGACGTTATTACCGACCTGTGTTATGTCTGCTCATGTGTCTGAATTAAACGTCCCCAACAAAACTGGACATGGTTCTAAATTATGACATCCAGATACCAGATTTCAGCTACAACAGCATGTGAATGAAAACACTGTATAGTTAGTGTGGGCTAAGACTTGTAATTCGGGATGCGGTGTTATGACTCTAATGCTGTTAATGAGGTTTATGGAGATGTAAAGTGTATAAAAGTCTGACGGTCAGACGTTGTCCATTGAGCAGAAACAGTTCACCTGTAAACTAGGAGAGGAACACACTGAGATTCAAAGCAGCTGTATGACACATTTAGTAATCCATGCTCTCGATTTATTAACCAAGAGATTTCAGCTGTGAGGATGTTTCTGTCTCTGTGACCGTACGTAAAAACAGCCTGAGAGATCGCTATGCAGTGTTGTGACTAATGCTGTTAATAATGTTTATGGAGATGTAAAGTGTATAAAAGTCAGACGTTGTCCAGTGAGCGGAGAGAGTTCATCTGTAAATTATAGTAGTATTATGTCTTTAATGTTATTATTTAATTTTTGTCAAAAATTCTCAGGTGTTCCCGCGTACCACTTGTGGTCATAGTTTGAGAGCCACTGACTTAAATAATCTATCGTAAAAACAAAAGGCAAACAACTGCATGTGAGCTGCTCCTGAAATGGACCTGGTGGATAAAAACATGGGCTAGCAAGACAGAAGATACCTGTGACAGAATGGGAATATAGCTGGATGCTATAGGACAGCAAACAAGTTTCTCAAAATGACAAAGCATTCCTTTACTTAATAACACTGTGAACACATAATTACAATTACTGACCTAATCTATATGGGTTTGGACATCACATAAAGACACATGCAGACCTGCTCAGACAGCTGGAGCTGTTCTTGGAGGTTTTTGATGACTGCTTCTTCCTCTAATGTGCTACCCTCCATTCCTGAAGCCACCGGCAGGGCATGAAGCTGCTTCTCAACTGACTCTCTCAGCTCTGCGTGCAGCCTGGAAAAGGTGTCATTTATTTAATAAAAAAAAAAAAAAAAAGGTTTTACATTTGCTGATAATCTCCACCTTAATTACTGCTTTTCAAGAATGTCTCATTTAGATATAATGTAACTGGTATAGATGCTATTTAATGCAATTAAACATGAACCAAAGTAACACACTCCTCACTGCAGTGTTTCCCACACACATACTTTACTTGGGCAGGCTGCCCAAGTATATTTGGCCATCCATTTTTTAATCTGTCCAAAAGAAAGACACCATCTGTGATCCATTAGCTAGAAGACTTTTTCCCCTGCGCTCTACCACGCTTGTAGCTTACTTGTTTGCTGCTCAGATCAGCTGTCACTAACTAATCTTAATTCCATGCTTTAAATTGATGACAGAACAAACACGTTGCTGTCGGTGTGTGTGCTTTCTGCAAGTTGGTGAGGAGACAGGTTTTAATACAACACTGTTGTATGTAGCCAAAGACTGTCACGTGAGAGGTATGAATCTGTAACACCTCTAAACAATGTGAGAGGACTGGGTGGCTCTGTAATCTAATTCCAAAAACTTTAAAAATGAAGTCAGATGTCTTCTCTAGTAACATCATCATCTGATCTCACATCACATTCAGAATACCGCAGGTCAAATGTTCATATGTCAATAAATAAAGACCAACTTTTCGGGGACTTTCGTGTTTAAAACAAGTAGCTGCTGGAAAATAAGAAGTCAGTAGGCCATTAATATGTAAATGCAATCATATGCTATACAATCAATATTAAGTCTTCTGCTATATACAAATCTACAGTACACCACCACCGCCACAAGTAAAATCAAATTCTGTGAGGACTACTGCAGTGTAAGCAATGTGGCAAATACACTCACAGTCACTCAATATACACTCACTGGACACTTTATTAGCTACACCTGCACAATCTAATGCAATCCAATACAGCAGTTCTGCCATGAATTCTATTTTTAGAAGGTTGTAATTTCCACCCTATTTACATAAATGATGTGGTCAAAACATCAGAAACAACTCTTAATATAATGCACTCTGGTATCTACCACCCACTGTGACCTCAATAATAAGCATATATGATGTAATGGATTGCATTAGATTGTACAGGTGTACCTAATAAAGTGTCCAGTGAGTGTATAATAATTCAAGTTAGAAAACTAAGTATACTGTCATAATAAAAAGCTTGCCAGGTGTAGACTGATGTGATAATTGTTTGCAGCAGAGGAATTTTCATACCTTTCGTTCTCCTCGACAACCCTGTCTAACTTCACTTTGACATCTGTCATCAGTGCCTGTTCATTTAAACAAGCAGAACACTCAGTGTTAGTTAAGACGTCGTGATACATTTTAGAGCACCTGAAATCACACGCAGGATCCGAATTCCACATTTATCAAATCAAATTATAAATAATCTGTATTCTTCATAAGACAGACAACAAAAATGTGACTCATCAAAGCAAACTCAGATCAAGAAATCCCATCACACAGCTGTAATTTTAAAGTTGTGGGCTTTCTATTATTCAAATGACCATTTTCAAATGTTTATGTTTACTCAATCCCACTGCTTCACTTTATATCAACTGTATATTTTGAATATTTCAGTAGATGATGTCAAGATATTTCATTATGTAGGTGATATGCGGAAATGCTCTGATGGCTCTGCACAGACTTTTCATAACATTTCATATCACTGTCAGAATTGCATTTTGTGCCTCATTGTTTCAGTGTTTTTTCACCTGGTATCGCTGCAGCTGTTCAGTCATTTCATCCATGTGCCGATCATACTCGGCTATGAGAGGAGCCATTATACTGCAAAACAGACAAATAATTATGTCATTTGTGTGGGAAAAGATATTTAGTCTCCAGTTCATTCATCTTAAGAGAAGGTGGTTTTCCTCCATATGATAAAGTACCAACAAGACTATATTCACTTTCATGTAAGAAAGACTTTTGTTTGGACTGACCTTCTGTCTGAGATCCAAGGAGGAGGTGACTCTGCCTGTCTTGCCCCCTCAACCTTATAACACATGGGCATATGCAGGGGAAAAGGGTTAGCATTATGAATAGTGGTCTAAAACTGTTGTCCAAAACATGGACACACAAATCTTTCTTCAGAAAGACTAAAACACA
Organism: Sandelia bainsii; assembly: GCA_032362345.1. Classification (NCBI taxonomy): domain Eukaryota; kingdom Metazoa; phylum Chordata; class Actinopteri; order Anabantiformes; family Anabantidae; genus Sandelia; species Sandelia bainsii. The sequence goes on from JAUMHL010000001.1 coordinate 21,951,005, forward strand.
CTCACCTCACACAGAAAAGTCAGAGAAATTTAGAAGAAGTACACAAAGTCCACTGCTTGTTGAAAACATGTGCCTGATTCGTTTAAATGTTTGTCAGTTTAAGGATGTTTTTAGAGATGTGTCTGTACCTGAGAAGATGTGGATCGAGTGTCGTGCCCATGCTGATACTGACTGAGAGCAGAATTTAACCTGCGGACTGGAAACCAACAGACATAAAGTCAAGCACACCCACTAATGCTGTACCACTGTTCAGAGTCACAAAATTCCCCCAAAAATGTTGATTTTTTTTTACAAATTAGGTTTTAGCACCATTCACCAATTAGATACAGTTCAAGCAGAAAAAGACGACAAATATCTTCTGAACACATACTGAGTACTTGCCAGTGGAGCCAGAATTGAGGTTAGAAGTTAGTTTTGTTTAAAAAGATTGGAGAGTAGTATACAAACATAATAACGACAGACGGGAACACTTTATAAGAAGGAAGCAAAGATGATGGATGGATAAACTGAAAGAGATGAATGTGAGAAGCATGCAGAAAACAAGAAGACAGAAATATATATATATATATATATTGTGAACAATGCGAGAGACCAAGACCCATGTTCGTCAAGTTTTTCATATGATGGAAGCAGTCTCAAAACATTGGGTTTAAACATCCTGTTCTACCTTTAGGTACCAAGAGTAAAAGCATTTCATCAGTCATCAGTCATTTTGGGACTTAGGTCAGTGTTACGCTCCTAGCCATTATCAGCTTCTAATCAGCTTGTCATGCATCCCAAAATCATTTATATAACACAGGATTATAAAAGTCTCAACATAATTCCTATCACAATATTGAGCATACAACATGTGTTTTCGTAGACATCATACAGTTATGATGTAATAAGCGACGTTGCTACGCTAGGAACTACGCTGTCATGTCTAATCCCTTCAGGGCTGTCTCATTGTGTCATGGTAACTTATTTGAAACGTACAACATTGCCCTGCTGTAGCTAGCTATCCTAGCTGTGGTTAGTGCTTACCTTGATCACGCAAAAATTCAACTTCAGCATCCATGCTGAGGGTGTGACAGAAGCAAGACGTTAGAAACGATCACCACTACCTCGTAACGTCAACATTAACGTTGAAACAGAAGCTGGTATAAGTTGTCCACTAAAGTTAGACATGTCAACAGCTGTTTACAATGCCATGTTTTAGTGCAGGAGTTTTAAAATGTCGTTCAACAATACATGGTTTCAGCCAAGGACGTTACAAATTAGCTAAAAAACATTATTAGCTTTCGCTGCCTGTTGTTACCTGATGCAGCTAACAGTTAACGCTAATCAATCTCAGCTAACATTAGGTTAACTAGCTAGCTAACGTTAACTAATCTTTTGATATGTTAAAAATGGCTGACTTTAACGAGACTTTATCAGAGAGTGTTCTCGCTTAAGAGATATATAAATGTACTATTTGACAAGCTGCATTTTAAAATACAGAATCATATAAGGGTATTCTACTTTAATCCTCGGTTCCGCCGTCCTTTTTGAAGCAAAAAAATAACAGCCAATAGCAATGATGTGCTCCACTGAAATTGTTCCGTTTAAACCACATAGGCGTTAAAAAGTTCCGGTCCATGTCAACAATCTTCAGTCTGATTCGTTTTAAAGGCTATTGTATTTTTTTACGTTAGCCAGATTTTTTTCGTCCAGTCAGTTGGAGCAGAGTTATTCTATGTGACAGTTTTCGAGTGTAAAGATGTTTCCCCACGGCTAGCTTGTGTGGTTATTCAGAAAGTTACATACGTACTTTTGCAGGATACTTCTCCAGCTGGTCATGTGATTTGCTAAATTTGATTTCTGTAGTGACCTGTTTCTGTTGATGTTCCTGATTTTTCTTGGTATTCTGGGTAGTTATAGGTAGGCTTATCACGTCTAGTCTGAAACCACAGCTGGGATATCAAGTAAGTTCACTTTGATAGTTCCAAGTAATCAGGAAGGTATCAGGAAGTCAGTTTTACTGTCCTGATAAGTTACTGAGTAACAGAATTGTATTTGACAGTAACCTAGTTTGATAACAATATGCCTAGAGAGCTAAACAATACTGATATGAGGACATGAAAAGCTCAGATGGAGCCCAGATGAGGGTGTCTTTACCAGTGAAGAGTTATAGCCATTGACAACATGGGGGTAGCTCTTGGACTAAAGTTTGTGATGCTTATTCACGTTTTGCTATGCTGTGAATCCCTGTAAGTGTGCTGTTTATTGCTGCACTGTGTCATTATAGTCATGATGCAGATTCTCATTCTGGCTGATTTTTCTTTTCAGTCCTCATATGCAAATGGATTTGCATGAGTTTGCTATCCAGCACACCTGGGATAGCAATCCTGTAAATCACGAACCTATCAAGATCGTTTTCTCTCCAGGACAAGGAGGGATGAAGATTAAGGTGTTTGGTCCCTTCTTCAATGATCCAGCAGCTCCTGCAGGGCCCCCCAGTCAGGCCTTCCCCGGGCTCTGGGATTACGAAGGTGGGTACGACGGTAGGAGTAAAGACCCAGAGACACTTGATGTACAGTATGGCACTGTACTAAGCAGCTTTCTAGACACTGAAGAACTATATAAATATCATTTTTGAATTCAGTGCTAAATAAATGATTAGTCTGACATTGACAGGAAATATGCTTATTTAAAACTGAACAAGAACAACAATTCACAGTTTTCGCCTTGTTTCCAGTCTCTAAACTAAGCTAAGATAGTTGTCTTTAAGGTCCTGCTTTCTATTGAACATCAGATATAAATAAGCATGATACCAATCCTCCTCTGCACTGCTTACTCTTGACAAGAAAGTGAATGAGTGTATTTTTAAAAAAAAAGTTGAACTGTTCCTTTTACCTAATTATAATTAACCAATGAAAAAGTGTATAATTGTTTTCATGACACTCTGGACTCCACTGCGTTGATTCAAACTGAACTTTAAAAACTTAACAAAGGTCACATTTCTGGCCTATTCTAATAGGTTGCATCATTTTATACAGGTGGTTACACACATTATATAAGATAATTCCAGTAATAATTTAGCAATTTAGTCACTATGATACAGGTAACTCTGTTTATGACGCCATAAGAGTAATCGTATTATGATTATTATGTTGACACTGCAATTAAACCCTGTAATGAGGTGAAGTAATAACAATCCTATGTAATTGACCTTAAGTAAGCTCAATTTTTGATTAATGAGCCTCACATATTTGGCCTCATTAATGTTACTTATTAGTTTGGGAACCAGCCTCATTATAATCTAGGTAGATAATGAGCATGCTGATAGGTTAGCAGGAGAACTGGTCTTCATATCTTATTTGAAAGTTTATGCATGTGTTACATTTGCACAATATTGTTTGACTGTAACTTAAAATAAATTATTCAAATGATGTCATTATTTTATTTATTCTCTGGAATAGGTGTCGATGAGGTTAATAATACATTTTCAGTAACGTATTAATGTAGGATTAAAGGTTTTTTCTTCATCTTTTTTCTTCATCTTTTCAGTTGTGGAATCCTTCTTCCTTGATAGCACTACAGAAAATTACCTGGAGTTGGAGCTTTGTCCGTAAGTACAGAGCTAAGCTGTTGTACTGTCCATGTCTGTGAGCATATGTTTATAGAAGGTCACAGTGCCTCAATGAAACATCTTGTCCCTGATTCTGTTGTAGACATGGACAACACCTAATATTATTACTGTCGGGAGTCGGCCAAGCATTCCAGGTGGGTAGAGATTAAGGGAGTTTAACGAGCTTTTTTGTATTCGGTGATAAACATTTCTTACTTTTCTCCTTATATGTCTCCAGCAACAACTGCCCATGGTGTTTAACACCAAGATTACAGGGGACAGGTGGATAGGTGAGGCTCTCGTCCCCTGGTCGTACTTCCCTCCCAATGTTAACAAGATGAACTCCTATGCCATCCACGGCTCAGGAGAGAAGCGCACATATGAGGCTCTCTACCCCATCCCCAAGGAGGAGATCGTGGAAGGCCAACAACCCAACTTGTGAGTGTACAGTTGGTTCAGGATATGTACACAGACTGTTTTTATAGCAAAATACTGCTTCGAGTGAATGCTCAAGCAATTTGTTACTGCACTTCCATAATTTGGAGAACTTGTGACAGGCATATGTAAAAATGAAAATTCTGTATCCTGCATTTCCCACAATGCAACTCCACAGCATTTTTTTTAGACTTTCCATAACTGGAAAACTCTACATGACATGGTCAGCGTTATTTTCTCAGATTTGACCAGACGTAAGATGTTTTACAAGTATTTTTACTGGCTCAGTAGTTTTTTTGACAGGTTAACAGATCTTCATTTGTAAAATCAGTTGAGTTCCTCCTTTAATTTTTGCAGCTAAACTCATATGTTTAGATCAGAGTTAGTTATCTACATTAGTCACCTACTGGCCAAATCCTGGCTAGGTGATTACTTTCAAAAACTGGGCAGTATATGTGTATATAAATGCATGGAGTAGTTTTGCATAACATATATTGAATTCTCTCTCTGTCTCTTAGCCATCGCCTGGAGTATTTTCAAGATTTCCGCCTACAAAGCATCATGGGAGAAGGCTGGGTCCAGCCGGAATCTGATCTGTGGAAGGGAAAGCCTTGAGCTTTTCAAATGCACTTTCTTTTCCCTGTCTCCCTCTGTCTGTCTATTCCACACACACACACACACACACACACAAACACGCGCACGATAGCGGTAGGGCCATAGCACAAACAGCCACTGATGAGGAACAAAGGGCAATCAATCTTTATTAGTTAATGATGTTAAACAATATGACAAGAAATATGTTATCAGCTTGTCAGAGCATATTAGCCTTCACACGCAGACACAGATACATCACAAGGTATCGGATGCCACCATAAATTGCCTCGACAGTGTGTGCCCTACAATACTGCGGATGGTGGCAAAAAAATGCTCACTTTGACATTCAGCTCCGGTGTAGCCTGTGTGTGTGTGTGTGTGTTCACTACATGGAGATAAACACAGCAGGTTCTGGTGATTTTTTTTCTTCTCATACATACAGTAAAAAATCAGAGACACATGCCAGCACATTATTGAATTATTGCTGTACTGTAATTGATATTGTAATCATTCCTATACCTTTGCTGATTTCCTTTCACAACTAAGTATGTTTACAAATTGATGGCATACTGCTGGTGTTAAGTGTATTGTCTTCTTTTTCTACAAATGTAACTTAAATTATATTTCTGATACATAATCATGTTTCAGTGTGAAAGTTATTGAAATAAATCAGCTGTTGTGGCTTTATTGCTGGAATCTTTTACTTATGTTAGGGACCACAATAACACACAAAAGTTCTGCATCCAACCTAAACTATTTAAAAGTATTATCAGCAAAATGCTATAGAAATTTCTCATGTGACTGATATATTATTGTACAGTATAACGTTATTAGATTGTTACAGCATTGTACTGGTTGGTTGAGATTTAAGCAGTTTTAATAGGTTTATTTACATTCCCAACCCAGAGTTCAGCCCCACTTCAATGGATCAATTTGAGCAATTGTTAGATATTAAATGAGACCAGAAAGAGAAAAAAACAAGCTGTAAACAAAATTATATTTATTTTCTGGACTTTTATCAATTTGATTTTTGTTTGTTTCTGAAATATTGGACAATTTTAGTTGGAACATAATCACTTGTTAAATCACAACTACACTTTGGGAGTGAAGAGTAAAGAAGCAACATGTGCTAAGCTAAGCTAACCTTTGGATGTAGCTACATACATAGTACATAGCGATCAAAATGTCCAGCTAATCATTTAACTAGACTGATGTGGAATATAATGTAAGTCCCCTCATTGTGTCAAATGATTGTATAATAGGAACTCATCATGACAAATAAATGAAATTAGTTGAAAGCGACATAAAATATTGAATTGATTCATCATGACAGCCTGCAGGTCATCCTCTGTCATATAGCTATGTATCAAAGTCCCACTCACTCACAGTACTTTCCCGCCTACTTTTAGAAGTTGAGATCACAGTGTCTCTGATCCCCAACATACACTGACACACACACACACACACACACACTCTCAACGACTGGGGATCTCTTCTCTCTATGACCCCACAAGTCTCTCCCCCTTGCCCCTGCTATAGCCCCCTTGTAGAGCCCATGTATTTATTGGGGACTCCTGTCGGATCACTGGCTGGCAAACTGGGAGGGGGGTGGGGGGGGGCAATTGATTTCTTCATGTTGGATGTGTTGCTCTTCACCGTGGCAGCCCAAAAGCCTGTACTGAGCCCTATCAGTTTTAATTGGCATTCTTGCCTTTGAAATGTGCGCAGTGATTAGGCCTAGAGAGCCCACTGCTTAAGCCCCCTCCTTATCATCGCCTGCGGTGCTGTGTGTCACCGCACTGCATATTGTCCACATACACACACATAGTACGTTGTATTATGTACTATGCCATGATTAGCATGTCTCTTGCTAATAAAATGTTTACCTAAAATATGTTTTTGGACACATTCGGACAAATACAGGACCTTCAATGAAAGACTTATATATATGAATATATATATGACTAGGCACACCCATCTGTTTGAAGGCAGGCAGAGGTTGTGTGTCCCTTCTAAGATTTAAATCCAGTTCTCCCTAATTAGTGTGAAGAGATGAGAGTGGAGAGCAGAACAGGTAGCTGCCTCTCCTCTACCTCCAAAGCCCCAGCAGACAAGTAGACACAAGAACCATCTTATCCCCCTTAGAAAAAGAGACCGGGCTGCTCTAAAACATTCAACACCATCTTAAGGGTGATTTTGCGTGTCAGAAACTTTCTGGTGATCACCCCAGACCTAGTTCCTTTTTTTTCCCTCAGAAGATGTGGGTCTCATTTCTTCAAGTTTAAAGAGTGTTTGAGGGTATGAATGACGATGAAGTTGTGATGAAAAATAGAACGCAAAGGGATAAAGGAGTGATCTCAGAACATGAAAAGAGCGAGAGATTGAAAAAGTGAAAACGGTAATGACTTTGCCTAGTTTTAGTGGATCTGTGATAGAGGCCCAAATGAAAGATTCATACTGGAGCTAATAAGATACTAGGACAATTCGTAGCCTTTGCACGCTAATGCCAAAAACAGAATCAGATTGTACAATGCGATAGAAGTTATCAACACACTGCAGTACACAGTCCTTGCATGGCCGGCTTCCAGTCTACCACACCGCACAAACAAAAGCCAACTTTGATCATTTTTATGTGGGACTTCATCTTACCTAATCTCCAAAGTGCAATTTAGGTCTAAATTGTAGACAGCCTGGTCCCCAATCTATTTTCCACAACAAACAAATCTAAAACGCACATAAATTACAATAATACATCATCGGTCTTGTGTTCTGTCAGTCTTGCACTAAGGTTATAGTAGATAGGCCTATAGCAACGATGAATATGGCATCCCACCGTTTCCCTGAACCAACTGAATGCTTATTAACTCTGTCTAATTATTGTCAAACACGTCCATCATTACTGAGAGGGCTGCAGAGGTGAAGGAAAGGAAGAGTGGTGCTGGGCACAAAAAAGACTTGGATCTAAATGCTTGTGCTGTGTGTGTGTGTGTGATGGCTCAGGTATTAATTGCAGTTGAAGCCCGCTAGTGTTGTGCGTACGAGGATGGCATGGGTAGAATGTGGGATGAAGCTGTAAGAGGCTGGGGAGAGGAAAAGAGAGATGCAAAGCCAAGCGAATGCCAGGGACATTAATGAGGGCCAGACAAGTTCTACTTCTCAATAACACTGCAGTGAGCAGGAGAAGAGAGAGGGAGAGAATGAGAGGGAATAGAAAAAAGAAAGAGGAACAGAAGGATTTCATTACGGAGGAATGTTGGACAACCATTTGCAAACTTAAGCAGGCAAAGGTCTCTTTTCTCACATCCACACATCCGGAGACACGCAAACATTTTTCATGTCAACATGAAGACAAATTATACACAGAAACGCACAAACAAGCAAGCATAATCTACTTCAACCAGATACATACTGAAAGCGACTTCATGTTTATTAATCAGCACTAATACAAACATTAACATTTTATAGACATGGTTAATAATTAACAGATGCTTCTGCTTTATAACCTTACGTACACAATGTACATAACACAAGCGTATGTGCATGCACAGAGAATTATAGAAACAGGCAGTGCAGCTCGATTTATTTGTCACAAGTGTGAATGGGATTCATGTGTTATCATTGCATAAACATTAGAAACAAGTGATATCAGTAAGAGAGGGAAAAGAAAGTAAATTAAGCTTTCTTTGTTATCAACACAGAATATAAATCATGAGTGTTTGCCTAATTGATTCCATTACATTACCACCTACCTGACAACTCTCTTATTCATCCGTGTATTGTTTATCTTCATTTTCAGCTAGATGGATGAAAAAAGCTTATATTGGATTTGAAGCCTGCTGAATTCCATCCTTTTTAGTAAGCGCATTAATTGCCAATTAAGCGTGGCACAGAATTATTAGAGAATATTTGTTCGCGTACAATAAACGCACAAAGAAGTTTACTTGTTTGGGAGATAGAAGATGGTGAGATTCCTTTGTTTTTTAATAGCAAACAGACCGCATTCCGCTCGAAGGTAATTTATGTGCTGCCTGATATTACTGGTCGTAAGTGAGCAAGTTCACTAACTCTTAATTGGGGAATAAATCACACCTTTGCCATAGTAACAAACACTTAAAAAAAGTGGTAATGGAAAAATGAGAGCATGCTGATAGTGTCTCAGCACATTGAGGTGGTGTGTGTGCGTTTGTGTCCACTCATGCATGTGTGTTTTCACCACCTCAAGCTCATTACCATAGAGCCTTGTTAGTATAGCTGCTGCTATGTTCTGTACATGGCATGTCGTTTCATTCCATTAGGTCTCATTTTGTCTGTATTGCTCCTATAGACGGAACTTGCTCATTTAAAACTGTGACAAATGTTGAAATAACAATGTAGTTAATCGCAAACAGTGAACCAGAGAAATAATTACACCATTAGGTGTCACAGTAGACCCATACTTTTCTTCCATTTCCACTCTGTGTTTGTGATTCCTCGCCTTTATCTCCTTTTCTATTATTATTACTTATTTCTTCTCCTTTCGCTGCCTGTCCTTCTTCTGGGCCTCTTTTCTCCAGTTCCCTTCAGCTCTTGAAATGGATGGAGACAGAAAGGGCGTTAGCATAGATGAATGAATCCGCTGGCCTAACACAATCTGGCTCACTTCAGTAGACAATTTAATATGAACTCGCCCACAGTGTGGTTACCTCACTAGGTTGCTGCACTAAATCTCACTTTGACTCGCTATGACGGATACAGATTTGACACATCAAAACAGTGTGTGTGCCTGATGGATACGACAGACGATCGGCAGAGGGGTGAGCTGCGAGAGGCAGAACTGATAATTATAGTATTTATCTGGGTTAGGTGTCATGGCTGCCTATACCACATTATGAACTGATAAAAGGATGAAACCCTTTTCATTGCATTCTATCATTTCAACACTTGCACTTCACTTTTCAAAGGGAGCACACCATACAGGAAAGAGATGAAGTACATAATTGAAGTGAATGTCTTCAAATGCAGAATGTAGGCTGAATGGTAAAGGTGGTTATAGAAGATTTCATTTCATTATGAATATAGAGTAGATCTATACAGGTAATAGTATAAATTAACAGGAAACCAATCCAGATCAAAACAGAATATTGGGCCAGTGTGAATCAAGCTGCTCTGAGTGAAAGTTTAATCTTATACGTCAAAATTCTAAGGATGTCATTTTGCTGTTTTTCTTTGGATGGTTTTAAATCACAAGAAACCTGACTTCATTTTTCAATCTTTCATTCACTTCAGTATGAATACAATTAAAAGTTACATTGTAAAAAAAAAAGTACAAGCTGCGATAAGTGAAACATACAACCTACAGCCGCAAGTCTTTTCGATTTGACCCAGAATTATGCTACCTGTAATTGTGCCAACTCAGTTCAAGGCGTTATTTATATTTTATATATATATATTATATATAATATTGTTTAACAAAAAAGCCAACAATGATTTAGCTATAATGTCAACTTTTACATTTAAACATCATAAAATCATGACTTGAAATCTGTGCCTGAAATCCTGGTCCCATAGAGTTGACCACACACAAAGTATTTTAACAAAATTGGAGAGCTAGTCTTTCTGGACATATTCAGCCCTCTCCTACACAGTATTCAAATCAAAGCAGAAGCATGGACATTTTATTTGGTTGAGCCACTTATTGATTAATTATTTAATGAAGTAACTTTTGTGTTAGCTATATGTTACCTTGCCTCTTGCTTCACTAGCTAATGCTATCAAACTAATTTAAATTTACTACAAATAAATGACAGAAATCCTCATTCCACAGCCTAACCATTTCGAAGTGTGTCTAATTTATTAAATATATGTACTGCTCATTAGGCATGGTATTCCACTGGCACTGGTTGACAATGAATGGTTATAGATTAAATGTCACTGCTTCCTTAATGCAAACTCCAAGGAACAGTGCTGAGCTGTGAAGCAATTTCATGTACTGTATGTCACATTGTCATGGAGTCATCTTTAATGTTATTGGTGACACCTGAAAATATAATTAAGAAAGCCTATAATAGCAGTAGATTCTTTTTATATCCCCATTCATATGTGCACGGAGCTAAGAGGTTGAAGGAGGTTGCTATAGTAATGAGCTCTATGTTGTGCACAAACTGCCCAAATGTGCTCCAAAACACAGAAGTGTGCAAAACATCCAGGTAATTCTGAAATCTTCTTTCAGGAAGAATGAAGATTATTTTTTCTGACCATGTGCCCACAAGCAACTTTCAGAGGAATAAATTGGGTGCCATATTGTAATCCTGTATCCATTTAACCTTAATATGTCTATAGATTACTGACTGTAGACACAGCTGTGTGATTGGCTAATATGCACACACTCCCCATGTACCCACAGTGCATTATAAGTGTGTGACAGGGTTTGTACCCACAGAATAAGAGAAATGCATTCTTAACCACTATCAATACTAGTGCTCATACCAGTTTTAATTACTGTTAATTGAGTTAGATAACTAAACTGTTATTGGTTTAATCAGTTGCACCCTGACAACCAGGTAACACTAAGGGGCTTAGGGCTGTATAACCACTGCCTCCCTGTCGTCTACCAACTGCATAATGTTAGTGAAGATAAGAGACAAATCAGCAGTTTGAAAGTCACTGGATGAGCCATTAGTCTCACTCAGTTAATTCATTATTATTAAGCCAATCACGCAACACATCAGAGTGACAACTTTGCTGAGATTCTCTAATTGCCCCTTATTATAAAGTAATACCATTAATTTGTACAACCACTCTACGTACTGTGAGTTAGTTTGATACCCACAAGTAGTCAGTAGTTGTGAACTAAAACAACTCGCTTCCAAAGAAACTTTCCAGAGTAGTAGACACTCATTTGTCATATTTGCTGCTGAACTTTGACATGCTAGTGATCCGTGCAGTGCTGCAGCAGTGGGGCAGAACACATGATATTCTGTGACATATAATAACTTTGACAGATAATTTTAACATAATAGGGTGCAGAGCTCGATAAAATGCAGAGTAAAAATTAAAGGCTCAAAAATAAATGGCTATTAAACTGAGGGAAAAAGAATAAAAACAGAATAACATTAATCAACCTTCACAGGTAACAACTCTACTTTATTATGCTGATGAGAGAAAAAGTGAGTGTGCAAAAGCGGAGTGTGACATATATATGTTTTTTATATAAATAGGAGCTTGTGTTTTCTCAAAACTTGTATTTTAAACAAGCTAAATGATACTGATAACTGTCCTGTTGACTGCTGCCTGCAGTGCCATTTGACATTCAGCATGCATTTGACAGTAAAGCAGCATGTCGCGGGGGTCGGCATTGCCCGTCCTCACAATAACATTCAGAATGGTGGTGACTGGTTTCCTTTACTTCCTAATTAACCTTGTTGGATTACGTGCTCTAATTCTACTTTGTGAGCCGGTCA
>JAUMHL010000001.1:21963161-21979588 GCA_032362345.1 Sandelia bainsii
CCAAAAGTTAAAAGTGAAAGTTAAAATATTACTAGAATATGTAATGGATGTACAATTTATTCCAGTTTATAATGCAAAAATGTTCTGGACAGTTGTGGCTGTTGGCCAATGTGTTTACATCCTGCGGGTCTATGGTCACATTTGCCAGCCTGTTTAAATTGTGGGCGGGGAGTCTGAATTTTGTTTTGTCTGAATTTTTTTTTCTACCAAATCGTTTGAATTGTTTTTTCTACCACATCGTCTGAATTTTTTTTTTTCTTATTTCACCTAAATATTTTTTTTCTACCACTTATTTCACCTAAATATTTTTTTCTACTACATGACACCTAGGGGGCTCCGTACAATTCTAAGGCGTATTTAATTTTTTTCTTCTTGAGGACTTCTGCTGTTAGGACTTAGTCTAAAAATAACTAAATCAACACTACTTTGAGTTCCCTGTTAGCGACCAAACTAACAAGTTTGCTAATTGACAGCGAACAAGCACTTTGCAAGCTCGTTAGTTCAAAGAGGTTACAGTATTTTCCTCTCTTCAGTAAGAATCTTTATTGAATTAAGTTATGTACCACTGTGCCACCAAGGCACATGGATGGATTTATCTGTGCTAGTGTGTGGTGTGACCAAGCCTTTACGCTGGTAAAATGCCATGAAGAGCACAACCGGTGAAGACCGCAGAGGTGGATGAAGCTGCAAGATGTTGAACCCCATGGTGAGAGCCTGCATATGCAATGTATCTCTCTGCTCTGTGTGTGTGGGATACGGAGTGGCAGTATACATGACCCTAAATGTGATATAACAGATGGTTTATTGTGCATTCATATGGGTTGTGTGCCAGGAAGTGCTCCCCCACTTCTTATTAACAAAAGCAATCCTTTGCATGCTGGTGGTATGTTGGGCACATTTATAGTTTAGTAGTCTCTTGGGTGGACTTTAGACAAAGCACCTAACAAAACAGACCTTGCGGTTCCATCAAACCCACACCCACAATCTGGACATGGAATAATGTTAGACCTTGGATTTTTCAGATGCTCTCCAGCATCCTGGGAATACGAGTGACTGTAAATGACTTGAAGAAACCCAAGCAGTTTGCATCTTGCTGACAGCTCCAGGGTGAGCATATCAGACAACACTTTGGCTTGGAGCTGCAAGCTGCAAGTACCAAATTCCTGAGTTGAGCTGGGTTCAGGAAGCCAAGAGAAGGAGATAGATAGTATACAATGCAATGCATTAAAAATATTGAACTCTCAACATGAAGCACTTCTATCATGTCGACAGTGTGTCCTCTTCCCTCTACCATATTCCACTGTTGACCTCATGTGGAAATGTTAAATTTAGAGCTTTCTGCTCTGCAGCTTGTAGCTGGTACACCAAGAACAGTACTTTCTGAGTCAGAAACTGCCAAAGAAGTGTTGTGTAAGTAGGTGAGGTCAATAATGTGGAGTGTTAATATTCAGCCTCAGCTTTACAGCTTTGAAAGGATTATAAGTAAGTTTCATCACATGAAAGTAGTGCCTCCTGGAGGGTTGGCATCTTTGATATAAAGATGTGATCAGAATTTGATGGGAGTAGTACAAGTATAGTGCAGCAAAGGGAGATATGATATACAAAGAGGAGGTGGTACAGAATAATATAAAGCAAGAGAGTTGAAAGGGGAAAGAGGAAAAAACATAAACAGCAAAAAACAGCAAAAAAAAAAGAAAAAGAAAAATAGATGAAAGCAACAAAAAACCTGCCTAAGACAAAGAATTTGCACGGGAAAGAGAAACAGTAGGTAACCTTACACAAAAAGACTGGAAGATAGGATGCAAATGCTAAAAGACTGGGACCTTACTAAGAACTGGGATCCTACTGGGAATGTGCAGAAGATGGAGGTTAGCAAAGGGGAACAGACAGAGAAGAAGCCAATAGAAAGGGTTTATTTATTATACATTGTAAATACTGTATCGCTGCTGATGCGTGCTGACTGGTAACACTGCTCTGGTGAAGCAGCATAGGTTTGAACGAAGAAGATAAAACTTGATTTTTCACAAACACAACCAAATTAGAATATTATTTTTCCATCTTTGTGGTCGTGCTTCATTTGTATTTTTTCTCTTTTTTCCTCCTCCCTCCCTTTTTCTACAGTTTCATCACTTGAGCTCTCTCTCTCACGTCCTCCCGTTTCTACACCCCCTTCTTACTTTTTATCTTGCTGATAAGGTTTCTACCTAGCTGCCAGTCAATTCCAATGCCAAGCAGACACTGATAATGCTCTGACATCTCCTGCACCCGCAATTAACTAAAGCTCTGTCTCCTTTCAGGAAAAAAACTAAAAACATTTTCCGTCTGCATTTCTCCCCTGTCCTTTTACTTTCACTCTGAGCCACCTTATGAATATGTGATCAGAGTGTTGGCACACATCCAGACACAGGAGAAGCCAGCTTCACTCATCAGATCTACTGTATGTTGTGTCTCTCAGTGTCTCTGTATTGAATCAGACTTGGGGTGCTTGGCTAATCTCATTTCCAAAAGTAGGTGCTTTTAATTTTGTTAGCAACTGTGTGTGCAGATGGCTCATTGAGTGAGGGAGTGAGGGAGTGAGGGAGTGAGTGAATGCGGATAAGCTGTCACAGCTGCTGCGCTCCTTTCCAGCATTACATGGGTAACGTGTCAGCGGCAGCTAATAGCTCATTCGCTGCTCCAAATTAAAACACAATCACCTAATAGGAGCACAGGGGAGGGAGGCGGGATCTAACAGGATTTATGAGAAAATGAAAAGTGATTGGATGTGAAGTTTGAATTAAAGGAAAGCAGTCTGGTGTCAGACTCTATGAAGGTGACTGACTGGACTGGTGAGCGGCCGACTCTCAGTGGACCAAATCCCATCCAAAACCTGTCTGTCAAATTAGCGTGATAGGTAGGCCCCTCCCAGCCGTTAGGACCAGCAACTTGCCAGCTATTAATTAGGCTATATTTCCAATGGCCTTACATGTCCTTCTACTCTTAATGTTGATGCAAGTCTATTCATCTGTGTGACTTTACATTCATGCTGAAAGTTAACATCCACCCTAACACTGAACCTATTTTAAAGTTAGATTACTGTATGTAACTTTTAGAAAAAGACACACTCAGAGGTTTTCCTGATACAATCATACCAGTCGTCTGCTATATGATGCAGATGGGGTTTAAAGCACTGCAATATTATTTTACTTTATAACTGGCTAGGTAGGTATTACTCCCATGTCAACTGAAAATGATGTGTCTGGAAACAGTACATCACCTGTTTTGTCAGGACATAACACAGTTAACATGACGTGAAACAAAATGGCACTTCATTGTGATTAACAGCCTTTAAATAACATGGCTTTCTTCCCAATTTACCTAAAACATAATCCAGAAATATATTCTGTCGACAACAATTTCAAAAATTCAATTCCTCGAATATTTTAAATTCACTGTAGAAAATGTATAGATGCTGATTTCTCAACAGACAGTTGCCAGACGTCCATATGCTGCCACATGAAGTGTTTGAGTACACAGTGATACGAGTAAGGCTTTCAAAACCCTTTCTTAAGGCAATTAAAATAATACAAAGAAAATAAGGCAGGAATTTTCAGTCCTGTGACCTTCATCAGATGCATGAAGACTGAGGTGATTGTCTGTTTTCAATGTTAATATTCTATTTCTGACCTTGGGAAAGTTACTGCATATTTCCTTGCACACATCAGCTATGTTTTTGGGCTGCAGTTCTCTTTGTGTTTTCAGTAAGGGTGATTATGGTGGACATGCCCTAATGTTCATAAGATAACTACTCATTCTGATGTTGTGTTTTATGCACACATCTCATCTGTGTTTCTAATGGAATAAGAAAAATTCAGAATACTTTTATTTCAGGTACACCAACAAGTGAATTACAATCCTGATTCCCCAAAGAACTTACCATTCACCATCCTTTGCTTTTGCTTGCTCACCCATCTATTCACCTGTCCATCCTTTTCCACTAAGCCATCATCTATCTCTTCATCTTCATACATCAGTGGGTGTGTAAGACATCATCGCCCCAATCTCATCACTCACACTACCCATCTTGAGGCAATAATGCTGCTGAACCAATTCTAACCACTATAACAGCAACAATGAGTGCATCTAACTGTTCGTGTGCATCTTTCCATTTCATTCTTTCTCTTACTCTATCATTATGCCCCACATGCATCTGTCCTACTTTCTCTCTGTTCCTTCCCCTCTCCACTATGGGAAACTACTGTTATTAAAGTCCATGTATTTTGGAGACCATGGTGACAAAGACATCCCTGGCAACCAGATGGGATTGCCTACTTGGTAAAGAGTGCTCTGTGGTGAGCTAAAGAGCTTTTAAAATCTCTCCATCCCCAGCACAGCACACCCTTCCTCTGTCCCACTACCTCTGTCACTCTCAATTCTGCGATGTCTCTTCACTTTCTCCTTGTGTCTGTGGCTGACATTAAGATCTCCTCCTTCTTTCACTGTGTTTTTTTCTTTCTTTTTTCTTCCTCCCTTTTTTGCTGCCTTCTTTAAGTGTTATTATTGTGGTAGATAAAGTCACATGGGAAGGAGAAGGGATATATATTAAGAGGAGAAGGAGGGCAAAAAGACGAAGAAGGACAAGGATGCAGGAGAAAGAGGGAAGAAGCATAGAGCAGAGGAGAGATAAGGAGGAGAAGTTGGAAAGTGGAATAAGGGGAGAGAGGAGAGGAGGGTAATGTAATCTTACAGTGGGAAGTGTGGTAATATATCACCTGCCACAGTTAATAAAATGTCACGACGGCATGGCTTTAGACAGGAGAGAAAGGTTAACTGGTGCTTCATAGAAATGTACTTCAACAAGCGCAGGTGGAGGAGATTAAGACTCTGTGCACACACACACATGGATACTATAAGCAGCCGTACACACATAAAAGCATGAAGGCTCGTAGGTAAAGCAGACAGATGAGCTCATAAAAACCAAGAAACGCTAACGGACAAGTCAAACACGCGCATGCAAATGTATGCTGTACATGCAAACGTGTAGGCAGCAACAAGAAGCGAACGTTTTGGAGTTCGCACACGCACGTGTCTGCGCGTACAGCATCTGCACACTCAGTCACTCTCACCCTTTGATGATGGTGTGGTGGAAAATCTGCATAAAGTGAGTTTTCTTTTTTCTTATCATGCATTCTCACCATCACTCCTTTCTCCTCTCTTCTCCTCTCTGTTGTCTCCCACCGCTCCTCTCTCTCTCTCCCTCTCTTCTCTCCATGCTTATCTCCTCTCTTCACTCTCCACCTCCCTCTCCTCCCTGTGGTCGGCTCATCCCTCTCTCCTACTCCTTCTTTTGCCCCAAGGATATCTCCCCTCCTACACGGCCTCGCCTCGTCCCTCTCTCTCTCTCCATTTATTTATATCAATGAGCAAAAGTCACCCTTTCATCTTCCTCCAGATGAACAGACTCTGCTTGTGGAAGAGGACAGAAGAAAAAGGAGCGGGATGCAGAGGAACACATTTTCTCTTGGTCCTGTACTAAGCAGTGGGAATATTATATTAACTCTGCCTTGTAAGAGGAGCTAATTCAATGTGTTTTGGCTGGCTGGTAAAGGGACTGTTTCACCCGAAACACACCAAACGCATATTAATGCTGAATTGGAGAAATCAAGACTTTATTCCAGCATTCACACAATGGACTATTGTGAGCAAAAAAACCTTTTAAAGAGTCAAATTCACCTCAGGCTCATACTTTGGCCTTAAATCCATGCAAAAAAAAAAAAATGCTTTGTATGCAAAAGCTTCTCTTTGTGAACAAAAAAAAAATAGAGAGAGAAAGACTGGAAGCAATATGATGTTTTGAAAATACTGGTTATTAGAAATGATTCAAGTTTCTGGTTTTAAATGGTTTAAGATGACAGACGGATCAAATTACAGTGTGATTATTTTGAAATTTCGACACACTTATAAAGCAATTACGAGATGCATTAACACAACAACATTGTAATGACACTATAACATAACACAACATATAACATTTTAGTTTTGAGGGTGCGTCTAACTTTGAGGCACGGCTACACACAGCCTGTTAATAATCGGATGGGCTCATTTATAAATTTAACATTTCTCTTCAATTCTGTCTGTCGTCTGGTGCTTTTGTTCTGATTTGTGTTTTTGCTATGCTGTAACAAAATAACTCATTTGGAGTGATAAAACAGACTTTGCATTGGTCATGCTATAGGAACATTATCAGTTCTTATCACGCCCACAAACAGACTTGAGTGATGGCAAACTGCACCTACTAGTTGGCCAGAAGGAGCGTACCACCAGCACACGTTGTAATTAGGCTGCTGTAGTCACAGTCCTACTTCTCGATGTGCATGTTCATCTTTCTTCTGTGAACACGCATAGAGCTGATGTGGCGTAACCAGAAAACTGTCATTTTGTTTCATCTGTCCAAAACCATTGTGGCTTGTCAACATTCATTTTTAGCAAACTCCAGTCAGTTTTTTGTTGTTACTTTCTGTTTCGAAAAGTGACTCTCCCTGATCTTTTCTATTTGCAGTCCATGAGCCACAACTGTGCCACTTGACAGTGTTGTACCTTAATGTATCTGTAAACGTTTCTTGTGTTCAGTCTAGGGTCAAATTTCCTTTTCACAGGAACAGCAAGCTGCTGGGAGATGGTCTTTTAGCCTTTATATTGACCATGTTATACTTACAGTATTTTCTTCTTTATGTCCTCAGACGACTCTCTTCTTTACTTGTCTGTGTTCAGCGTGATGCACCTAATGATACCAAACAGCGCAATGACAACTTGTCTCCATTTAAATAGGTTGAATGAATGATTAGAAGATTAAAGGCACCTTGGAAACTAATTGACTGAAATAGTTTGAAATATCAATACACTTATTTATCACCACTTCTATTGGGAACTGTTTTGTTCTTGCATTTTAGAAGATCTTTGTTGAACAAGCAGCTTCAGCTTCTTCGTTTTATTCTATGGTAAACCAAAGGCACGCAGGAATGCATGACACAAGAGCTTTTAATTTATTTTCAGGTTAAAAAAAAGCATTGCTTCAGTGAGCGAGGTGTAAGGGTATCAACACTTTTACTTGAGTTAAGGAGCTTAAGGAGTATTTGTAGATTATCTACAGAATTTTGTCACTTTTACTGTATGTCTCAAGTATATTCACCAGATTAATTTATGGACTATTTGTCCCTAACATCACAGATGCAGAATACATAAAAAATAATATATTTTAAATATAATGTACAAGCAA
The DNA here is from genome assembly GCA_032362345.1 of Sandelia bainsii. Taxonomy (NCBI): domain Eukaryota; kingdom Metazoa; phylum Chordata; class Actinopteri; order Anabantiformes; family Anabantidae; genus Sandelia; species Sandelia bainsii. Next base: position 21,970,417 of record JAUMHL010000001.1, read on the forward strand.
TAAAAATTAATGTTCAAACAAAGCATGGAAACACATGTTGATTGAACAGGTGTATTTCTGACAGAGGCACTGTGCTTTATCTCTGTCAACATCTGTTGACTATATAAATAAAATTTGAATTGACTTATTTTCTTGCTATATATAAAGCTATTTTCTTATTCCAGAACTACAGGGAATAAGATAGAAACGGGCATCATTTCATTTGCAGCAGTAAATTACTATAAACAATATTGTGACCAATGCACTTAATGCATAATTGTTCATTGTGATAATATGTGAATTGTCCTCTGCATACAGGCTAGGCTACATTGTTTTTACCACAGCACTGTAATCAATAGTGTATCTAGAACAACATTTACTATGTTTAATGTGACTATATGAATTTCACATAGAAAACATCTTCAATTTCCCCAAGGGTATCAGTAAAGTATATCATTCATTAGTGTTGGCTGGGATTGGCAGGTGTCAGAACACACAGTGCATTGCACCTTGCTGTGTGTGGGGCTTCGTAGCTGCAGACTGGTCTGAGTGCTCATCCATTAAAACCACCAGATGGTGTTAATGTTGTGGCTGATCAGTGTATATCTTACCTTCTCCTACCTGTTTCCTTGCTTCTCACAAACCACAAAACAAGATAAAGCTCCTCTCCTCTGTCTACTTGCACGTTTTCCCTCTTAAATCAGCTCTGTAAATGTTCACTTGCTTCAGTGCACCCCCAGTGAGATCACTTTACTCTCATTAACTCCTTCCAATTAAGCTAAAAAAGTCAAACAAATCAGACAATGAGGTGAAAATTATGTAACTTTCTTTTTTAATTGCAAATGAACTTGCTACAAGAATTTGCAGTAATTAAGTCTTGTTTTCTCAACGCAGCTGCTTTATTTTGTTTTGTCACAAACTACTGACATGCATTTCTAAAAAAACTGCATTGGGAACTAGAGGAATTAAATCTCAGACTGGTGACTATGAAACAGAATATCCCAACATATGTTTCTATTTTAAATGATCATTTGGTCTATATGTCAGCAAAGTGTTTTAACCGGTTCTTCTAAAGTGGAAAGTAATCTTTCAAGTTTCTTTCCGTGCACTCAGGGGGTTGCCTGAGGGTCTGTGTTTGAGACACTGACTCGGTCAGAAGGGCTGATGTCTGACACCTGTCTTTCCAATCAGCTCTCCTGTTGTGACTGACTCCTCCTTTGTGAATCATACAGTAAAAAAAAACAAAAAAAAAACTCACATTGTGACATCTGATGGGTCTGTTTTCAAATATAAAGCTCTGCCAGGATTTCTTATGGAATCGTGCACACAGCTACACACACACACACACCGGTGATAATGGAATAACAAGCTCTGTTTGGAGACTTATTGTGTTAGACTCGGATGAATGTGGAATGAGCCGGAACACCTTTAGTTTTCCATTAAGGGGAAAAGCTGTGAGAGGAGGGAAGCTGCCTGGAATCAATGGTCTGTGTCCAGGGGAAATCTGCAGAGCTGGATGGAGAGAATGAGACAGAGGGTGAGAATAAAGATGATGATGTTATTGGTTAACTGCTGGGACTGTGATTAAATCCTCCGCACAGAGATAAGTCTCTCTTTGTCAGTTTCCCTTTCGTTCTCCACACATACAGTACATTTGAGCTCTCTGATAGCTCCTTTCTCACTCTGGGTCAGTCTCTCCACATAGTGTATACAGTCACATCTCTTTGTCTTTCTATCTCAAGACCCACAAGCTGACATCATCTGTTTCAGCATATATTTAACCTCCATCTTTATGCTTTCCTTTCTTCTCCCTCTCACTCGGCTGAATCTCAGTCATATTATCTCCTGAGAACCACATCAAAGCTTTTCCCAACCAAATACTATCCAACCCCAAGCCAATGCTGATTCTACCTACTGTGTGTGGCTGTGTGTGTCAAAGAAAGCAGATCTAAAGCCTGGAGTACAGATTAGACAGTTATGTCTTTGCTGGAAGGGATGGGCGAATGCCCTATATAGCCCACCTGTGATTTAAAAAAAGGAATTTTAAAACTGAGAAAATCAATATTAGTGATGATCATCGTTAAAGCCTCTTCAACAGCCAGCACAGAACTGTGTTTAGATTCAATATTCTGTCAAATCATGTAGAAAGAGAAAATTATTCATAATGCCATGTGGAATAAATGATTTAAAAATCTCTCTCAAAAGTGTCAGTTTTTAAATAAATGGAGAAGCAAGAAAGCGGAGGCGCATCCTTCACAGACTTCACAGAAGTCTCTTGCATGGGAGTTTCACTTAGCAGGGTGTTCAGACTCCTTTTTTTTTCTCTCCATTGCCTTTCTCCTATCCCCACTGCTTCCTAGTTTCTTCACAGCTTGTCATTTGTTCCCTAATACCACCTTGCTCTCCAAGTGGAAGATGCATGATTACAACTATTCCTGTTGCTTTTGCTTTCACATCTTCTCAGTTTGCACAAGCAAAAAAGCCACATGAAGTCTTTGAAATTTTGATGCATATTCTGTGGAATGAACATACAGTATGTGTGCATGTTAGCTATGTGCAAACAAACCCCACAATTGGCAACATGTTGATGTGCTAAGAGTCAGTCTGACTTATCATATTCAACATTACAGTCTCAAAAATGGAAAACAAAACTAACTTTAATCAGCTTATAATAATCATAACACAAAACAACAATGATGACAACTCAGTGCCACAGTACGAAATAAAGTAGGTGCCATTTGGAATCCTTTAAATAGGAGTGACTGCCAGGGACTGACAGGAATAACGTGTTAGAACCTACATCGCCTTAGTGGTGAAACACTAGTATGGATTTACTGACAAACATGTTGACACATGTTGCTGTCTGGCTCCACATAGACTCTAGATGGTGCTCTTGACCACAGGACCTCATGAGATTTGACGGGGAGCCAGGTGAATAGAAGGTTTGGAGGGGTCATGACTTATAAGGGGTTTGTCCTCACATGCTCTCCCACTGTGAATTCTAAGTGCTAATAAATATTTGTTTTCATTTATACACAAATTATTCACATACCATTTTTTTAAATGTCCAAACTGTAAACAAGAGTGAAGCCTCCTTGTCCAACACATTTTTATTCATCCTATTAACAGCAGAACCACCAGACCGTGGTAGGACTGGTGATAGAACAAGAACAAAACTGTGGAATGACTGCCAGATGGATTAATGAAAACAGCACCTGTGATTTCATTCCTGATTGGCATTTACACAAAGACTTTGAATGAAAACCAAAAAATGGCTGTTTTATTATCTGTTCATTTCAGCTTCCACGATCATTCAGAATCATGCAGGGCAAGAGACCTGAAGGTGAAGACAGGATTGCTGAATGCAACATAAAAAGTTGTGTATTGAAATAAGTAGTCAATCCATTTATCTATCCATCCATCTATTAGCTATACCGCTCACCTATTAGCCGATCTCAGCTGTCATTGGGTAAGAGGCACCCTAGACAGGTCACCAATCCATTATAGGGCTGACAGAGACAGACAACCATTCAAACTCATATTTGCACCTGCTACATACACGCCAACCTTGAGACCTAGAAAATAGGGAGGATTTTGAAGCCAAAGTGGGGATTCGGGGTGGGGACTCCCCTAGAAAAAAACTTGTCTGCAAAATTTCCTGTGTTTTGGTCACATTAAAAAAGGAAAATAACAAAAAAGTATTTCTTTCTTTTGCTGTCCATTTCTCACTTGGTGTGGGATGACGAACAGTGCTCCCATGCATGCCAAGAAGGTGTAGCTGCATTGTAGTCCGGGTGGAAACATTACATTAAAAAAGACATTTGTGATAACAAAATGGGGGAAAGGTGTCAAACTCAGTAGGGTTGGCAAATATGATCTACAGGGAATTTTGAGTCACCAAATAAATTAACCTGTATGTGTTTGGATTGTAGGAGGAAACTGGATTACCCGGAGGAAATCCAGGCGGTCACCTAGACAACATCCAAATTCTGAGAGCCTGATATTTCCCTGAGGAGATGGATAAGACCAAAAAAGATCTAAAAAGAGACAGAATATTGTAGTGACATTTTAGAAAAACAAACTATGAAATAAATGCTAAATAGAATAATTAGCTCTATGTCGGCTGGGTGTGCAAATAGGCTATTTGCCAACACATTTACCATAACAACTACTCACAAGGGTAATACTGTGTCAGTCTTTCAGTTATAGTTTGTTATGGTGATGCCAAGTGGCCTACAATAAATGAATGCCGCTTTCATAAAAAAACCTGTGATGTAGACCATTTGGCTCCAAATTGTAGTGACCTACACTCTGTACGGTCCCTGAACACCATACATACATCAAGTGAACGATGGCAGGGAGGCATTGTGAGGGAGAGCTGGCTACAGAATGCAGGGAAGCACATCAGGTGAACAAAGCCTTTGCTGCTCATGTTCACACAGCATGTGAACAATGCTCACGTTCTTAAGTTGCAAAATGAGTTCACTGTTCACTGAAAAAATAAGCATGGAGCTGTTTGTTGATGAACACTGACGCACATAGAGTGCTGTGAAAAAGTATTTTCCCTGTTCCTGATTTTTTTGTATTTCATTAAACAAATATTTATATATACATTTATAAATTTAATATTACACAAAGATAACCCGAGTGTATACAAAAAAAATAAAAATGTATCAAGGGAAAAAAGCTGCCCAAACCTGACTGCTCCTATGTGAAAAAGAAATCTGATTGAGAAGCTGTAGCATGACCTTAAACAGGTCCTTCATGTTCAAAAACCCTCCAATGTGGCTGAATTAAAACAATTCTGCCAAGACGAGAGTGGCACAACCAGTTATTAGGTTTAGGGGGCAATTACTTTTTCACATAGGGCCAAACAGGTTTGGAAAACATTTATTTTTATTTTTTTTATCAAATCATCATTTAAAACCTACATTTTGTATTTACTCAGGTCATCTTTGTGAAATATTAAATTTGTTTGATGATCTGAATCATTTAAGTGTGACAAATATGCAAAAAAAAAAAAATCAGGAAAGAGGCAAATACTTTTTCACAGCACTGTAGAAGCTTTTATCATCCATGTGAGAAATTGCCAAGTAAGGCACCCTTACACTGAGGCAAGGTGATAACAAGATCTGTTGTAAAAGTGACAACAACATCAGAGAATGCTGCCGTCTTCCAACACCACTGCCTCCACCTGCAAATGAGGGAAAGAGAATTAAAAGAGATTAAGGAATGACAAGTGCTCTCTAAAAAGGGAAAGAGTTGCTCATGGCCTATACAGAGAGAAACTGAGCTGTGCTGCAAAACCATTCTGTCACCTTCTGATAAGGACTAAGGGAAGCAGCGGGACAGATACAATAGAGAAAAGGAAGGAAGAGAAAAGAAGGAGTGTAATGAAAAGAGAGTAGGTTGGTGTGGGAGAGACAGGGGAGAAGAGAGGGAGGAAAAAGGGAGGAAATAACTGGAGTGGGTGCCATGCGGTATTTTATTGTTTTCAACCACGTAAAAATACTCGGAAGAGAAGCAGTCTGCTGAAACTGTCAGCACTGAAATGGACCTCTAACTTGTGTTTGATCAACCTTTCTCTCCTTGATCCGCACAACCGTGTGTAATCTCTACTACTCTCCTGCCTCACCTCCACACACGTGCCACATCTAAAGGCAGATACACACAATTTCTTCTGGGTATGAAAAAAGTTCTCTAACCTTTCAGCATCTTGTCCCAGCTTATTAATATGCCTCATCGCTAAAAGGCAAGTAGGGAAAATGTCTCATTTAAATTAGGAGCGAAGATGAGATGAATGTGGGGTTCCATTAATGGTTCCTCTCTCTTTTTATGATATACACACGAGTATGCACTCGCACCCGTACGTACACCTTGGCAGTGTTCCAAGCAGCAATACATGACTCGGTGATTAAAAGGATGGCGCTGAATTTCAATCTGAGCACGTTCTTCCCAAACTTGACATTTCAACTCCTTGCGCCTCTCTAATCTTTGTTCTATAACATAATGCTAAGTGGCTAGTAAAATAGCTTATGTTTCTTTTTCTTTTAATCCCTCTTTTTTGAGCCAACTACAGCACTTTTGGAGCTTTTTCATTATGTCATGTCATTTCTTTATGTGTGTTTTCTTTTAACGTGACTTTGAGTTGCTTTTGCCTCCTCTCACCTTTCTACATTTCACTTTTTAAACAGCTGTTTTGTTGAAATGCAAGGAGTGAATTTAGAACTGTGCCTTGTAAGCCAACAAAACAGCTGTTATTGTGGTGCCGACAACCACTGTTTTGGGCTTAGTTTGGCACACAGGAAGAGTTCCACAAGCTGGCCAATGAGAACAAAATGGGGCCTTAAAGGCACAGGAGCTCAAATAAGCACTAGTTTCAAAGCCAGAGGAGCTGTTCATAAAAGGACATTATAACGTATTTGTTATGTATTTGCACTTTTTTTTAGCTTTATCCTAAAATCCTGTATCAGTGGAGCCCCAGAATAAAATATCAACTTTAAATGAAGACAATATGAACATTTTAAATTAACTTGCTGTGACTGTTATCTTCAAGTAAGTGAGCTACTTCTCCTTCTCTTCTCTTGCTCACAGCATAAGCAACCACCTTATTTTTTCTCTGCAGTGTGGCTCTCACCTAGCTTATACTTTTATAGTATCGCCAAAGTTTAATGGCTCCCTACTTTTTAAACCGAAGTTGGACTTGCTTTTAGGCGTTATAGCATTACATTACAGCTAACACTGACACTACAACGGTGACAAAATTGCAATACTTGACACTTAAACTAATCAAAAAGATTAAAAAATGAAAAATTACCTGAGGTGGTAAGTAACTAATTTACTCCAGTACTGTGTTTAAGGAATATTTTAAAGTACTTTTATTTTACAGGAGTATTTCTATTTCATTTTACTTTTACTCCACTACAATTTAGAGGGGAAATGAATGAATTTTAGTGACTACATTTATCTGAAAAAGTTAGTTTGCTTTGCGGATGCAGATTCTTGATACAATATATAATCAACTAAGAAATGATGATATATTATTATTGATTAATCACAGTACATAATCGTACATAAAATGGTTAAAATCACATCTTTACAAGCTGCTAGTATTGTTGCACCAAACTTTTTGAAGTTGTTGAATTAAACTTAAAAAGGCTTGAACATTTTAGATTTCTGCAGAAATCTTACTTATAAGGCACATGCTAGCCAACTCTGAACTAGACCTGTACATTCTTCATTTTCTTTTTAATAGCACTACATTCAATAGTGTTTTAAAGACATGGTTTTCTTTGAGCTGCACTTGCACTTTTGTAATACTAAATTTTAGAGCATGTCCTCAGCACTTCAACTTGAGTAAATAATTTAAGGTGGTACTTTTTCAAGCAAATATTTCCTTGAGTGTTGAGTTTGTGTACTTCTGTCACCTCTGGCTATAAGCAGGGAGAATGATGAGAAATCAGCACACTAGAAAACTTAAAGGGGGGGTACTCAAAATTTTGCTTTGGCATTTTTGTTTGATATCTCCTTACTTTTTTAATCAAAGTTTGACTTTCTTTTCAGCTTAGCATGAACAGCAGTATTTCTGGTGCTTGTCTACACAGAAGGCATTCAGGACAACATGTATAGATCACCCATGTTTCAAATGTACCCAATACACCATCAGTGTGGTTGTACGCCATTACCTCTGCCAATTAAAGACGTGACTGACCATCAAGATTGATTAAAAGAGTATGAAAACTGAAAAAGTAGCTTCAAGTACATTTTCCCCAACTCACTTTTCTATTTTTAACCTTTAACATTTCCATTTTCATCTCAAACTTCAACTTTGTCCAAACTGTAGGAGTTTTATGTGTCTATTTTTTACAATTCCCTCCAATTCCCACCCTCAACCATTTTTTTATCATTTACTTGTTAATGTAATGTAAGATAACTGCCTATAGTAACACATTTGAAAGAGCCTGTGCCAGGACATCTCAGACCTTTTTACTAATGTTCGGAGAGCATCACTGGATAAAGGGCTTTCTTTTCTGTACCGAGGCTGAGATTTCAGTCCTTGCTGTAGACAATCTGCAGCTTTTATAGCCATGTTAAACAACCACAGCCTGGCTTCCATCAGCAGCACATATACTTCTCAGGGTCACTAATGACCTGCTGATGAATGTCAATGCTGGTGAGTGCACTGCATTAGTGCTGCTTGACCTGGAAGCTGCATTCAAGCTATGAACCATGGCATCCTTGTTGACACTGTAATCCATTGGGCTGGCATTTGTGGAACAATTTTGCATTTGTATTTAGTAGATGTGTTTATCACCCCATTATGCTTCAGGTTATCATCCTTGACTAGCTAAATATGGTGTGCCACTAGGTTTAGTTCTGGAGCCAGTCTCTTTTTACTGCCAATATTCAGTGTTCATGCCTCTGTTTTCCTTGCTATGAGAAATACCCAGTTGTAACTGTTAGTAAAACTCATTAATTTGGCCAGTACCCGGTAGCTGGAGTGAAAGGCTGAAAATTATGCTGCCAAGAATTCTGCAACAATACTGAAAAACAAGTGAAATTCTATTACTAAATGAGGAAAATGATAAAAACTCATTGCCAAGTTTAGAAATGAAAAGAATAAGAATAATGTTATTATGTACTGAATCAGCAACATAGCCATTACTAGTAGCCAATTAAAATGAGAAGATGTCAAAATATAAATCCAGATAAAATCATCTTCATCATTATTAAAATATTAAGTCAGACAAGTAGTGTTATATTTTATAACATCACAAATACTCCTATTTTGGGCAAAAACAGTAACATTGTATTGTATTCTTGACCCTCTTTCAGTCAGTATACAGCCTGAGATCCCTGTGCAGAGCTGTCTTGGCTTTTCCACAGTTCACACTAAGGAATTACACTTTTTTCCTATGAGGGCCAGCTGAGTCTGAAGTATCCTGCTGGAGGACACAGTTGTTTTCTTTACAATCTCTTGAGAAAGAGTCTTTATGATCAAGCACTTTTTGCTGTAATATAAACACTTTAATAACGGCTTTATTATATGAATAATTTTAGACTGTGTGTTCTTATTTATGGTACTAGCTTTTGAATAACATTTTATATTGTCTACTTCAGTGGTTCTCAAACTATGGTACGCGTACCACTTGTGGTACGCAGGTTCCCTCTAGTGGTACGCAGGAACACCTGA
>JAUMHL010000001.1:21979688-21995884 GCA_032362345.1 Sandelia bainsii
GTAAATGTAACTCGTTACTACCCACCTCTGGTCATAATGGTGGTACTTGGAGAGCCAAATATTTTTTGAGGTGGTACACAGCGTAAAAAGTTTGAGAAACGCTGATCTACTTCATTTGTGTTTGTACTTTAGCAATTTATTTCAATTCAAATTTACTTTGCCCAGTCATAGTTGATTTATTGCCTTCCTTCTGCTTTGCTTGTCCTTCATCTTTTGTCCTTCGTAAGTTGGTTTCCACTTTGACTTTGATCATCATCTTCATTATCATAAGATTACATTAATATAAAAGGAAAAATAATATTTTATCAAAATACTAAAATTGTGTTTTCTAAAATATTTGCCTTTTCTTGTAATAAATATGTCAAAAAAGAAATCTAGCTGAGACTGAAAATAACATGGAATAGAACCTCTTTAAAAAAGTATAGAGTATAGGGTTTGGAGAGGTCAGTGCTGTTATAGGGGATTGGTTTGAACTAGTTGTTTATGATTTTTGTTCACTGTCAACATGTGTGTGCTCACTAACACACACACACGTACTCACTCACAAAGAGTGACACACACACACACACACACACACACACACACACACTCTTCAGCCTGTCAGGTTTGACACACCAGTCTGAATACAAGCTGTCATCACTTTTCTTGTCTTGCTGTCCAAGAATCTTTTGCGCTGTCCCACACACCCAATCCCTGTCATTCCTTATATTCTTTTAATACACCCCTAACCCTATTCCTTGTATCTGCTGTGTTCTCTCACCTCCCAGAGTGTGATGCATGATGCGACGTTCTTGTAGTATGTTTGTTGACATCACCTCTAGACATGTAAATGTCACACCCACACAGGTCTGCCCTGTTGTCAGCTAACAAGTTTCTGAGGATCCGGTAAAGTGTGATAATTTACCATTGTATTGACGTTAAAACATCTGAATCACTCCATATCACTACTGAGCTCAGGAAAAGAAAGCGTATTTGGTGCTAGTGATGCAGAATGAGTGTCATTGGAAGATATTGAACACTATGTAGGTACTATCACAAATGTTTAACTCTTAAGGCTACAGTATGTAACTCTATGGAGTAGTTTTAATAGAAATATGTTCCAAAGCTTATGTTATTGTGGAGAGGTGCCTGAACCCTCCTGTGAAGTCAGGCTCACAGAGATATTTACCTCCTGACCTGTAAGTTGCCTGTTCACTTCTCTTTTTTCTCTGTGGATTAGGGACCTGCGGATTGGAGCTAGGGATAAGGATTCTGGATATTGGATGTTGTTTACTGGATCAAGAGGATTCTGGTTATCAGATTGTTTGTGGATATTGAATGTTGAGTTTGAATTGTGGATTTTGGAAAGCATTCACTATTTTCTGCTGCTTGGCTGGACTTCACCACCTGGCCATCTCTCCACAATTCACCTAATACACTGGCATCTTCTCAGAGTTTGTCTGCTGACCAGCCATCTCCAGTCAACTCACCTGCTGTTTCTCCAGAGACATAAAGGTCATTGGTTCTCCTAGTCTCTCTGGAGCCACTCTGCAAGACTCACTGGATGTCGCCTAGTCTCTCCTCCTTAAACTTCATTCATTCAGTTATTCTTGTGTAAATACATTTTTAAAAACTCATTTAAGGTGTCTGTGCCTTTTGTGGGTCCCGTTCTTGTGATTTGTTTTACAAAAAATGACAGTGGCGAAGTTTAGCAGATGGTAGAAGAGCACAGCAGAACAGGGGGAGGGAGGGGGCCAGGTGGAATAGAGTCGACTGCCCGACTAGAGTCTCATGTTACAGCTAGTTTTTTGGAATGAATAAGCATATGAGCCCTGTGCAACAGTATAACAGTGTGATATGTTTTCAGACGTTTTTGAACAATAATGGAAGTGTATGGCACAGATGAATAAGATAAACCAGGACCTGATTCAGAGACATAATGGAGAGTAGATACAAGAATTTAGTCTGTATGGGATGCTGTTGGAAAAAGAATACAGAAAATGACTGGCCTTATTTCTTAACATTTAGAGCTTGAAGAAGCAGAAATAGGCAGACAATCCAGTAGTACAACAATGAGTCCTTCGTCCTGTTTAACAGATAAAACTCACCCTTATTTTTCATAGAGCACAAAGTCTGGACAAGCAGATACCATATCATCCATAACACCCCACTGCCTCTCTGCACAAGAGCAATGAGGTGTGATGGTTTATTTTGCCTTTTCACCTCAAGAGTTGGATCCAATGAACGTCTTCATTAACTGCACTGCAGACATCAATTTGTGGCTTGCAAAGAAAGTTTACTGCTCAATAGATATAAAACAGAAATGATGATGCCTAAACTCATATCTCACAGGTAAAAATCACATGGCCCCTCGCCCTTCATGTTTAAACCATAGGTTAAAAGAAATTTAAGGTCAACTTCATCTGTGTGACAATATCAACATGAAGTTCTGAATAAGAGCTGTTTTATCACCTAAATAACTATTACTGTAGAGTAGTCTTTTATCTCTTGGTTGCTCTGTTTGCCAATTCTCTTTATTTTTTATTTTATATCTTTTATCTGTACTTTTCTTAGACGCCTAATTTAACTGTCTGCACTTTCTCTAGATCAGCTCCAGAAGCATTATCAATCCTTTATTTTATATGAAATTGTTATAAATGCATCTTCACTGTACAGCAGCGTATTGCTGTCACCCTTAAAAAAACAAAATTTGCTCAGCATCCCACTATACTAGATACTTGTTTTTCCCAGATCTTTTCATGTTATGAACATATATAGCACTTTATTGTTTTTACGAGACTCATCAGTTTCTTCTTATTATGAGATATCCATTCGTTCTGTTGTTATGAGACATTATAACATCATGTTATAATATCATATCACTTCTTACCTAACTTAAGATGTGGTCCAGAGCAGTTAGGTGTCCATTTTGTTAGTTTAGCATCTGTGGTCCGGCACCATCACTGCACTGACAATCACTGAAAACAAACATACACACACAATAATTACTCAACTACTCGTAATAACTAGAAACCTCTGTATCTCATAGTAACAACAAACTAATGTATGTTGTAATAACATGAAAATGCCTTTAATGCCCACATCACATCAACATCTGCTGTCAATTTAAGGCTGGGAGGAGCTATGCTTGGAATTATGGATTAATACAACTGATAAAAGTGGAAGTTGTTCCTCCTTAGCCTCTGCAACAGAAATATCAACTGACATAGTGTTTATTTCTGAACACACCAGGAACATTTAGTAGGAAAATTAATTAATTAATTCCAAAGCTTGCTTATACACACTTGCATGTATAAAATGTTCCTGGGCTCCCTCAAATTCACTACAATATAGTGCCCTCACTTGTTATTTTTCTCAGTCAGTTTTCTGTCAGTCACAAAGAGTGAGCGACTCTTTGCCCTCAAACTGATTCATTTATTGATCATTCATTCACTCAGTATGTCAGTCAGTGACTCAGCCTTCAACTCGCCTCTTCTTCGCGGTGTATCGCCTTCTCTCAGCCACTCTGCAGCTTCTCTCGATTCTGCCTTGCTTTCTCACTCTCTCCTTGAGGAACTCAGTGAGGACAAACCTAAGATCCAAAATAGTTCAACAACAGCCTGATTACCACCGAGTTTGCTACACTGTGATGGACAAGCAGATGAGCAGAGTACTAGAGTGCAGATGGTAGTAATATAACTGCTTGGTGATTAATTAGACACTGAGGGAGGAGGATTCTGTAAAGGTGAAGAGGTGTGTAAGTGTGCATATTTTTCATGTTTCACTTATTTTTGTTTTTGTGTGAGAGGTGTACTTGGGTATCTTAGTTCGATATTAGGTGTGCGTGCACTGAGTGACAGCATATTAGTGGGAGGTTTTAGAAGTGGATGTTAATTTGGGAGAGAACACTCCTAGGCAATTAAGGGTTGTGTACAGAGGAGGAAAGTGCAAATGAAATAGCACTAATAACACACATGAAAAAAAGCACATACACACAAACACACATAAAAGTACACTTGTGTATAAATGGACACAACTGCACACACACACACACCCCAAGAAGAACACCAGGGATGCAAAACCTTTCACATCTCAGTGTGAGTGTGTCTCTGTTTATGTATCAATGAACACACCAGGCCACACATACACACCATGGTGCTTGTCTTGCTAACCACATGCAACTACATCCAACACAACTACACACATTTGTATACTCACAAAACCAAAACCATGACTTGATTATAGACTGGAAATAGGTGTTTGTCTGTGGCTGTGTGTCTCACGGGTTCTTTGACAAAGTAAAGTTTAACAGATTCTGTCAGGTTTAGCTGGGTAACTATGCTAACGCCACATATTTGCTGAAAATCCTTTCTTCAGTTAATGTTTTCCAGCTGACTTGTTTTAAAACAAGGAATAGGGTCATAAATAAAATTTTGAGATGCACATTTGAGTGTAAGTCAGCGTCATTGTGCTTTAATTCTGACGTTTGATCCACTAAAAAATGAGAGCATTGTTTTTTTTCTGTAAAATTAAGGGTAAAATCGGAGTTTATAGCATGCTGTTAAAATATGTGCATGATAAAAGTCTGTAGTCCGTCTAATTAAGTACCAGAAATCCTGACCTAAACAAATACAGTATGTGACTCTGCAATGTACTGTTGGCAATCACATACTGGTTTATGTGTGAAAAAAGCATCATGTAGTGGCAGCACATATGACAAAAGGAGAAGGGAGGTGGCTGGAAGCCAGGTAGTAACTGGCTGGGATTTGGTCGGCAGCTGAATGGCTGGGAGCAGCAGTTCTAAAAGGCTCGGACTGTAGAAAGCTAGTGTGCTAGTCATACTAACATTTGCATGTTTGCACATTAGAGCAGACAACCACATGCAAAAAGTAACAATAGATTTGAATGGATTTGTTTCTGATTTCTAGGTATAAGTAACTTAAGAGAATTTGTGGCATTTTTCATACTTCAAATTTTCTCTTAAGTACAAACAAAATTCACAAATGGTCCAGACCTGTCGTATACAATAAGTTCCTTTCACCACTTGGGAAAAACCCACAATAGAAAATTACAGCATATATAACAGCGATATACATAAACAAAAAAAAACAACAAAACACTATATTAATATTCCATTCATCATATCATCATCATGGCTGCAACTTCACTGAGTTTTCTTTTTTAGATTTTTCTGGCATATTTCAGCACAGGAGCTTCTACATTTTTGTAGTTCTCTCACTCCTCTTGCTTGTATTAATGCAAGTCACTGTCCAGGATGATCCTTTATAACTTCATAACACCTGACAGTGTTTTTCATCGGTCTGAAACAAGCTTGTGAAATTGCGACACTTTGGTGAATCTGACGTTAAACATTTGACACATGAACAAGACCCAAGGATAAAAGCAGGAGACATTTAGGACACAAAAATCTTCTTGTATGAGGCCCATTATTTAATCTATTCCTTACACTTCTACTCTTCTGTGTTTGCTTGCAAAAACAAACAAAAAAAAGCATGATACCAGACTCTAAGCCAGTTCTAACCGCTAAGCTATGATGGTACCGGTACTGTTCAGAGGAGCGTCTAGTGACTGGTAAGTAGCTTGGTCGGTGCAAGCAAAACAAACTGATGAGGCAACAGGCAGATGCGTGAGGGAGAGAGCCAGTAAATTAACAAGTCAGAGTAAGAAAGTAAACAGGTAAATGAGTGAGTGAGCCGGCAAGTGCCCGACTAATCAAGTGAGTGAATGAGCAGGTAAGTGACTATGCCTATGACTGATTAAGTCACCAAGCACTTAAGCCTAGAAAGCTTGAGGCATTTTATATGTTAATGTGCCAGAGAGGAAAGTCAGGAAAGAATGTGGTGTGAAAAGAAATGAGAGGGCAAGCAGCGGTGACAAAAGGTGGAAGCCTGGTGGAGGTTGAAGGGGTGCGGGTGGGGTGAATGAATGTGGGGAAGCAAAGAAGGGAAGATCACTGGAGTGTGTAGGAGGGATGGAGCGAAGGAGTAAGGGTGGCTGTGGAAGCTGGTGGTAATCAGAGGGCAGTGATAGGTGGTCAAGCTGTGTGTATATGTGAGTGTGTGTGTGTGAACCCCACTATGGTCAAAGCTCTGTGACAGACCGGACTCGAAATTCCACTGCCCTCAGAGTGTGTCTCACTGTGCACAGTTCTGTGTGTAACTTTAAGGTGGCTGAATGGATTTTCAGACACTTTTTTTTGCTTTTCTCCTGCTGATTTGCCGGGCGCCTCAACCGCTGGAGTTTCTGTACCTATGAGTGAGCAAAGAGGTATGAAGTTTGCATCAAGTCTAGCTTCACATTTTTAGTAACAACTATTAAAACCACACAGCCAGAATGCAACCCCCTCGCATCAGTACAATCAATGCAGCTATGTCCTGACAGTGAATTAAAAACCGTTCACCATTCGATCCAGGGTGACCCACTCACTGTCAGTTGCATGCTCTTTATCGCTTTTCAAATTACATCTACAAATGACCATTCAATATCTCACAATACTTCTGTGCTTGGAGGATCACAGATGTGTTTTTGTACAAATGTAAAGCAGATTTTAACGGAAATTCAAGAAATCCTGCAAAAGAAAAAGTGAACTAATGCTTGTTTCCATCCGCTGCTATCATGTGAATGTTGGTTCACAAAGAACTGGTGCCACTGATTCTTCAGTCGGGTGACATTAAAATCACTGCAGAAGAAGAGGGTGCAACAAACAAGATGATGCAATTATGAGAGTGCCAGTCAAACGTCATCCAACAACAGTTTCTCTTATGATGAATGCAAAAAAAACCAGAATGGCAACATACACTGTTAATTTCAGTTTTACATGCAAGTGGTTAGATGGGAGAGTCAGATTTTTATAGAGGTTATTTTTATAACAATGGTGGGGAGGGATGATGCATTGCATGCAGACATTTTGGTGCATTATTTCTGTGGTGTGGGAAACCAGAGCATTGTTCATTGATATTTACAGTTAGGTCCAGAATTGAACAGTGATGCAGTTTTAACTCATAATAATCTAAGAATTTGGCTGAAGATACTAGATGAACCATGTTGGAATTACATTTTTTATAATTATTCAAAAGTATTAAATCTGAGATTTTTTTTTTGTAATGCATGGTACACATCATCTTTCATCAGTCAAGCTAGCTCTAATCCACACCTCCTATCTGGTTTCATTGATTGGACTCTAGGTTTGCAAACTCCTGACCTGACAATTAGCTTTTGTTTGAGTCATTAACCCAGTTTTTAACCCAGGAGTTCACATACCTTTACCAGCGTAAACTGTGAATGTTTGAAATGTCAGTACAGTGACAATACATTGATTTATGTGTTATGAGCTGTGTTATGTTAAGTGACGAACTGACCTGGATCTGACCATGATGCTGTTACAATGAACACTACAGACTGACACCTGAAATTTAGCAATACAGTGTAACAAAGTGACTAATGACAGTGGATTTAGTGTGAAGTTACTACTTGCATTTTCCCCTGGTTGAAGTCTTGCTATATGACTAAACATAGGTGAACTCTTGATTTTTTGATTTTGTTCCTCTCTTATAGCTAACACAAGCTCCAAGTCTCTGCCTGTTCTCTAAATTGCTTTCTATGTGAATAAATGTGAAATGTGTGGGTTCCTAGCATTTGAATCCATCTTTGTTTGACTATGGATGCATGACTGCGTGTCTAGGAGAGTGTACATATGTGTGGGCGTGCACATGTGTTTGTTGTAACGGCTCTCAGTTGAGCATTTGCTCAAATCCACTGATGAAAGTGTTGTAGTGAAGTCATATTGCATATTGTCTTTATTTCTAATGTATGTATGCATGTATATATTTCTCAACCTCTCAGGCTGCCAGTGTTTTTATTAACAACAGTAAGAAACAAAACTGTAGATAAAAAATGACACTTACACCTGCAAAGAGGCTTCTTGTATTTTTAACCGAAGTTATGTTGTCAGATAGAAATAGAGTAAATAGCACAGATTTCCATGATTTGTTTGGGTTGGGGTGTTCAAAAACTGGTGTAGATATCTCAGAACTGAAAGTTATCTGCTTAGAGAGAAACAAAAATGTGAAAAATAAAATGAGAAAATAATTGTCTGCGCTGTAAATGATATGTAATATATGTCTACATATGTGTTGAATTCATTTCCATGCTCTCATTAAAAACTGTTCATTTCTGTAAAAATATAAACTGAAGAATAGTTCAAATAAAGCTCCCTCTGTCTCCTTCCGCATCTGTGCTTTTTCTTCTGGTTCTGTTGGCTCACTGTCTTCTGACTGGCTGAGCCTTGAGATCACCTTTCTGTGATCACTGTACTTACTACTGTGTGTGGGAGAGTGAGGGAGGCATGGAGACAAAGGGAAAGATAGCACATTCTCTTGTCTGTGTCGTTACCTTCTTTCTCTTCGCCACAGCTCTGCTTTGATCCCCCCCCCCCCTTTCCTTCTCGCCGTCTTCTTCTATTTCTTCTTCCTCTGAAACCCTCCACAGACACGAAAATACACACACAAACACAAACAGCTTCACAGTAACACATACTGTGTGTGCACACAAACTAGTGTCCCAGTAGGATGGGACACTGAGACAAAGACACACACCAGTGCAGCCCAGTGTGAGCCCACTCATGGATCACTGGTAATCCCTACAGTGCCCCTGTGTGTGTTTGTGTAGACACATTTGTGTTTGTGACTGTGTTCATTTGCTGAAACTTTTTGGTTTCAGTCACAACATACACCTTCCACTTCTCTCACACTCCTACACAACAAGTATCATGCACCTCCCTTGTTGACATTTGCAATTAGTTTAAATGCCAACATAAACATCTCTGTTCCTTTTTATAGACACATTCTCACACACAAATCCAGGCATACACACAGACCAACCATCACTCTGCTACTTTACATTCAAATCTTACCTTGGCTGTGCTTGTGATTAAATTCCTTGTCTCAGAGGAGAGCAGATGCTATTGTTTCCTCCCTTTGGCTGCCATGAACGGAATGAGACTTGAGATCCCCATTCTGGCTCAACCGCCTAGCAGTTGCACTGCATCTATGAGGCCTGACATGTAGTGGGATGAAACTACAGGGTAATATATGGTTGCCATTACCCAGAGGCCTGCCAGCTTAACCTCTCTCATAGATCTCCCTGCGGAAAATCCTCTATGTATTATGTATTCTGTGCTAAAGCTTATTCTTTCTAAGTTGACTTTTGTGGGTGCAGGCATATGACCAGCTCTCCGTTCTTATATTACAGTCTTATTCACATATGTATGAGCGTGTGGAAGTTATGTGCCCTGTGTTATGAGTAAAACGCTCATTTTTCCTCCCCCAGCACTGTGTGTGTTGCAGTGTTGATGCTGGCCAACAGGTGGCAGTGCAGCTCTTTGTTTTGTCTGTAATGGGAGCTGTCGATGGTGCTGAATGTAAATATCCCTGATCTGATGTTGCAAAGGGAAAGAAGGAGTGGAGAGAGGAGAATGGACGGGATTGGGGGAATGTAAACAAGAAGACAAGGATGAAGAGAAACCAAAATAGAGGAGAGTAGGCTTTAAAGACAAAACAAAAATGAAGAAGGGGAGGTAGGCAATTTAGGAGAGAGAGAAATGAATGGCTGGAGATGAAAGAAAGAAAATAATCAGAGTGGGAGGCACTAAGGAAGAGTAGAGAAAGAGTTTAAAAAAAAGAAAAAGAACGGTCTGCAGAATACAAAAAAGTGAAAATGCATAAAGGAATAAAAAGAACTTGCAGAGGTAAGACAAGATCTGAATGGAAAAGAACAACAAATCAGACAGAACACAAAGAGAGAAGAAAATAGGAGGGGAGAGAATAAGTCATGTTCGCCATGTTAATACAACAGGAGGAGGGTTAAACAGAAAACAAGTTTATCCTGTAAGCATTTAGCAAGGCTTAATTACTTGAGGCAGCACGGTGGACACTGAGAACCCAAATGAATAGAAAAAGGAGGAGAGAAGGAAGAGAAAGAATGCGACAAAGAGACTTAAAAGAGATGATTGTGATGTTGTTGATGATGAGGAGATATGAATGACAGAAAAGGTAAGGAAACATAAGGAAAATGGAAACAAAAAGGAAAAATACATCCTGCCTGAATGCTGTACAAGCTGGCAAAACATGTGTGTGCATGTGTGTGTGTGTGCGTGTGTGTGTGTGTGTGCACCGATATGCTCAGTTGCTGGTGTGTGTTTCTGTGTTTGTTTGTGTCTGTCACAGTGACAACAGTGTTTATGTGTGCATGAGAAGGAAAAGCAGAGGAACAGACACTGACAGATGGGGCTAAGAGGGGTGGAAGACATTAAGTGTGTCGTGTCCGTCTGTGTTCTGAGGGAGCGTGTGTGTGTGTGTTGGCTGAGGAAATGTGTGCGTGTGTGTGTGTGCGCTGATGATCTCTGGTGCAGTGGCAACAGCAGTACAGTATCTATGACACAGATAGCAGGATTTATGCTCTCCACAAGACTACAAAGGGTGACAAGGGAAGCCTCTGCTTCCATCCCTTCCCCCCTGTATGACTCTCTTCCTCTGTCTATTCCCACCCTATCTCCCACTCACTAACCCTCCCCTCTGGCCCTTCAGTGTATATTTGCTTTACTCCAACAATGATTCAGTAATGGGATTGTCAAACTTGAAAGTCTCTAACATCTATGGCGCATCTCTCTCTATAGACTATTCAGTAGTGGAAAAGGGTTTACTCACCATGGCTGACCCTTTGTAGAGGGGTGATGGTTCTTAGTCTACAAGCCGAAGACCCTTGGAGAATCTGTGGAAAGATTTTTTTATAAATGCTATATTTTTGCAGACATTAGTGTCTGTCACTTTTTTTCATTAATACATGAAGTCAGGTAAGACCAGGTAAAGTAAAGGTTTAGAGACAAATTATGCTGTATGGAGAATGCCTTAATTTATATTTGACTAAAAGATAAAACATGCATGGAGCAGATTTAAATACTTTCTGAATTCTGTTTGTATTCAGTATATTCACTTTCACTCAACAAAAAACTGCTAAAGTCTGTACTCATCGTTATGTCATGAATGGGTTAGCCTTTGTTCCATTAGCATCTGCAACTCAATGCAATGTCCAATTAAGCGTTTCTGTTCTGTCCACCACAGCACAAGCGATTACAGGTTAAAACCTTTGTCAATTTACAAAAGTTAATCAACAATTTAGGTTTTGGCATCTGAAAAACTACAGCTCACATGAAATATACGTCAATACAAGTGCGCCAGAGCCATCACATTTTCATGACATGGTTTTGCAGACATCCAGAAAACTGACACTCTTCCAAAGTTGTTATTTTAGCGTTCTAGCTCTAACTTCTGCCGTCTAAAAATTTCTACTACAACGTCAAATCTTCCCTTTTATGCTGTACAGACATGCAACTGGTCAACTCACTCTTTGACTCAGCCTTTCTGTTGATCCATGACGTTAACACACGAATGCCTAAGGGCTTGCGGGAAAGGGTGTTCTTTAAAGACCACTACAAACTGAAATATTAGCAATGATATTTTTTCAAAACTCTACCATACATCTTAACAATACAATGACTGTTGAAAAAGACTACATTCCAAGGCCGGATTTTTGCTATTCACGATGCTAGAAATCTCAGTGAGATTTAGAAAGGGGATTTCTCACTTCTCTTACTATGCAACCTAGAATTTCTGGTTTCACTTTGGCTCTCGCCCTCTACTACCTACACAGCTTTTACAGTATGTATTAACAGAATTATGTGCCTGCAATCACAATGGAAACTCTTCAACCTTGTTACACACACAATAAAGTTCAGTGTGAGGAAACTTCCATTACACAAGAGTAGTGACTGGGAATAGGGTGGCTGTATGGTTGTTGCCAAGATTGTCCAGGATTGTAAACCTGTATACTCAACTAGACCAGATTTGATTTAGAGGCTGGAGGAATCGGTTTATTATTGTATTTCAAAAACTGTAAAGATGCAGCATAAATGTTGGTAGATTTTACTTTTCTACATTTGCTGGAAAGCACAGTATCACAGTTAGCAAAATAATCAATAGATAGTTAGCACATATCAATAGTTTGGTATGAGTTTAATGTAGCTTACAGCAATGTTTTGGAAGGACAGTGGAATGCTGGGAAGACAGATAAGAATAATGCATAAGTTGCACTACCTCCACTCAGTAACAACCCATGTTTTTAGGGCACACTGCACCATATTTTCTAAAGTGTATGAACTAACTGAAAAACTCATTTATTTACCAGGCAACATGAGACTATGCGTATATGCCATATGAGTACAGGGAAAGTTGAGCTGACTGACTATGGACTTATATTCAGTATGCTATTTTTCAGCTTAAAAAGAACAGGAGATTCACTAATACTCAACAAACATCAGAGTAAAGCTAATCCAAAAATGGACAAGGGCATAGCAGGAGACACAGGTTACAAAGGAACAGCTAATAAATAACAGCTGCGCCAGCTGATTACTCACGTACCTCAATCAGTTAATGATATCACAGGTCTTCACAGCTTGTGCGATTTAACAACACAAATCCACAGACAATGCTCACAAGCTGATCCAAACAACTTCATATCTTTGAAGACTCGTAAAACACTGCTCAAGGAAGCATTTCTTTTGTTCAGTTATTTCAGTATTGTTGCATGTTGTCCATTGGCCATTTTCTTCCACATGAGTTGCCTCCAGCTCAGCTAAAGCTAACTGCAGGTAAGGAAAGTGAGTTTCAGATGCTAGTCGTTTTTCTCATATGAACTCTAGACAGTATCTGGAGAATCAGGTCAGGACATAGTCTGGCGTTGCCCTTTCACACATTTAACACATGACAGGATATTGTCCGTGTCAGACGAGTTCTCACATATTAGAAATGGTCTGTTTGATTTAATTAGGGGGTGGTGCCTGAGTAGAGCATGCAGGAGGCAAGGCATGATGCAAAAAGTATGCAGCAGAAATTGCATTGTTTTGTTTACCATCAAGGTAGTGCCAGTCATGTAATAGAAACTTTTTAAACACTGACTCGCTTGCTGTGAACCCTCCAGACAATGAGCTGCTCTAATCACTGTGGGAGCTGGGAGGGTAATGTCCGTTTAACGCCGGGTCCAGCTGATTTGGACATTTTAGAAGGGGGTGGTTCTGAATCATACAGTAAGACCTGTCTTGTCTTAAGTATTAGCATAAAAAGCACTGCGTGAGAGCATACATGCATACTTAGTTAAGGCCTATTCAGATTTTCAGCATCCCCATGTCTGCTACAGTATTTGTGAGTTAAATTTCGTCACCTCCCCAGTTCGTGAGGTTCAGGATAGTACATCCTGTACTGTTCAGATGTCCATGTGCAGCTCAAAAATATGTGTCTGCAGTGCCCTGCAGCATGTGCCAGAAAAGTTTACTTACTTGTTATTTGTGTCTTACTTGTTTCATACATTGAAGGTATGCAATGTTTATTTCACCGTGCTTGACACTGTTCAGTGAAGTAATTCCCCATACTATGTCACTTTTTTATGTTATTCAGTCAGATACAATAAATAAAAGAGTACTTCTTCTTGTTGTCAGTACAGCCATCATGTTTTTTAATGCACATGTGTGGAGGTTGTCCGTATACACACTCCAAACTGTAGAATGAATACAGTACGCGAGTTCATTCTTAATGCAAGTATATGTCAGACAGAGGGCAAACAGAAATACTGAGTGTAAACAGTTACCAGCATTAAGAGGAAAAAAATAATGTGGAAAAGCAAACTTGAACCAGATACGTTTGCTTTTCAAGATTGGGTTATGAGAAGCTGCAGGGTTCTGTGTTCGAAAAGAGCTATCTGTTAGAGAATAAAGAAGAGTCTGGCAAAACTAACAACAGCATTTTGATGGAAATGGGAACACGTATGAGAGTTTCAGGGGAAGATTGTGACTGTGAATGGAGGGAAAGTAGAAGGGCTTCTGGTAGCTGGATTAAGAATGACAAGAGACAGGCCAAAAGAATTAACAGGGCCGAGTCAGGACTCGTAACATTTGAATACATTACTATTGAGCTTTTCTGTCCACTCTAGGTAGACTGTGAACCAGCTGCATTACTAAGTGTTCACTGTCTGAAGAAGCAATGTGTGAAGGCACAGTAGTAAGAGCCTCTCTGCATCAATAGTCTTTAGAGCTTTGCACTGATTTTGCTAGAGCGGAAGGAAATACTGGTGCTCACAAGTGAGGGCCTCATTTCATAGACTGACTACACTGGACTGGGTTCTACTGACTTGTTGGGGAGCAGAACTACATGCTGCAGATCAAGGGGAGAAGAGGAAAGTAATTACTTACTTACTTAAACAAAACATTCCTCCTCCTTCATGCATCCCATTTAACATCCCAACAACATGGCCTTGATGGGTCTCCCTATTAATGGTAAATAAACATATAGATCCTGATTGCTCATGAGTTATAGTCCCTCCAGTAGAAAGGTTGGTTTCTGCTCTTCTACATGATGGTTGTAGAGTTTTAAAGCTCTGTTATGAAATACACTTGTCTGTAGTTTACTGGTTTATTCAGCCTCTGTTTTTTTTTCATTTGTGTCTCTGTTACAGTATATTCAGCTTTTTCCGGTTCCAACTGTAAAGAGAATTACCTATATTCCTCTCCCTTTCAGCATCTCTTTCTACCTTTTTTAAAACACATGCACACACACACATACACTGATTTGTTCTTTCTCTCTCAACCTCTAGTTGTGAGATCAATGCCTCCCCCAGGTAGGCCGAGTCTGAGTTGTTCTGCCACATAGTGTGGGTGAGTTAAAAGGCAGACGAGTGGCATATTGAGTCAAATTTTATGTGCATCTCAATGCACCTTGCAGGTTTTCTGTATTTGAAAATCACTAAATGGGAGCCAGACTAGACAATTTCTCTCATCCTGCAAAGATCTGAAAAGTAGATTCAGTGCTGTGCTTTGGAAATGAAAATAGCACAAAAATTCAGACAGAAGGGGGTGTGAAATGAAAATGAAAATGATTAATTCACTGGGGAGCTAGCCACTGTAAAACTGTTCTAACTTAAATGCTAATTATTTTACAGTGAATGAGTAATTAATATAAGGAATCTTCAATTTTGGATGAAGTCATCGGTTTTTTCCTTTCTGTTTGTTTTCACTGATTTACATGTTTTCGCATTGGCAAACTCGGCTCAGCTGGTGTAATAATCCCGTGGTACAAAAATTCCAAGCTTGACTTGACCACAAGCTGAGTTAACAGTATGGTAGTGCTCTATTCCCTCCACTGTCACAGCTATGTCATTAGAGATATTTAACACTGAATTAGACGCTGACACACAGCACAACAAAACACTACCACTGTTGTGTTTGTGTGTGTGTTTCTTTGTTTGAGAGCTAAGTGAGACAAATCAGGGGATTGTGATGGGGTCCATAGTCCAGAAACAAGGATTTGTGAGTTAACTAGACGTACTGAACCAAAATTTAGGAAAATCCCAGATTTTCTGTTACAGTACCGGGACTCAAAGAAAAGCTCCCAAACCACATGTTTATTGCCATGAAATTAACCCCATATGGATTGATTTGTTGTGCTCACTGCTTAAGCCTGTCCACAAACTCAGATGAGTGAAAAAAAGGTAATATGAAGGGGTCACTCTTATTGTTGGACTGTTTTGACGTCTTTCGGCTTTTTGTTTTGGTTTTGCGGCCTGCAGCTTTAATATTTAGGTTCAGAAAATTAAACATTTTAAGTTACATATATGTCAGACTTTTCACAATAAGCCATGATTTTATAGCCCCCTTCATGAAGGAACCCACTCCATCATACCCCCTTTGCACTTGATGTTTACTTAGAGTAGACACTTACCTATTCTCAAGAATAAAGTGATTTTTTAGTGTCCACACACACACACACACACACACAAAGCAATGGTTATGCGGGTCCTGAGGTACTATCTCATGGTTCTTTCAGCAAAGCACTGAGCATTTATCAATCCCACTTTCACCTCACACCCACACATTTTCACACTGGCTCTGGTGTCTTTATACTGGTAATACTGTGGATAGATGTGTTTTTGCCTGTGTGTATTGATACCTACATAGTGACAATATTGTTTCATTACCAAGAGGGCTAGGATCCTAATTTCCCTTGAACAAGGTCATATTTTTCTCTCTCTCCTCTTTCCACTCACCCCAACCGGTCGAGGCAGATGACCGCCCACCCTGAGCCTGGTTCTGCTGG
>JAUMHL010000001.1:21995984-22030537 GCA_032362345.1 Sandelia bainsii
TGTAAAGTGCCTTGAGATGATTTTTGTTATGATTTGGCGCTATACAAATAAAGATGAATTGAATTGAATTGAATATCCTGTGTAACGAGAAACAGGAAACAAAGGCCAGCTTGGTAAGATGGGACCTGGATTTCACTAATGTCATGCTTCTAACCAGAGCCGGTCTCCTTCCTCATGAGTGTACACATGTTTAAATGCATTATGCAAGCCAAGCCAAGATCTAACTCACAGCCATGCTGTTTTGCCTCACTGTGGCAGATAAATCCGAGTTGTGGTTTTGGGCGTCTGTGTGTGCATGCTGCGCCCGCGGCACCTGTCAATCACCGCTGTCGTTTTTGAATGAGCGTCACTGGGAGATGAGGGCCTATTTGATTTGATCGCTGAGGGGAAGCATACGGCCTGTATCACTGTATCACACACACAGAGGGAAGAGAAAGTTGCTATTCCTGCAATACGTTAGATCCCCTTGAATGCACACACAGAGGCAGCATGCATAAAGACCAACAAAGACCCAGACAGACACCAAGACAGAGACACATATACGCACATGTGCAGGAACTCAGCACAGTCTCTGGTTCTATTCTATTACAGCAATGCTCCAGTGCTTTTAAATGAACACCCTCTATCCTACTCATTTAGGCAGATGGAATAAGAGAGAGAGAGAATCTAAAGGAAAGAACAATATGAACAAGTGAAAGCATGACAAAAGTTGAACATATGAGTATCGGGAGAAAGAGGGAAGGCAGTGGTGATGAATGGGAGAAAGGGACAAAGACAAGAGTTTTAGACAGACAGAGTGTGTGTCTGGTCTGAGGGCTGGAAGCTTGTCTCAGTACAGACAGTGTACAGGCTAGCATGGCCTCCTAACCTTGGAGTGCTAGTAATTGGCACTTAGCATTGAACAACCCCCGTTCCTATAGGATAATAAGACCCAGAGAAAAAATAAAGAGCTGTAAACACTGAGAATCTAAAGAGTCCATCATATATGCAAACATTCGCTCATAGAGAGCTCATAGAGGCATTAACAATTAAATAAATAAGCAGTGGTGGCTCGTCAATAGAGGGCGCTGGGGCGCCACCCCACCTGTCTCAAAAGGAGAAGAAGAAGAAAAATAACTAATTTTACAAAAACATGAAAATTTAAATAAACTATCTATACATTATACGTTAACGGTTGTGTGATGTATTTCCTGTTCCTTTGGGGCGCAAAAATCTTTACCATGAGGCTCGTTCGAGATGAGCAAGTTTTGCGCAGATTCGATCACCGGTGATCGGCACGCAGTGCATGCCGGTTAGTTTTCTGTTCGACTTGACGCCGACTTGCTCTGACGTCATGCCTACGTAGGCAATGATAACCTCGTGAGATCAAGGTGGCCGCAGATTTCTCTACTCTACTTGGCTGCATGTTCTCAGTTGAAGGAGAGACAGGTGAAATGTACTTATAAATTGTAAATGACTGAAAACACAGTGTATTTTTTACGTTAATTTAATCTTTTAAAGTAGTGTGATGGTTAAGAATGGTGCTTTGGCTTATACTAGTGGTGATATGTGGTTAGATCGCATCTGAAAACTGACTTGCAAAGGTGCGCCCCCCCCCAAAATTATTTTACCAGCCGCCACTGTAAATAAGTGTATATAAATAAGACACTTGTTTTCTGTGTGTAATTCATAGTAGAGGCAGGTACTGGCCTTGAACTACCTTTAAAGGATAATTCCTAGTGGTGTGAAGGACCGCAGTTGATCCGCGATCAGTTTGGATCACCTTCCACGGTTCGGCACATGTGAAGCATGGATTAAGTGGAGGAGCGAAAGGACTTAAGAAATCCTCCTGCATCACTATATACAGCTCTGGAAAAAATTAAGAGACCACTGCAAAATTATCACTTTCTCTGATTTTGCTATTTAAAGGTATATTTGAGTAAAATTTACATTTTTGTTTTATTCTATAAACTAGTGACAACATAACTCCCAAATTCCAAATACAAATATTGTCATTTAGAGCATTTATTTGCAGAAAATGAAAACCCTAACCTTAATACCAGAAAAGGTCCAGTGTTTTCAGACCTCAAATAATAATAAATAAAATAATGCAAAAAAACAAAAAAACAAGTTCATATTCATTTTTTCATTTTCACAACACATTACTAATGTTTTAACTTAGGAAGTGTTCAGAAATCAATATTTGGTGGAATAACTCAATCACAATCGCAATCACAGCTTTCATGCAGTGGCCTCCTAATTTTTTCCAGAGCTGTATAATGTTACAGTGTAACGATCAGTGGTCAACCGATTGATTGGTGCACTGGGTCTGCACAGGGACTCATCTGAAAGCATTTTATTAGCACTTGAAAAGAGCAGTGAGTGAGATTGGCAGATCTGAAAAGACATTTATGGTGCTGCAGCCTCTCCTCTCTGCGTCTGTGTCTCTGTGACTGAGGGTGGAGCTCAGCTCCTCCACACAGAGCAGGCAGGAGAACAAAGGTGAGCTGAAACTTTAGTTTATTACCCCTGACTTGTTACTGTACAAGCGATAGTGAGTAAAAAAACAGTTTATTGAAACACTTGTTAAACAGGCACAAACTCTCAGAATAAAGGTCACGTCAGCTCCACCCGCTGTCTCCATCCACGGTAGTGTTAATCACAACGAGCTTGTTCGCTAATCACTAATTGCTATGAAAACTCTAAAGAGAAAATGCAGGAGTGTTCAGCACAATTCTTTGTGTCCAGTTCTGCTGGACTGTGTCTGACAGCAGCTCCCACACACTCAAATCAGCCCCTCCCTCTGCCAGGTGTAGCCTACCTGATCAGCAGTGAGTCACATCAGGAGTAGAGATGAGGCTCAGTGAGAAACAATAACTGATTTCTATGTGCTTTATTCTTTTTAAACTTCACCCAATTGTTAATGTCAAGTGTCATCAGGTGGAAAGAACAGAAAGAGCTGTGTGTCATCAGCATAACAATTGACATACAGTTGTTGTGTGAGCAACTGATAATTCTAATTCTAATTCTACTTGATGTCTTGATGTCTTATTTATCCCCTTGTGGAAATTCTTCTGGACAGGCAGCCCCCTTAAGGTGCCAAGGGTTCGGAGGCTCAGCATCTTGTCCAGGGACACTTCAACATGTGGCCAAGAACTGCATCGGGAACTGGGAATCAAACCACAAAGTATAGTCAGCCTGAAAATCTAACCGAGGGCCGAGAACAACTCTCTGGGACACTCTGGTCGAGAGCCAATGAGAGCTGAAAGCCAAGAAAGGTAGGTAGGACCTGAGCCTGCAGAAAGCTCAGCCAGAGATACAGAGTGTTATGTTTTAAGCATTTGTGCATTTGCATGTTTTTTATTTGCATTATGCTTCAGTATACATGTATACATTGTGTTCAACTCCCTCATTACTTTTTTTTTGCATTAATTATTAAAATTGGCATTAATTACAGTTAGGTTTATAAATAATGGAATGATAAGTTTTTTGGAAGTTTTCTTCTGCACATCACCTGTAAAATTTGAAATGAAACACTCAAGATGTGAGCAAGGTCAAGACTTTCAGCTGTGTGTAGCATTAACCATTCAGGAGTAACAGCCAGGTCATCACGGTGGTGCAGTAGTTAGTACTGTCACCTCCAAACAAGAAGGACCCGGGTTCAGATCAACGGGTCGGCTGGGTGCCTTCCTGTGTGGAGTTAGCATTCGTGGGTTGTCTCCAGGTACTGTGGCTTCCTCCCACCATCCAAAAACATGCATGCTAGGTTAACTAGTGACTCTAAAATTGCCAATAAATGTAAGGGTGTATGGTTGTCTGTCTCTATATGTCAGCCCTGTGATAGACTGGCGACCTGTCTGTACCTCTCGCCCAATGACAGCTGGTGGTAGTTTCAGCACTCCCGCCACTCTTAAGAAGACAAGTGGTTAAGACAATGGATGGATGGATGGAAATACAGCCATTTTAATATGCACATCCCCATTTTGTGGGGTTCATAACTAATGGAACAAATGGTTTACAAACAGCTGCATGTCCAACATTGGGGTCCAACAAGGTGTCTATGCATGTGAAGGAGGCCATCATTAGGCTGAAAAAACTAAATCCACCTATCAGAGATAGCAAAAATGCGCTCATCATCATTCCATTATTTACAGACCTAACTGTATGCTCACACAGAGTTATAATAAAATATTTGATTGCACCTTAAAGGAAAAAAGTAGTTAAAAAATAGTTCTAGTTTGTTTCACAACATAGACTGAACATGTAAACTGTAAATAATAACTCTTTCCTAGACAAACTTGGGGGTAGGCATTGCCTACCTGATTAAAAGCCATTCGCAAGGTAGGCAAAAACAACAACAGCATGTTTTAAAAAACTCAACCATATTCATCACCTTGCACCTTTGATACTTATCATTCATTTTTTATCAAATACACTCATCCTCTTTCTTTATAAATATTGCAGTGCTGTGCTATCAACTTGTGTTGGTCATAATTTTTCTCTTAAAATCACATGTTCTTTCTGTGGTAAGTGGCTCTATCCACAGAAGTGGGAATCAGCATACTGTTAGCACATATGCAAGCAGAAGAACCAAGAGTGTTTTAAAGTCTGGCTCCTTTTTCCCTTTTTTTCTCACTCAACTCTAACTATACTCTTGGAGAAAAAAAAATGCTGTAACAGTAGCTGTTTTTTATAGCCTTTTCATTTTGTTTTAAAGCTGAAAATCACACTTCTACAGACACATTTAGCACTGACATAACACACAATTATGCTGTGTGTTTCAAAAAAGAATAAGGCCAAATGCACAATCATGCCTTCTCAAACTTTTTTTAATTCAAATTTTAAGTATTTTTGTGTAACGTTAATATTCCCACTTTATTAAATCTGACCCATTGTTAACATTCAAGGAAAGAAAACATCATTGTTACTAATTATACTCAAAAAAGCTACTAATGGGCTTAATCAGGATTATGTTAGTGAGATTTGATTACATTCAACTGACAGTGGCATCACAATGATTAAGCATATAACCCAAAAACATCATCATCAGATTATTGCCAAATGACGGTGGACAAAATTATGACACGACAGTTTGAAGCTGAACCCTACACACTTAAGGTAAGGAAAAAAGAAAACTCTCCAGCCACAAAGTGTAATATTTGTTTTTAATGTGTATTTGAAATTCAAAGACTCTACTGGGTGGAATCCAAAATAGTAATATTGTCTCTACCCATTTTTTTTTCTTTTTGTAAAAATGTCATCTGTTTGGCCAAATCCACAGCTCATAGCATCCACAACTATCAGTCCCTCACATAACAAAGGTACATTGTTTGCAAAATCCTGTTCTCTGACTGGACCCCATCTGCATAATCAAGCCCACAGATCATTACTGTGTGTGCCATATTAAATTTCTGCCAAACCCCAATTAAGGTAGGATTACCTATGCATGGTCAGTTTTATCCTCATTTTGCACGTGTGGTGCTTATCCACAAACAGGCCACAGCTAATTTGGACTTTTGCTTTAGCCGTTAGACCCGGCGGTGCTGGTGCAGACTGCATATTTACAGTTACAAATCTCACGATCTGTTTATGACTCGTGGAAACTTTCTGTTACGGAGACAGCAATTAACTTTCCTCTCACTGCAGTCTCAGTAAAGGCACATAATTGATTCCCCTTAATTGCAGGTGCGGTTGCAACCGAGTTATGCATAACATTAGCAGTGCGCGTACACTGTCTCGATCAGGAAATGTATCTCTGTGTGATAGACAGTGAAGGCTGAATTAGGATCTTTAGATGATGAAGAACTCCGTGCAAAACTCATTAAAAACTGATAAGAACTGATATCGTTTTATAACGTATGTGCTTACAGTCTGTACACACACGTACACGCACACCCAAAGACACACACACGCAGCGCCACTCAAGGGACTTAATTATTGCCACATTTGAGCAGATGGAAGCTCCCTTATATTAACATAGTTTCATTTTCCTGTTAATATTCAAGAAAATCTTATTAAAGGGGGAAAAAAAACTCTCCTTTGCTGAAAACAGAGAAGGGATCTTGATTAAATAAAAATATCTTTGTTCCATTGCTGTCAAAGAGTGAGAGAGATGTGTTGTAATGATGAGGATGAGTCCTTTGAAGAAAGGCGATATATCAATATTAACAAGCCTAAACCCACCCTCCACCCTGACCTTTTTATTCTACTGTTAAACTTTTCAGCATCTATGTCCTTTTCTCCCTTTTTTATGCTTATTTCTTTATTTGTTTCATTTTCCAGGTCATTATATCACACCTGTTTGCCTGTGACACACAAGGCAAGTGCTTTTTAAAAAACATTACACTTCTAGTATTTTAGTCACTTCGTCCTCATTGACTCCTGCAGGACTTGTGACCCTGCAAACTTGAAAAAAATGGAGGGCTTGTTTTATTATGCAGCATTTATAACCTAATGAGGCAGTGTTTTTTGACAGGGTTGAGAATCAGTCAGTTTGAATGCAGTATTCAACTGAAGCACCTTTTCATTTGGTTCTATTTTCACAACCTTCCTTACACCTGTACACTCGTACCGCCCACACCGCCCCACTCCGTATATGTCAGAATTGTTTGTTTGTTACTGTGTGTGATGTCTGACACACTGATGCATGACCCACAGAGCACTAATTAATATTAGTTCAGTTGATCAAGGCACAAGAATCCAGAAAACAGTTTAATATTTAAAATGATTAATAAAAAACATGTAACCTCAATCTGCATCTAATTGTTATTTGCTTTGAAATCAGCATCCATTGCCATGCATCTTGGGAAGAACAGAAAGCTATCTGATCAAAACAATCTAAGTGGGTAATGCACCCAAGCAATCAAGGTGGACTGAAATCGTTCAAACCACTTCTGAGAGACGTTTGAATGCAATATAGGCAGATGTTCAGAAGGTGTAAATGCACCTGCCTCTCCATGATGCCGCATTACATGATGTAACTGTATTAAGAAGTGTTTGTCAAAATAGTCACACTTTGCCTGATTTTCTTATTTCATGTCTGTCTCCTCTGTCCCTGTGATAACAGCAGCTAAAGTTACACAACATGCTACACTGAAATCAGCCACTGTCTCAATAAAGCAACAAGAAAACACAGATTTAAAGTTTTCTACTAATATGATCAAAAACTTGAAGCCTGAAAATGTTCATAAATGTCTAACTGTCACAAAACTCGTATCCTGGGTTCACATCTCCAGATCTGCACTTCAAACTAACCAATCTTCCTTCGGCTCATGGCCTAACATTAAAATGAAACTTCTTTATATATGATGAAAAAATAGATAGCATGGCATCAAAGTAGTGCAGATTTACCAAAATGTCACGTGTTATGAGCTAGCTCAACACACCTGCACAACCCACACCCAAATAGGGCTGCCCAACCGAGACAAATAAAGGAACAGAAGATGATAGAACAAAGAATACAAAAATGTAAATACAAACAACTTATCATTAATCAAAATTCAACACATCAAATCATAACATTTGATACACTTTTGGAGAGGTAATTGAGCTAGTCAATGCAGGAAATTTCTCTTTGGGTGAGATACTTTGGGATGCCTCCTTATCTCCACTGAGGACTAGCCAATGAACCTGGCCATTGCAGAGTCAGATTTTGTATTGTAATGGCTGTTTTGTATTGTGAAAAATGAGAGCTCTTTGATTTGCCCTATAAAGACCTTTACTCAAGGACATGTCAACAAGTAGACTATACTGAAAAGTGTACCCAATGTACAAATTGGCCAAAATGAAACATTTTACCGGTTAATCTACATTAAAGCTCTTGTAATTGTATGCAACAGGGTGTCTGGAAAGCAACAACTAGGCTGGATTTCTCAACATCAATATTTTTTATATTTAGAGAAATGCTTCAAGATCTCCATCTCTGACCTTGACTTCTCTTCTAAAGCAAAGAAGTTATTCTCGCTGGTGCTGGAGGTGGAGGTCTGTTGCTGCTCATTGTTGCAGGTGAGACCTCAGCACTCTGTAATCAGCAGTGTCCTCGGGGCTTTTCTCAGCCACTGTGTGACTTTGTAACTGTAATGTGATTATTGAATTAATGAAAGTAACATGTTACAGTAGTGCATTGAAGACCAATGCAATGTGACTGAATTTACTTTGTACAGTTACTCTGAACAGCACTGCAGCCAACACTAGTTTTTATATATCAGTCCATTTGCTCTTACTCTTTTCCAGACTGCTTACTGTGCTTTTACAGCCGTAGCCTTCTAGCCACACTTTCCCTGTTTATTTTTACAAGTTTTTCTTATCCTGCTTTGTCTATTTTTGACCTCTTGCTAGTTTTTGGATCTTGGCTTCAGCTTTCTCTATTTGGATACTCTGCCTGCTTGAGGTGCGATTATATTGTGTTTGCCGTTTTTGGGACTTTTCGCTGGCTCCTTTCACCTGGATCGTTTGCCTGTCTGTTCCTTGACTTCGCTTGCTGTTTTTCCCTCTCTGGCTTCTGTTTGCACAGACATTTTTCTTGCTCTGCTTTGACTTTAAGTTCAAATGATGTAGGTCCATTCAGTTACATGCAAATGAAATAGAGAGGGACACACATGTCTTCTGATATGTAAAAAAAAAAGTGTAGTGCTGATCAATGTTAAATCTATGTTATCTATAGAGTGGGAGTGGCTAAATAAATAAAAAAGTTGCATGGCTATACAATCTGTAGGCCAGTATTTAAGCCAGAGCAACCAACAGCTAGATTCATTTCCCGTGTTTAGTCCAGATACAGAATGAATGATGCTACTTGTTTCTACTTTATTTTTGGTAATTTAATAGTTCACTTGGGCTGTCAACATTTTTCCAAAGTTAAAATTCTTCTTGTATCACTTCAAGAAGTCCTTGAAGTGATACAAGTTTATAGTCCCTCTATAATTGGCAGCCTCTAAAAATGATTTGTAGAGATTCACTGGGCAGTTCGATAACCTGGGATGTGTGGCGAGCTTCTTTCCACCTGGAGGATCTGTCTACTTGAGTGAAGGGAATCTGGACTAGAGGTCTAGTCGGGGAAAGCTAGAGAGAGAGAGAGAGAGATATGACATAATCCAAACTGAGATTGGTTGCTGTGTGATATCTTGTTTCTCAGCTCCACAGACTCAATCAATAGCTGCCAGTGAGGGAGAAGGAAACTCTCCCTCTCTTATGTACACACGCGCACCTGTCAGTGAGGTGGAAATGTTAAAGCTAATGAGAAAAGCTTTAAAACATCTTTCTAGGTGTCCTCTGCTGGAACACGCAGACATTCAGATCTACCTATTGCTCTTCTCAACATGGCAACACAGCATTCAACGTATTATATTCTATATGCATGCACTGTATACAAAGCACTTCTGGTTACCCTACCCTACTGTCCACTGTAGAACTATTCACACTTAAAAGGAAATGAGAAATGTGTGATAGAAGCTTGTACAGTGCAGTGCAGCTTCATATGACAGAAAGTCACAACCTCATTATATACAGTATAATGAAAAGGCCAATTCACTTACTTTTCATTTGCCCTCCCAATGGGTCCATACTCGCACTTGGACGCATACATGCTTCTATTCATACTACAACTGAGCATATGCACAGACACTACAACACAAAAAGTGCTTTTTGATATGAATTTGTCTTATGAATAACTGTATATTTGAAAACAAACTTGCACAATGTCTCTGTGACATATACATTTTTTTGAGAATATTCTGAGGAGGAGAACTGATACTACCAGCTAAAATGTATCCTTTTTCTTGCATGTTCTCCCGCTGCCTGTGTCAGTTTCATCTGCATACCCTCCTCCTGCACGGTTGGTTGTCTGTCTCCAGAACACAGAAAAGTGATTTTAAAAGTGCACAGCACAATCCTATTGTAAAGTCTATGGGCTGAGCACAATTGTGCAGTGAAGGCAGTGCAGGTAGTGGAAGCTATAAAAAGCCTTTTGGGCTAATGGCAATTTTCACTTTGGATTCCAGTGTCCAGTTCTTAAAATACATCAAATAATTACACTGATGAGTCATGGCTATGGCATTTAACATATAAACTGACCAGTGTTGAATTGCAGTTCATGTCAGCTAGCACTTTTGCATAACATTGCATTTTTCACTAGGGGATACTTAGCAGCCAATTTACCAAGGAGAGGTGCTGCAAAACATGTCTCTGCTATTAAACTCAAAGGAGACAAAAGATAAAAAGCACTGTATTTTATGAAATTGTATGAAAAAAACCCCATTGTGACTACTATCTACAGTACATGCACAGACCTGGACACACTGCCATGATTATCAAAATAAACATAGATGCCAGTACATCATTTATAAAAACCTGTATGCTGCAGCAAAAAACCCCAAACAAACCAAAAAAAAAAAAGCCACTTAAGTTTAGATGGTCACATCCTCTTGGTCCATAAAACTGTATTATATTGATCTAGTACCTAAAAGCTGACTCAGAAGGTAGGTTAGATGTTCAATATATCAGTTTATGCAATGCAGAGCAGGCAAACAAATATAGAGGACTAAGGCAAGAAGGCAGTCAAAAGTGGCCATCAGAAGGTGTGTGCATGCAGTTCACTACACGCTGGACCACCTGAAGAGTGTTGCTGTCCTGCATATATTGTTTATTGAGGCTAGTTGTGGACTATATGATGCGGTCCAGAGAATGCATGCCGCTCATGCGTGAAGACACCAGCAGGGAGCCATGCCAGCCTCACCACAGGAGAGATAAATAGACATTAGCACTGACGACCCACTTACAGTACCTGCTGCTGCGAGTGCAGCACCATGCCAGCTGCAGCTGCCTGCCAGCCCAGACAGATGTCCCACACCCCACTGCCATAGCCATGTCTCCCCTGCTGCATCCTACAGGTGCTCTGTGGATTTGATGCAGTGGTTATTTTGTCAAAGACAATTATCATGAGAATTATATGTTGATGTTTTTTTCCCCATTACAAATATGAAACAGTTAATCTTGATGAAACCACAGGAAGAAAAAAAAATCATGTTTGAGTTTCCTATAGCTTTAAGTGCCAGCTTCAAGAAAATCTGCCCAGTTGTGTCTCATGTGTTGTGAACTCATATGAAAGTGTTGATTGCCATACCTCTTTAAAAACTGACAGATGCTACTAATTGGCATTCAACCAAAGCAAGCACTTGCCATGCAATTAAGTATAGCTGTATATACTAAGTTTCCCTCAAGAACAGAGGTAGCAGAACGGGTCAAAGTTCCACTACAGGCATTTTATTCAAAACCTTGATGTCTCATTAAAAATTCACAAAAGAGGAAAAATGAAACAGGAGATGGACTCTGGGTCACAACACGGGTCACAAGCAGCTTTAAACCACCGATCTATGTGACCGCATAGCCACAATGCCAGATCGGGATGAGGGATGCGTGTACATGCACATAAGCATAGTCATACAGATGTATTTCCGCATTAGTCTGCTGCAGCGTCTACCACAGCTGGGACTTGAGAAAATTCATAGATTTGAAATGAAAATAAAAAATGAAATGTTGCTATACTGTAGTGAGTTTAATTTCTTTGCCGAGTCAGGCAAGAGGGATACTGTATGTCCTTTTAGATGTTTCTAACGCAGATTGCTAAACCTCATATTAACCATTGGTACAATTAAAGCTGCTCTCATATTTTATTTTCTTCAAATTAAAAACAGACCTAAGTACTCATCAATGTGGTTGTTTGTAATGACAACCCCACAGAGAGATTTGCACAAAGTGACCAGGGCAGAGCTAAAAAGGAGAGATAAAGACTTTAGAAGGTAATATGTTTAATAGTTTGTTCAAAACAAAAACATTTTGTTAAAGAGCTTAAATCTTGTTCCATCATTTTTTATAGTGTTGTCGCACTATGAAGGAATCACTTTACTGCCAATATGGACAGTTGGGATGATTACAGTGATCATTAACTCTCAATATACATTGGCAAGTGAGTATTGTTTTAAGATAAACTTGAGAAAATCCTTTCTTTCCATAATTTGCCTTTGTATAAACTGAGACAAGCATCAGAAGGAAGTGGAGGAGGTGCACCCTGGACTTCACTTCTCCAAAGTGCGCTCCACGTCCTCTGAAGGATGTGGCCTACGAATGGAGATGGAGCTTTTGTCTCCTCAGTCACAAACACACACACGCACACACATGTCGAATCTATACATAGCACAGTAAGTGAGCACACAGGGCATTGGTTTCAATGTAAAAAAAACAAACCACAAAACAAAACACACTGGATAAAGTGGGATATGCGAAAATCAACTTTGAAAATATCACAGCTTTTTCTCTCACCCCTCTGTAGATTCACTCACTTGGTCCCGCCAACACACACAAACACACCACAAGCACAAGCACATGCACATGCACATGCACATGCGTTCACACCATCACGCTGATGTTCAGTCGTTACATTTACAGGTATACTGGCTCCCTGTTTACATTCTCCTTATATGTGGTGTGCTTCTCCCAACTGGGATTAAACACCACACATCTTCCTCTGTATGTTCTTTTAAATAAATTACTATTTTACTCTCCCACTGAACCATTCCTCCAACACTGTTTTTTTTCTGTGTCCCTGAACTGTGTGTGTGTGCTATTATTAATGTGGGTCAGAGAAAGTTAAGCAATTGCATCAACACCAGCGGTTAAATTAATACTGTAACACCAGCTTCCTTGCACCATCCATCTCACCCAGTCGAAGACAGGTTCCGGTCTCCTTCGACCCCCCTCTTTCTCTCCTCTCCAGTCAACGTGCTATTACTTTCACTTCCTTTTTAACTACTATTTTTTTTTCTACCCATGCTGCCCTCTCTGCAAACCCGCTCCTCTGTTCTGTCACTTTGGCTCGCTGCCGCCGTGGTTTGTAAATTTTCTCTATCTTGTTATCACAGTTGGCAACTCAATAAAACACCTCACGCCTCTGTCTCTTACTGACAACATGATTTAGCCTCCTGTTGTTTAATATGGGCAAATTTTGGTTTTGATGATGTGTAAATGTGCCATCTAGTTGGTGACGGACGTTCTTCACATATAAAAGGCACATTTATCAATAGATATGCTTCATTTTTTTTTACAGATTTGACAGAAACCTTGACTGGTATTTGAGAGCAGAGGAGGGAGTGCCTTTAATGTTCATTGAAAGCAAACTAGATTCTGCTCTTGGTTTATTTCTCCTTGAGGAAGACAAGTTTGATTTTGTTCTGTTTTTTTTTTTTTCCTTCCACCTCTCTTTCTCTTCCTCTGTAGCCATGGGCTCATCTTAAAAGCCCTTGTTACTTCTCTCTGATCCTCTACTCTTTCCTCTTTATTGTGGCTAAACATTTCTCTTCTCCAAAGGTAAAAAAAGCAGCAACAGCATAAATGTAGATATATTTATTTTATATCTTTCAATGAGTGTAAAGTTCTGAAAACATTGTTTTTGTTGCTAATATCTAAATTGGGGGAAAACTGTAACTCAGTATTGAATGTGAAGGGTAATCCAGTCACACATTATTTTATGTTTTAAAAGCTTTATGATTTCACAATTTGCTGACAGACGTTGATTGGCAGCATTTACCCTTCGCAGTCTGACACGTCTCTTTGTTATTGTAATCAAGCTACTTTTGCGGTTGCAAATTATCCATACGTAGAAATGACTTTTTTGCCACCGCTACGACTTGTGCATAGCTTCTGTTCAAGTCCTTTGACAGATTGTTTTTAGATTGTGCTCCGCTGGGCAGGTGATTGTGACCCAGCTCGCTGTGATATTCTCATCTTGATGTGATGTCAGTTTCTTAATAATGAGAACAGCTCCACTTATCAAAGCATCTGTCCTCCTTTGCCATTTGGTACATTTTTCATCTCGTCTTTGCACGAGTCCTGACAGCTCAAAGGACAATGAGGAAAGACAAAACTAGTTTTACCTGGAGTGATACTGACACAGGTTTGAATGCAGGGTGTCAAAGCAAAACGTCACCATATTTATATGTGAAGGTGGACTGTTGAATGGATGGATGGATGCTGGAATGTTATTTACACAGCTGTTGGCGTGTCACTGGGAAAGGTACAGTAACACGGTAACTCGTGTCACCCCAAAACTGAGTAGGATGGTAACATATAACACAGTGGTAAGAAAAAGTAAATGAACAATTTGCAAATTCGTGTTTTCCTGCAAAGATGTGTCAGATCTTCACCCGAGTCACACATATCAACAACCATCAAGGACGTGGCTGTTCACGCAAACTCACGTGCTGGTTCAACGTGATGGTGTGACGCATGTATAGACAAGTGTGAATGGTGATGTGTCAGCTGTCTGTTTGTGAGCCAACCGCACGAAACACATTATAAAACCAAACATAAACTTAAACCACAGATTGTGAAAGAGGAACACAAGGTCAAAAAAAAGTCTCTGATCCTCAAATGTATTCACAAAAACAATGTTCAATTTTCACTATAGGTTGATGAATATTTAATTTGTCCAGGAGCTAAGATTTTGTTAGCTTATATAGAGTATTTGTATATGTGGGTTTGTTGCACATGTGTATTCGTATGTCTGTCAAGAAATGAAGCAGAACATCTGGTGCATCACATTTGCCCCAGGCCTTTTCACCATGGGGAATCATTAAAGAAATCACACACACTCTCTCTCTCTCTGTGTCTCACACTCACACTCACACACACACACACACACACATACATCACTGATGGGAAACTGGAAGATGGTATACTGGATATATGGATTGATGGATGAACTGCTGGATAACAAATCTGACACACACACAAGCGCACACACACGCATACACACACACACACATAAAGACCCATATCATAAAGCTCCACTGAGAGTGATGTACCACGTCACACATTTCCGTGCCGCCACGAGCTACGATCACTATCAACCAAGCCGGCTTTGATGTACAAGCTCTCATTCCCTCCGACTCTCCCTCCGCTTTGTCTCTCAATAATCTAGATGACTGCCATTCCAGGAGACTGATAGAACATGTGTGTTTGCGCGCTTGTGTCTTTTTGTCTGTTGCTGTTGTCCGTGTACGACACGTTTCTCTGTGTGTCTGCGTGTGCATTTCTGTGTGTTTCTGTGAATCTGTTTGTACTCTGAGCGGAGATAGTGGCTCGTTTGTTGTGCCATTGCCTGATTGCACAGTGAGGCTGGAGTTCGGAGACATCAAAGGCTTGAGACAAAACCTAGTGGCTGGAAGAGTCTTTTCATCACAGCTTATCATTGTTTTACTTAATTGCTTCGTCACAGCGAAGGTTTATGTGTGTTTAATTTTCTATATACACTGAAACCAACATATCTAACTGATAAATGGCAAAACCCTTCTTTGTTTTTTCGATTTCTAACACATACTGGATGCAGTGCACTGCCGTATCCATACATTTGCAGACTTCCACATTCCTTTATTTACTCAAGAGAACTTGAGGTTGAGTTCACAGCAGTCTCACCAGATGATTACAGATGAGTCAGCCTCACATCGGTCTATCTAGTACTTCACCAAATTCATACACAGCAATTATGCAAAGGCACAGAGATAAAGCAGTGCAATACCAAAGCCCACAACAAACACTTTATTCAGTTTTAGCTCAATTAACCTATGATATATGCATAATCGTCTGGAGATAATTTAAGTTTGTCCCACTCCTGACTTGTCTGTGCACACATATATGAAAGAAGTGAATTGAAATTCCAAGACGATAGTTAAAGCTTAGCAATATAACCCGAGCAATAGCAAACAATATAAAGCCTCTCAAACAACAAAGGCCATAAACAGACAAACAATGCAAGAAAAAAGCGGATGCAGATAAAACAGATTGCAGCGGTCATGTGTCTGTCTTATCCTGTCAGACTTGCACCCCGACAAGTTTTGGAGTTGTCTCATAAGGCCTCAACTAATATGTGTCAGACTGCCATAAAATCTGATACTATGAATCTATATGCAAATTAAACAAAGACAATGTGTGATTTTACAAAAACAAACAAAAAAATGCAACATTGATAGTTTTAGCTGCTCAGATGCAATGATCTGCTGCTTTTCTTTGCTTTATTAGACTGAACTGAATAGTTTTGTGCTCTCAGTGTGTGTGCAGTACATTAGTATGTAACTTTAGACTCTAGGAAACTGTGATCAGCATTTTAATTACTTGACATTAATTCTATGTGACATTTTATTTACAAAGTGCTCAACAAAAAATAAAAATCTACAGATTAATTGATCATTAAAATAACCATTAGCAGTTGCACATTTCTGCAGCAGCTGCCACTTAATGTATTGTCAATGTGTTTACTGTATGTTACCAGTGGATCAAATGACTTCAAGTAAGGTGAAAGTAGTGATAACCTAGTTACTTTAAAATCAGTGTCTACAGTACATGCACCGGATCCATAATTTCTTCTCTACATTTTACTTATTTTGATTACAGAAAGCATGGCTCACAGACTTTTAACTGTGACAGAAGATGCTTCTTCCTCACTGGAGACTGACAGCACAGTGAGAGGGATAGGCAGACAAACAAACTCCTTTTCACAGCACGAACTGTCTGAATTTAACAAATATGCAAATGCTCAGCGGTGTAAACCGAATTATAAACTTTTACAGGCCACTTTTGTTACTTTGAGTTTTAGTCTGGCTTATTTTGAATGAACTCTCTCTTCATCCAGCACTCCACTCCTGTACTTTCTCTGTGTGCAGTATTCCAACATGAACATGCACACTTGTAAAATCCCGGTTACATGTGTACATCGCAATCAATATAGGTTTGCTAGTTTGTGCATAAATACTATGCTTGAAATGAATTATTATTTCATTAATAACTTTAATATAATTTATTTTCTTAACATATTCTGTACCCTCACCATGTCAGAGGGCCACTTGCACCTCCTGATCTGTCGCAGGCCATAAAGAAAAGCTCAGTGGGCTGGAAGTGGCCCCAGGGGAACTTAGTAGGTGGTCACCGCTTTAGCAGTTTAGGAGCCTGATATTATCTTCAGGAGGTAGTGAAGACCAAAACAGAGCTAAGGACAAGAAATTCAGCTGAATAACAGTGTTATTCTTTAGACAACTGAACGCTTTAAACTTTAAAAGTGGTAACGTGGAAGTCTTGGGGTACACAGCCCCCAAATGGCCAAAAACATTAGTAATTGTTACCATGTTCCCTGGAATTCTTCTAACGCTAAACTGGCTCCCACATGAAAGATACAGTACACAACTCCAATGAAAGACTAATTGTACAGCTACTGAGCCTGAAGATATTCATGACCTATTGTTACGTCTGGTGGAAATCTGAGGATATAAGCTGTTTTTCGTACCTTACTTTTTGTTTGTTAAAGTTGTTTTTTTTGCATGGTTATAAGACAAAACTTCTACACAATACAAAGTACAATGACACACTGAGGTTATTCCCAGATTCTAGGAATCCCTCAGAGTATTTCATCAGGTTTGTCTTGTACATCACTGAGCAAGAGGCACTTGATATACACAGCAGATCCATAAGCCTGCAAACTTATCTAACGATTAGTATTAATGATGAACTGTTAATGTATTGGTGCCATTGATCTTTAACTGAATTCAATCTTTTTTTTTTGTTACACTGCTACCTTGCTCACCACCATAGATCGGTCCAGCCCTCTCATTGGGTGATGGATGATTTTCATGGACGCCTCTCCAGTGACTGCTGCTCTTGTGTCAGCTGTAGATGACACTGAAGTGGCACTCCGCTCCTTTCTGTGGCACTGATGTCTCTTTTGTGTGCTACATTTTTCGTTGTTTTTCTCGTCACTTTCAGGCTGAGCCATTTTTCATGGCTTTTTCCACACCTCTTATTAAGGGTGACAACATTTGTCACTTGCCCTCCTGCTGTGTGTTTTCTTTCTGTATTTTTTTTTTTCTTGCACAAGTGTGAAACTGCCAATAAACACCAGTTTAGCAGTCCCTCATCATTCATTCATGTCTGTCATTTTTATTTCACTTAACAAGTAGAGCTAGAGTTAGGTTTGTAGGTTTTTTAAAGAGAAACATTTCCATTTGTGCAAAAATAGAAAGATTTAAAACAGGCAACACTACAGAGTATCTGCCTACATCAGCTTGTTATCTAAGACTGGTTCTTGTTAAAGCTCATTAGCATAAATATAGGCCTATATTGTGAAACATGATGCAAATGTGTCAAGCTGCACATTGTCTGTAAGCGTGTTTGGACATTTTTATTATAGTAACATAAACAATTGGTTGAACAATTTGTCATTAATCATTTTCACAGCTCCAAAAGACTCAATGAGAGCCATCACACACCACCACGTTTGGACACTACGGTGTCACATAACACTGTGCTTTGACTCTGTACGCCATCACAATGGATTTGAAATAAACTAAAGATGTGCTTAAAGTGTAGACTTCTGCCAGCTTTAATTTAGGCTTTAGACAAAAATACTGGCTGAACTGTGTACGAATTACACAGTTATTACACATTTTTATTCATAGACCCCTAATTTTAGGTGCTAAAAAGTATTTCGACAGGCATTTTTTAACACTTGGCTGCAACTCCTTTGAAGTCAATAACGGCATGAAGCCCATACCAGCTGCTGGGCTTCTTGCCTGGTGACACTCTGCCAGGACTTTACCACAAATGTCTTTAGTTCCTGCTTATTCTGGGGATGTTTTGTTCTCAGTTTTGCCTTCAAGAAGTGAAATACATGCTCAGTTGTGTATCTACGTGTGGCAAGGAGGCTGAATTATTTCTAAAAGGTGAACATGTCCACGTTAACTTGTCCAAGTTAATTGTTAATTACATGTGTAATCAATATAATGATAACAGCTTGCCAGCATGAACAGTAGCAGGGCTCTACGTCACCTAAATAATACCGAATTCCTTGCCAGTATAGGCAGTTTTTGTACACAAGTTTATAACTGATTTGCATGCTGTGACAAATGATGTTCCACAAATATGTTTTTTTAAATAAAGTTAATTCAGGGATTAGTATCTTTAAAAAGCCAAAGACCCAGTTAACAATGTGACTTTTTTTC
The DNA here is from genome assembly GCA_032362345.1 of Sandelia bainsii. Classification (NCBI taxonomy): domain Eukaryota; kingdom Metazoa; phylum Chordata; class Actinopteri; order Anabantiformes; family Anabantidae; genus Sandelia; species Sandelia bainsii. The sequence continues at coordinate 22,014,998 of JAUMHL010000001.1, forward strand.
GTTTAGCATGTAATCAATTGTATCATGTCCAATTTAGTGATGATACCAAATACTGTATAATTAAAGTGCCATAAATGATTTTCTTTTTGTACCATTCCGTAAGAGTCTGTGCCACGTTTTTCAGATGGAAGAAATCTCGTTTTGGAATAAAAGCATGAAAAGCATGATGCCCGCCATGTGTGACAGTATCCCAGTGGGAACACTACTAGGTTGTTCAAGAATCAGCTTTGAAACACGCTATTGCAAGATTTTGATCAACGAAACAATACATAATATTCATGTACCTGTACAAACCCTGCTTTCGTCTTGTTGTTGATGTATCATGTCCAATTTATTTCCACTAATAGCATCTTTGAAAGAGATAAGGGGTCTTACACAGTGCAATTATGATGAGAGCGCGGCATATCGCATTTGATGTTTATTTCATGAAAAAAAATGTAATAGCATTCTATTTGAGTATTCTCCAATGTAAACTAAAACCCTGCAGAAAGATAAACAGAGATTGCACTTCAAAAAGACAGTGGTGGCAGGAAATGTCTGCGTATTCTCATATTCCTTTAGAAACAATAAACACCTTCTTTTAACTTTCAAACTCTCCACGGTGGCATGGCAGCGACGCACTCAGCTTGGGTGAGGCAAGAATCTTTGAAGGAGAGCGAGAGGAAGAGAAAAAGACAGCTTCTGAAAATAAACATTTCTCCTGAGATGCAGTGTTTTTGTATGTATCATTTTGATGACAGCAATTCCTTTCACTTTGTGTGTGTGCTCTTGCTACAGTGCATTATTCAGTGGCTATTTCATCAAGTTTTATGTGCACTTCTTCACGTGCACTGTCTATTTGTGCTTTTAAGGTTAAAAACGGTGCATTCTGCTCAGTTTATTTCAATATATCTATATAGGTAGGTGTAATATTAGACTTTACTGGTCTGACTTATACAACAAAAAGTTGTAAAATCCTACATAAAAAAAGAATGCAAGGATTTGAAAATCTCATAAAACTATATTTTATTCACAAAATAACATACAACATATCGTGGCCCTGACTCACTAAGATCACAAATAGCGAGTATTAAATTGCATCTTGAAAATTGAGTGTTTTGTTGGTGGGCATTTTGCGGGTGATCTACTAAGGAAAATTGTGTGCAAACAAAGTGGAGACGGTCGTATTTGCGTGTTTCACTGCTGTCCACCATGGAGACTTTGGAGAGTGACTGACATAAAAACAAGGCGAAATACAATCCGGAAGAATTCAAGCTGTTAGTGGGTGAGGCTAAAAAGCCCTTTGATGAGCTATAGCAACAAAATGTCAGTGTTAAAAAAGCTTTATGGAAAGAAAATAACTCTCAGGAGACCAGCAACTGCAAAAAAGTCACATTGTGTGTTGAGTAAAGTATGTTTGTAAGAGTGAATTCTTTTATTTTGCTGTGAATTCGCCAAATGTTAAGGTGTGATGATGTGCTGTAATTAATAAAAGTTCAGTGCTAAATGCTCGATTTAGTTTCTGGATCATGTTCACATGTGGCTTCTTCTTTGCATGATAGAGCTTTGACTTGCATTTTTGGATGGTACAGCAAACCATGTTCACAGACAATGATTTGTGGAAGTACTCCTGATCCCACTCAGTGATGGTCATCACAGAAACAGCTCTGTTTTTAATGCGGTGCTGTCTGAGGGCTCGAAGATCACATGAAGCAAATATTGCTTTTCAGCCTTGTCCCTTGAGCACAGAGATTTTTCTTGATTCTCTGAATCTTTTGATGATATTATGTACTGTAGATAAAGATACTGTAGATTTTAAGTCTTTGCAATTTTACACTGTTGTAAAATAGTTTGACAATTTGTAGATGCAGCGTTTCACAGATTGGTGAACCTCTGCCCATCTTTACTTCTGAAAGACTCTGACTCTCTAAGATGATCTTTTTATACTCTAATCATGTTACTGACCTGTTACCAAATAATATAATTATTCCAGCTCTTCCTTGTTACTACCATTTACTTTTCCAGCCTTTTGTTGTCTCTGTCCCAACTTTTTGAGATGGTGGTCCTGCCTTCAACTCTTTGGTCTTGAACTCCGGTCTCCGGCATGTCAGTCCTGCACAGTAAACGCACTCCACCCACCCCAACCACCTCCTTGCAAATCACTTCACGTTAATAAGAGCAGCGCGTCATTCATTCACAAAAATAAGTTTCAGTACAACGTAACAATTGTGTCCTCAATAAAAACTGAATCGAGATTGCAGTTTCAATCCTATACGAACGTAATTTTTAAGAGATAGGGTTGATTTATTATTGAGGCCATAGTGGTGTGCTTTACATCAATAGGTGTTTTTCCAAAGCTTTGGCCACCTCATTTACTGTATGTTAATACAGGCCAAAACATTAGAAACACCTCTTAATATAATGCACTCCAGTAGAACTCCACCACCCAGTATGAACTTTATTTTATAAATATTATTTAAAGTACACACACCCACACACTGCCTGTGATAGAACATCAAACCATGGTTGCATTAAATCGAAGAAGGTGGTTGTGCAGTTTGCTTTTGCTGTGTTAAAGTGGTGTAAAATACCAAATTAATGAAGACAATGTGACTTCTCTGTTGCTGCTGTGGCTCAGCACCATGGACAGCACTCTGGATAGCTCATTACATCCTGCACCCCCAGCTTTGAGGGGTAAATAGGAAGATAAGCAACCTATGCAGTCAATGGCATGACTATGAGTGTCATGAATGCAAGGTAGTACCCGTATTCACGAGTCAGATGCGTAAAAGAGTTGCACATTGCACCAGGTACGACAGTAAACTTTGTTCCCCGGCAGACAGTAAAGGCGCTAAAGTAAACAATCTACTTTTTATTATATTAGTGGGCACCTGACTTGGACCATCTGAAATATCTCAACTTTCTTCAACACTACTGCCACTTCTTAAACTTCGAGGGCTTTGATGTACAAGGTCCACCCAATGCTTTGATGTGTGCATGACATGCCATCAAAGCACATTTTGTGCCTTAGCAGCTGCCAAAGCCTGCATTGTTTCTGCCTGTCCTTGGCAGCGTGCAGGTGTCAAAACTTTTTTCTTTTTTTTTGAATCGTAGGGAGCGAGAAGATTCACTCGAGATGAGGAGAGGAGTGCAGGTGACATTGAGACCCTCAGCAGTGGGACATCATAAGCATATCCTCTGTCACAAACTGAAGGACAGGAAGTGTGAAAGCCTGTGAAAGAAAGAGAGGAACTTTTTCAAGCAAATGGGCATGGACAACAACAAAGCAAGCGTTACAGTGAGGGAACATGAGTGCCTCTTTAATGTAGTAAGAACCATATTGTATTTGCTCAGGTGGGCTAACCTGCCCTTCAGTGGCACTCTGCATCACTTTTTCTCACAACCTCCCACACCTTCTATCTGCTTTTCATCATCTCCTCAGGCAGAGATGTGTCCCTGGCACAAAAAGAGAATGCATGCTGGTCCAGAGGAAATTCATTTCTCAGTATACTACTTATCTGATAGTCAGCCTTTGTAACCATAGCAACAGGTGGCTGACTAAGAACCCTGCTTTAGTAACAGGTTGCACTGGCTTTGCTAAGGATATGACAGGATGGGATGCTTGATTTTCCATGGAGGTACTGTGATGTTAGTGGGTTTATATTGCAATACTTTGAGACCATACTCAAGCTTTAGTACAAGGTAATATCCTTTAATGCTGAATGAATATAATTTACATACAAGTGTGGTTTAATTTAATTTGTTCAACATGGAAAACAATTGCATAAATGGAAGAAATAGAACATTACTTCTGTCTATTATTCCCCTAGTTCATCCACACTTTATCTATGTAAACACTGAAGATGGAATCGTATTTTCATGAACAAAAACTCCAACAGGGTAATGTTTTAAGCAGGTCCTTGTGTTGTTTGTATTATGGGTTAGAGATCTGCGTAATAGGCAGCCAATCAATTTTCACTTTGAAATGAGAAAAACAAAGTCAAGGAACAGTCGGTATTCCGCCATTTAGAAATAGAGGAAAGAGGGATTTGTAAAATATCCCATCATGCCTTTTGGTAATAATAAAAAAAACAACTATTTTTTTCTTTTATGTCTTAAATATACAAGCTAAAATGTGTATCTAGAACATGTCTTTCTGAATTTTCCTTTGATTTTGTAGTGATATCAGAAGTAGTATACTGATACATATTCAGAATACAGCGCTAATTGATCTGTCACCTTATTGTTTATTTACTTGAGAGACAAATTTCATGCTTGCAGAAATGCAAATATTACAGCATTTATGTAGCACATCTCTTACAAGATCTCTCTGTAATAATCAACTTGACAGGAGTACGCTAGTAGCCTTTGTCTGTGCCATGTAACTGCAATACTTAGACTTCTGCTGAAAATAAAAAGTAGAAGTACCATGTTGATGGTGCTGGAATCCTGATCACCTGTTTGTTGTGCAGAAAAGCCTTTAGGTTAATACATGTACTGTAGATACAGTAAATTTAGGTTGTGCATAGCCCCTCAAAAGTCATAGAAAAGGAGTCACATTTTACTCTTATATAGTCAGAGCGAGACAGTGTTTGAAAGTGGGATTGTTCAAGACGAAACTGTGAGAGTTACCAACACAGAGCTGTGCTCTACTAGGGTATGATGCAAATGTTACAAGCTGGAGCTCAGCTCCAGTGGGCTCTGGCCCAATTTAACCCCTGCTGATGAGTGTTTCCAGTGCATCTTGGACTTCCCAGAAGCCACAGGGTGAATCAATTTCAATCTGAAGTTTCTGATGAGGAAATTAATAAAAGTAAAACAGTTGCCAGTGTAAAGGGAAGGTCATTACAATCTTCTGCAAATAAAGAAATCACTCAGTAGTAGATGTATGATCTTTAAAGAGTTATACAGTGTGTAAAGTGCATATTCTGGCCTTATTTCTGCCCCCTCAATAAAACTATAGAAAAAATGTGCTTCCAATTTAAGCATCAAATCTGAAAAATGTTTGTAGACAAAGCAAATCGGGGTCAACAAGGTCTGTTCCATCTTAAAGGCTCCTTCAAACCCAGCTGAGAAACACAGCACAGCTGGAAGAATATGAAATGACAAAACCCACCCCGTGGCATCTCGTCACTCATTCATACAGTCATTCATTAAATAGATATGCTCTGTTTAATGGACGCACTGGAAGAGCTGCTTTTCATACCCTAATGAATGATATATTCCTTAAGTTTGTCTGAAACTCAGATTGACTCTTTAATACTACAGTAGCATGCATATATACTGTTTGTGGTGAATCTGTATTGATTCCCTTTGGACTTACAACATCCTGACAGTCTTCTGTTGAATTTTTATCAACATGCATCTTGTTGGTTGTGTCATTTACAGATATGGTTTGTCCACCCACTGCTACCTGAATGGCATAGGAACTGCAAAAGTCCTCACAGTGGACATGACCTCTATCTGTACTGACTTCAATGTTTATTGGAAAAGATTGTCTGTAATTTAATTCAGTGACAGTAAGTGTGCATTTGTCGCCTGCCATTTGGTTCATGCCTCATGCTTTTCCAACGTGGACTTCTGCAGTACACTTTTCTTTGCAACATCTACTATGTGTCTCTAGAAAAGTAAACAGTATTTACAACATCACAGAATTATCCTAATGAGAGTATAGAAACAAGATCATTTTACTCTATTTCTCCACAAAGAGCCTTTTTCTGTCTGATTTTTACTAGAATGCAAAGATCTACCTTAATAAAAATGCTCATCCCTAAAACTCCCAAACTCACACAGATTCTGATTATATGGCTCCTTGACTCATTGCACCCCCAGGACTTTGCACAAGAAGATCAGGCTTTAGCTGAGTTATCAACAGATCTGGAATTAAATTTGCCCCATCTGTGAACACCACACAGTTTTGAGTCGATTAAAACAGGCCTCGAGATCTTTTATTTTTTATTTTTCCAGAATTAATTTCTGGTTCTGGATCTTAAACACTATTTGTCATATTTGTCACTATAAAGAAAGGGAAAATGTTAATCGAAAGAGTGAGTGAAGTTGAAGGCCAACACAACGCCACTGTGGATCAGACAAAGAGAAACTCTTGATGAAGAAAAACATGTTCAGATCGCTACAAAGTGAACTGCACTGGCACCCGCAGCAGGATCCGTAAACACTAGCTGGCAAATACGCGGCAGGCAGATATTCAGCAACACCCACACACAGAAACACGCACACCGAGATGTGTCCTGAGCACATGAGTAGGGGTCCTTTCTGCTGAGCAACAGGGGAGGTGGTGGCCACCCCACTGCCTCATTGATTTATCCAACAGCCTGCTCCTGTTTAAAGCCCAGCTGTCTCTGTCAACACACACATTGTATGTGGCCATGCGCACACACACACATGCACTAATGTTCTCCCATACACATGCTGTCATTTGCTGATATTCTGCCAAATGCTGCTTCTGTCACTCTACCCTATTGCTGCTGAGTTTGGCCTTACGCCAGAGGTGCAGCAAGCTTCTGTGTGGGTATGTGTGTGTTTGTTTGTGGAGACAGAGAGATGAGTCTGGAGCCTATTTGCTGTTAATATCTGCCGGGCATCATCTCTACTTCACGCTGACTTCATTTATTATGGTTACACAAACACACACAAACTCTGCTGACCCATCATCTCTACTGATCGTGGTGTTGATGGCTACAATCTGACCGTTCACATGCGTGTGCCCATGTACACATTCTTCTCTCACACATTAGCACCGGATAAAGGTCTTCTATAGTCGCAGAGTCTTTTTTCTCTTAGATATGGATTCATTTTCATACTTAGAGATGTTTGTGACGGCTCGAGGAGCTGCAGAAACACCCTGTTTTCATCCACCTACAGGGAATAAGCAATCAACAAATGCTATGAAATATTATCATGTTAAATACGGAGGCCTATGGCAACAGTAACCTACAGGAACGTATTCCTCTTCCATATTTAGATGCCAGGTTAGTCCTAATCGTGTTACGAGGATGCGAGATCGCCAAGGTTGCTAAATTATAAATTCTCACCCTGCCTTTCATTTGTTCTAGCACCTCTTTTTCTCTTTCTTCACCTCTACCCCGTCACACAGATTATGCTCTCTCCTTCTATCCTCAGCGGAGAGGCAGGAATCACACACTAAGCTTTGAACATGAAAGGCAAAGCAGAAAAACAACAACAAGGACAACAGATTACTGCATGTGTCTAAGTGTGCTTGCGTGTTACTGCGTGCATGTGCGCTTCTTTCTCTCTAATGTGTATGTATTTAAAACTTGATTTGAATGTGTCTGAGTGTGTTTGTGGGGGTTCATGGTTTTCATGTTTTGCTTTTGCATTGTGTTTCTGCACATCTACACGCGTGTACTAGATGTGAATGCTTTCATGTGTTTGTGTTGGAAACCTTTTTTAGTCATTTGCCAGTATAGATATGTGCTCGGTATGAGTCTCTGTCCAAATCAGAGCAAAACATTTCACAATGTGCCCCAATCATGTCCCTTAAAAGTTCTCCCCCAGAAGTTCAAAGAGTAAGTCCTAAGAGTTTGAGTTGTTCTCAGTGTATAGTGGAAACATGTAGCTCAGGACGTTAATGTATTCTGCTCAAGGCCCTTGCCTACTCAAGCAGACCTAACCAAAGATAAAGCACTGAGTGAATGTGATTTTAGGGTAGGCTCGAGGTACAATGCTCACAATATAATTCTGACAGTTTTAGTGCATAAAAGAGCAACCCAGCAAGAAGTTAGACAGAATAAAGCTTGCCATCAAATGACACTCAGTGGGCTGTCAGTTAAAATGAACCACTGGATGAAAGAGAAAGGCAGATAAAGAACGCTGTGCACACAGCAAGTGCAGGTAAAACAGTGTTCCTCTTGAATACCGACACAATCAGATCTGAGAAATCCATAAGCTGTCACTGTGAGTCCAAACTTGTGTTTAGTTGCAAACAGGTGATAAAGCTGCGTGGCCTGAGCTGACACACAATAAACTCAGTTTGAACCCAGATACCTTCATCCACTTTGCATTTGACTGTACAATAGCTTGCCAGTTGAGAGTGAATTAGCATTATTTGTTGTAGCTGTTTGTGTTGCAGTTGCCAAAATGTTACATCAGTGCCATAGTTGTGTTTTTATTATATGGCTGCCCCCCTGTTGATCCCCATTTAAAAGGCACAAAACTATGTCAGAAAAGTGGTTTGTTGCTATATCCTTTCCAGTGTGGACAGATTTTTTTGTAAATAATATTGACAGTGAAGTGAAAAATCGAACAAGCAGTGGTTTCAATGGGCTCTGCTTAGTGATGTATCGTTAGCTCTTCCTCTCTCATTTTCAGCCTCCCCCCCCTTTTCCCTAGAGAAAGATTTTCTATCTAATTTTTTCCCTCTCTCTCTCAGAAATGGTTCTCTTCTTCTGTAAAGCAGGATAAAAGCTGCTCTTGTGTTACTTGGCGATGATGCCGTGGCAGGAAGAAAGAGAGTAAATGAGCAGAGTACAAGGGGAAATATGGATTTATTGGTATAGGGGCACGTCCTGCTGTCATCTCAAGACACATTGTTGTCCCAAACTATAATTTATTACAGTGTTCAGGCGGGGCCAATTTTAGTTTTACATGTAGTATCAATCATGGGGACTGTCGTCCAGCTTTTAGCACACTTGCAAGTGTGTAAAGAAGCATACAAGCACCCCCCCACCCACACACACACACACAACCTCACAGACATACCACAACACACAAATCCAGCTTTTGAAGTGAAAGCCGAGGCTAAAAAATTAATGACACAAAAGAACTATCCATCAGTCCTACAGAATAACAACAGACGCAGCACTGAGCTGATCTGTATAAAAACCTGCATTATCTGTAACCCCCCTTGAGTACACAGGCAATCAACAATCACTGGCAACACTGCACCTAGTCTGTCTGCAACTGAGCTTCACAGGAAGTCTGTACAACTGTTGTAACAAGCTTATCCTGTACAGTAAGTCCCACACTGGGATTTTAGGGCAAGTTTACTCTTGCTTGTTTATTATGAAACTTTGATTGGCTAGGAGACACACAGCTGTTTTTAGTCTGTGCTCCTTGGTTTTTATCATAATCACCTCCACTCATTTTCAGTCTCCTTTTGCAACCGACCACATGATCTCAGTTTAGATTTTCTTTTTCACTTGATTACATTAACATTAAACACAAAACATGAGAGACTATGCAAATAACTCGAAAGGTGCAGGTTTTTAAAGTCAAACTGTAAGCTTTTAAAATGAAGTCCACACAGAATTCGTGTTTTTTTTATTTATTGCTGACACAGGTGGAGTTAAACATGAACTAGGAAGTGAAGTTGGAAGGAAGGAGTAATGTTAATTAATTAACAGTGTTGGGGGTAATGCATCACTTTGGTAATGTTTTAATTTTACTGTTGTAATGCAGTATTGTAACACTAAAGTTACTTTATGCAATAATGTATTACATTAAGACAACAATACTTAGTATCTAGGGTGGGACAATGGTGTAGTGATTAGCACTGTCGCCTCACAGCTAAAAGGACGTTGGTTTGAATCCATGGTACAGTCTAAAGATTTGGGTTAGGGTTATCTGGTGACTCTAAAACAGGAGTGGGCAATTCCGGCCTTGCATGTTTTTTAACTACTCCTGTCACCCCCATGGTATCTTCCAGCTTCTGAATGACTGAACACAACTAATCCAGGTAATCAGTAGCGGATAGGGCAGGGATAGTTGGAAAACAAGCAGGGCAGTAGCCTTTGCTCACTCCTGCTCTAAATGGTCCATAGATGTGAATGTGAATGGTTGGCCATCTCCATGATAACCCTGTGATGGACTGGGAACCTGTCCCTAATACGCTCAGCCACAGTGCAAAGCAACAGCTAACAATGACACTTCTGTTGCTGGTGGAGGTGATGTGTTATAACAAACTTTTTTTTAGTGCCTGTCTACACAGATATTGCATCAATAAAACTACAATGCTGACATTGTCAGTCTGCACTAAAAATTAATGGCCTCTGGAATGCATTAATGTACTGTAAGGGTTGCTGTCACTGCATAAAAATAATAATAATAACAAAAATTTATTCCCATTTTTATTTTGTTTGTTAACATTCTAAAAACCCAGAATGTCAGTCAGTTCCTCAGGTATACAAGTTATAGCAACAAGTAAAACAGGATACAATTTATTACTAAGCCCATAAATAGGCTGTTAGAGGAGAAGATGGTATTTTGATTTTCTACAAGTGAAAGAAAGTCATGAAATTTAAATTGGGGAGAAACTCATATCTTCTCATAAGCCAAATACATGACAAAAGTCTTCCCCAGGTGTCCCAGTGACTGACAGTTGTAGCCCAACTGTAGCCCAATTATTCTACAGCACTGTGGTACCTGAACTGCTTTGTCATCACCCATGGGAGTCCAGAAAACAAGACAGACAAAATGTGATGTCCACTACTATAGTAGTTCACAAGACCCAGATAGACAGGTTTTGACTTCAAGCTAAGAGTGATTAGTTCCTTCTCTCTAAGCTGAAGGTGTGCTTATCGCTGATATTTGGTTAGAACAAAAACATGCATTTTTCAGAATATTTGAATAAATGCCTAAAACTGGCAAACTGACTAAGAGGTATCCAGTTCTACTTAATGGCATGCTGAATTAATGAACACCCTTCAACCAATAATATCAAATTTTCTCCCACGATGAAATGAAATTTATTCATTTCAGATAAAAAATACCACCTCTTCATCATTCAGAATGTAGATAAGCCACTCTGTTTTGAGGATGTGCCAGTGTTTTCCAAATGTTAGATGTCTCACTTTGGAATATACTGTATATCACCATAAAACAGAGTGTAATTAATTTGATAAAGTGAGAGAAATAAGGGAAAGCTCTTACTACTTATCAAGCGCCCACAACATCACAAGCGCAAGCAATTATTTTTTCACTTTCATTAAAATGTCCAACAGTTATCCAGAAACAGCTGTCTCGTGCTTCCAGACTGGCTGCTGTGTAGTGTCTGTGGTAAAAATGCGTGGTTTCTCTTTAAACAGATGGTTTCGGTAAGACATTTAAACAAAGTCATGAACTATGTAACAAGCTATGTTCTCAAATAAAGGTAAGAGATAGAAAAGTAACAGGTTACACATCCCACTGAGTTGAACTTTTGGAACTATACGTTTCTAGTGAACATGTATGTGAATGCATTTAATACAGCAAGAAATGTTTACATGGCTTTTTTTACACAATTAAATGACTGACGTTACTTAGTTAATCAATTAACATGATCAACCAGTGCACGGTTGTCATTTTTATTTTGTCATTACAGGTGTGGACTGCTTTTTTCACTAAATAAATAAAATCATCATTTAAAAACTGCACTTTTTATTTACTCAGGTTATCTTTGTGTAATATTAAAATTTGTTTAATGATCTGAATCATTTACGTGTGACAAATATGCAAAAAATAAAAGTAAAAAATCAGGAAGGTGGCAACCGGACCGGTAAAACTAAATGAGAGGTTAATAACCTACTTAATTTGATAAGTGATTGTTAGTATTCCCTTTCATTTCTTTGAATTACAGAAAGCTCAAGGCCTGTGAGGGGGTGGCAGACTGGCCATTAGCCACTGGAACAAGTACAAACACTGCATTACAGAAAGTGACCATTCAGATATAATGTAACTCTATATTGGGCAGCAAGCACAGTTCCATTAACACTTAGTGAACTTTAGACATTCAAAACACTTTCTGTAAAACACCCATTTTAGCTGCAAACACATATAATCATTAAACATTTTTATAGTTCTGTATATACTGTATATGGTTAAGTTGTAATAAAGAAGTGTTTAAATTTCACTGGGAGAATTTAATAAACTACAGTTTTTATGTAAGATACAACGCTCACTACCGACAGAGAAAAAGTACTTCAGCCTCTTTTTTGTTATCACAAATGTAGACCTAGGATATTGTCTAGCTACGTTACGCTGGTTGACTCATAGAGTGGATTTTGGTGCTTAATTACCAGCCTCATACATGGGAATAAATACCATGCTTGCATTTACAGCTTTATTTGGGACTAGCTGTTCTGTTTATTCCATGTCACCTATAACTAATAAGGCTGAGTTGTGCCTGTGTGATTGACAGGCGGTAGACATGCTCCCTCAGACACAGCTGTCCTGATGGGTTTCAAAATAAACAAACCTGGGCCAGCACCTTAAAATACTCACACTGAGGACAACAGCACACAGGTTCCAGACTTCACGAAGTCATTGACTGCACAAGAGTTTTATCCCAGTATTAAGGGCAATCCTTATGTTTTAAATTATGTAAGTTTGTTATTTTTGAGGGTGTGTGTATGAAAATGGCATGCTTTTTTAAACCCCTTGACTTTGCTCACATCGTGAGTGTTTCATTTCAAATTCAATGTGGTGGTCTACAGAGGATATATATATATGTATATGTATATCTACACTGTATACAAACACACACACACACACACACTACAGTATGATGTGGATGTCTCTAGACTTTTGTTGATATTAAAATACATTTTTTTGTTTCAATGCTAATATCAAATTCTAGTATCACATTCAGGCTGGACTGGCGGTCAACACTTTCAGAGGATGTTCATGACTTGAATGAAGGATTGGAGGATCGGATATTCTGGGAATCTAAAGAATCTTTAACATTCAAGAGCCTACAGTCTGGGACTTTTTTTCAGGCACATTTCCTTAAGTTTTTCAGCCTAGAGGTGAATCTTCTGTCCTTTCTGTTCACAAAGAAGTTGTCCCAAAGAATCTTTTGCTTTGTTATTGACCTGCATCAGATGAAAAACAGAGTGTATGACCTGTAGTTTTTAGTTTAGAAAAAGTTTTTATTTTAGCACAAGTCATCATGCTTTCTCTGGCCTTCTCACTACTCTCTATGTAAATCAATTTCTTAGTTAAAGCAAAGAGAAATTATCCCTGGTTATATCTGGACAATTTTATGGTTCTGTATCTATTATGCTCTTAGACAAAAGGTTGACAGGGCAGGAAGACGGATTCTTTAAGGAGGAAGCGAGGCAACACTGCCGACAGTGTCAAGATCTCCCATCTGTTGTTTTTTTTTATATCATTACTGTGTCCTTCACATCATTTCATTTCATTTGTAATTTTTTCTCGTCTGTTCTTCCAAACCATGAAATCTGGCAATGTCATCTTAGCTAAATAAGAACTGAGCCAAACTTCAACGGCGCAACATTTTTACATCTTTTGTAATTGTTTCTCTGAAGTGAAAAAATACAAACAGGCAAAAAAATATGAAAGAAAATGTGTTCCCTTTCTATCATGAAAATCTGCATGCAATTATACAGCCACTTTCATTTTTTCATTATTCATTAAACCACACAAAAAAAACACAACAAAAGGAATTTGTTCAAAATGGATAAAGAATGAAAACAAACCAGCCCAAGGAAGCATCAATAAACTGCCCTAAGTATGAACTGATATGTTGAAACACTCAAAAGAGTCTGTTTAGCAACTCACTGATATATATAAACCTTAAAGAATTCTGAACTCAATCTTATGTGAAAGGAAATAAATGTTGGAGTGATATGGGAAGATTATAGTCAAAGTTAGTAAAAAAAAAAATTCTTATTGCTTTTATTCCATCCTCTAAATATAATAAATGTAGGCTACTATAGGTAAAGCAAGGGGATAGACTATAACATAACCACTTACAGTTTATGTCTCAGTCATCCGGGTCATTGTATTTCCAAACGTTACTTGGATGGTAACTGGACTTGCTTCACCTCTGATTCAAAAGGCTTATTTCATTCTAATTCACTGGAGGGGGAGTCCCAGGCATACAAACCCTGTCATTGATTGGATTTATTGATTGTTGATTATTGTTGAGGTCATATGTGGGCTACTGGATCATCACTAAACAGAGGAGGTGGTGTACAATACAACTTTTGAGCCACTTACTATCCACTCCTGGCATCCTTGAAAAGACCCAATCATACCTGGATTCACCCTGACCCCGACAAAACACACGATGGTCAGGTAGGTCGATGACTACCACATTTACTGTACATCCTCAACAACCCTCAAGGTGTAATATACTTCAGAGAGGTCAAATGCCTGCCATGGTTTAAGTACAAAAAATATGATAAGTCTGAGGGATAAACTTATCTCTGGTTTCCTAGTTAAGCTTCTTCTGCTAAACCGCTAAAGAAAATTAATTAAAAATAACATACAACTTCATTTTAAATAGCAGAACCAACCAAAAATATGCTCTACGGCAAAGGGGATGCAGCACCCAGAAGTGGGAGTGTGGTCATATGTTATATCTGTATATCCAGAGGCACGTCTTTGCAGAATCTACACAGATGCCTCGTGAATTTGCATTAACAGAAGCCTGGTGTCTATGTCCATGTTGGCTGGCTGGCATTTTCCTACAGGGCACATTTGAAGTTATGTCTTTGATTTAGTAACACACTGTGTGCACCAATAAGAGAGATGCTGTAGAGTGTTTGGTGATGCCAATCCAGTGGCGTACTGCAATCTTGGTGCCAAGAATGTGTTTCTTGCTGTTCAGTACCCGCCTACTCACAGTGGGTCGACAGCTCAGTGCACATGTGTTCCATGAAATTGTGGTCACTTGATTTAATGAAGTCACACAGATACAAACCCTTCAGAAAACACACAAACCCCTTTATTCAAGTTTCGTTCATCATTAATGTCAATGTTAAATTTTGTGCAACAAGCACCAAACTGTTGCAAAACAGTTGCTTATACTGCATGGGCATCAAATCTGTAATTTTGATTATTATTGTACTAGATATTATTGTGTCCGACTGCAAAACAGGAGGCATGTTTGAGACAGATGCATTTGAAGTTGCTCACATATCCATGAAAAATTGTAGACCACTTAAAATCTCTCTCTACTCACTAAAATCTACTTCAAGACCATCCACTCTTGCCAATTCTCCCCAGTGTCTCCATCTAAAACTCAGGGTAACCAGGGCAACGGCTCTGTGCATCATCCTCTTTTACAAAGTTCAAATGTTGTATATGGTACTATGTAATATTATTTCAATGCGAAGTCATTCCAAACAATAATACAGGCATGCATGTACGCTCTTGCACATGTGCAGGAAGTCTTACACACTGAAAATATGTTCCTGTGTACATGCATCAGTGATGTCACTGTCCAGCAATGAATATATACTTTGTAAATAACCATCTAGTCATTCTCTGTTATATGAAGAACTGAACTGAAGAAAATAACACCTTTGGTGCTATTGCTGGGTAATTCTGTGTGCGCCTTTCTGTGTTAACAGCTGAATAAGACACACGGTCAACCACCTCTGCCTTTTAATAGTGAGACAAACTGCAGCAGCAATAAGAAAGTAGTTACAAGTTGAAGCTCACTGCTTGGGATTAATTCAATTCAAATCAATTCATCTTTATTTGTATAGCGCCAAATCACAACAAAGGTCATCTCAAGGCACTTTACATAGCAAGGTTTAGGACCTTGCAAAATATAAGTATATATACAGAACTATA
>JAUMHL010000001.1:22037788-22051166 GCA_032362345.1 Sandelia bainsii
GGGAGGAAGCCGGAGTACCCGGAGAGAACCCACGCAGACACGGGGAGAACATGCAAACTCCACACAGAAAGGAACCCAGCCTTCTAGCTGTGAGGCGACAGTGCTAACCACTACACCACCGTGCCGCCCTATGAACACACAAACACAAACAAAAATTTCTGATGAGTTCTACATAAAAGACTATGACGAACCAACTCACTCTTCTAAAAATGATGTTGATGTATGTTTTTGTGGGCAACATAGTTGAAACCGAATTTCATTTTCTATTAACATAAGGGCCGTATATTCACAATTAACATAAATGAGTCTCACTGATACTGATACTTAGGCAACATATTTCTTATGCCTCACACTGAGTCGACTGCACCTTCAATTTCGTTGTTCCTTGTAAAAGTGACAATGACAATAAAGATTTATCTTATTTATCTTATCTTATCTTATTTTTGTCTGCCAATTTGAGATCTACATCATCACGTTTTCTTTTTTGCAAAAATTTCTGACCTTGCAGCTCAACATCCACATGTGTGACTCCAACCTTATTAAAGTTTGTTATGGTTAGATTCAGGCACTCTGAGCACTGGGTTAAGGTGAGGGAAAGATTGTGGGCTGGGGTAATAGAGAAAGATACAGTCACTTCACACACACAACGTCTGTATTAAAATTTACACAAAAACATAAGCTTTCTTTAACCCTAACCAAATTGCTTTTGTTTTCTAAACCTAGCCTCACCAACTTGTTTTGTCAGTCCTGCTCATTATATCCACTCTATCCACCCCAAAACCTCCTTGCACCTTGTATTCCCTTCATACATGTAGTGCTTCATGCATTAAAAAAAAAAGTTGCATCACAACATAACATAATACATAAATGCAATACAAAAATTAAATCCTGGATGAAGTTTAGTTAGTTATATTTTTGAAGACGTTTCACCTTCCATCCATCAGTTCTGAAACCTCCTGGATGGAACCGATGAATGCTACCCTGTCAAAACAGGGTAGAGAGCTGATCCAATATAGTATAGTATGCAGTTTATACTGCTGTATATCTATACTCTTCAAGCTTCTCTGTGTATTCTCTACTCTGACCTTTACTCCCTTCTTGGAGTTTGTTCAAATCATGGATGAAACATGGTTCAGGCCCTGCTCGTCTATCTGCATGTGTTGCCTTGAGGAGCTTAGGCCTTAATGAGCCCTGCATACAAATGCAGCCTTCATTCTCAGATTGGCTGCGTCCATGTAATCAGAGCATTGGAGATGAGAGCATGACAATAATTAAGAAGTGGAGGGATAATAAATAGCAACGTCCTCTGCTACAACTCTTACTTAAAAACATAGACAAAAGCCACGTACAGCCATTGCACACCTGGCTGCCGTTTTCTGATTCCACGGGTGTTTTATGATTTGTATTCACAACCAACTACCGGCGCTCGTGAGTGTGTGTTTCTGTTTCTTTCTGAAGTTAAGGCCTCCCCAAATGTTGATGTTAATAGTTGTTTTCAGAGGCTGAATGTTCCCCTTGGTGAATGTTATCTGTTTCTCTGGCTTGTTCTCTCTCCACTGGCGCAGTGCAGATTAGTTAGCTTCTACCAGTTGGTACAGTCTGGGGCTCCAAACGTTCACTTAATGAATTGGCAGTCGTCTATGTGTGTGTATGTGTGTGTAAGAGAGAGAGAGTGAGAGAGACCAGTGAGATGCTAAATTAATAGCAGTCATCTTTACATGCTTCCCTCTGCTAGCTAAGCCTTCTAATGAACAGACTTGGACGCCTGCGGTTAGTATCACACACAAACACACAGACACATGCACTAATGCACACAGAGAGATTTTTAAAAATGCCTGCGCATTTAATTATGACACCAAACACACACAGTTGCAGTATGCAGGGCAGTTTTTAGGTCTGTGTGGTTTGTTTCACCACTCTGGCCCCATTTATCTCTCTTCACTGTTTCCGTCTGAAAGCTTAAAATGAGCCACTACACATACAAGGACACGCAAACATCCTCGCGCACACTGGATGCTGGGAGCATGACACAAAAACACGACAGGTACCGTGGTAGTGATCATGGGGAACAACTTCACACTTTGCCATTCACACACAAATTTGCCAGTGGACAAACACACAGCACTACACACACCTACACAAACGGGCACAAAGTGTTAAGATAGGGCGAGGGAATGCCTCTGGGGTGCTACAGTTTCTGTAGAGGAGTGAAGGGACCCCCCAGCTGCTCCTTGCCATTTCCTAGCTGTCATCCCAATGGGCCGAGTGTGTGCGTGTGTGAGTGTCTCTCTGTGTGTAGAAGCAAGATTGCAGAGCTTTCACAGTGGGGTGATGTGTGCCAAGTTTGTATGTATTTGTGTCTGTGTCGTCCCATTGGGTGAGACTCAAGCAAACTCCGGGAAATGGATTGGCATGGAAGACCTCGCCAGGGATTCTGGGGTGAAGATGAAAGAGTTCCTTCACACACACAGAAACACTCTCTCTCTCTCTCTGCTTCTGGATGCAGTCTTTATCTGTGCCACTTGGGTTTCACTAACACATGTTCACATGCAAACACAAGCCTGGAATATGCACAACCACCCACCCACGCACTCACATTCGTGCAAACACACATACACAGACAAATCTAAAAACATATCAAATATTCACAATCTGTACCTAATAGTCATTATTGCAATTGTTTTAGATATTTCCACACCACATTTAGCTATGATCCAAACTGTAATGTGGAAATACATAATTCAGCTCTCAGTGAAATTCACAATTTACTTTCTGTAAAGAAAACATCAAGAAACACAACATTACTGTTTCACTGCAACACCAGCATGTTAGCTGTGTGCACTTTGTAATACATCAGTGAGACATAGCATTATTACTATCAAAATCTATTGTTTAATTATTATATACTTCCACAGTTCATAGGAATAATTTGGCATTTTGGGAAAGCTGCTTATTAGCTTTCTTTCCCAGAGGAAGTTCCGAAGACTGATAATAGTCTTTGGTCTGTGGGAATATTTGCAGAACTGGAGTCACAATGTGTTTAGCCTAGCTCAGGGTAAAAAAATGAAAGCAAACTTAGCCAATACTTTATATAATCATACTGTAAATGTAAAAGTTATGGTGCACATATGGCAAATGGTAGATAAAGAGATGAATACATCCATTTTCAACTAAAGAAAGTCAATGTGTGTGTCAAGACATGTGAGGTGAATGTGAGTTCCCTTGACGTGTGTATGAGGCATTTAGGGCCCATACATAGCATAGGACAGTTGCGTTTTGGAAGTGCTCTGAACCAAATGGTCTTTGGACAAGAACTAGCTTATGCTACTTCATTTTAATCTGTGTGGTAGTACTAACAAGCTCTTGTGAAGTGTGAACGTGCAAAACACTGGTTGTAGGTGTGCTGAAAAAATGAGTTAAAGGGAGTGTGATGCTTTAATGAGCATCCAGCCAATGATTTGATGGCACTTACAGAGCATTAACAGCTCTCTTTGTAAAGCTTTGTGCCAGCTTCCACTTCATAAGAAGAAAAGTCAACAAACTGTTGGTAGAATGGCTGCAAATGCACCATCACTGGTGGTAATACCAAGATAAAGTTGAGTATTAACATACAATCAATCAAGCTAACCACCTTTGAATAAGGGTTGTTTTTTTATGTGCTTCCCATTCCTTGTCTTTAATGTAATGTAACCCTTATTTCTGGATGTTAAGTAGCGTGCTCCAATCTCTCTGGGCTGTGGGTATTAAGCTGGCTACAGTTGTCTTTGTGAACTACTCTCCTTTAATCGACACCAACACGGCATGACAGTACATTTCAACCTTATAGTTTTAGCTCCTCACGTACGCTCTCGCACAGACGTTGTTCTCTCACCTGGTGTTACACTCTAAACAGTTCCCTGTGTGTCAGGACAGGTAGGAACTAATATTTCCAAGGGAAAATACTCAACAACTTAAATGTGACACATGTAAATATAACAAAATAATAAAGTGCTGTAACTGATAAGGAATGAAATAATAATACTTAAATCTGATCATTCAACATAACATTGCAAAAGTAAAATAAATATATATATTAACCATAACAGAATGTACTGCAAAGCATAAAAATAATATATAACATAAATCAGTAGAATATACTAGTTAAAATAATCCAAATAAATAATGTGTACAGCAACTAAGGTTACAGTAACATGTCACTATTCAACATGACCATGATAACAAGATGTCTAAAAGGTATCTATGAATTGTCCTGACCCCACTATTGGGCTTACATGATATCAATATTCTCATCCTATATTAGGAAAGAAAGCGAATAGCCACATCTCCCAAAATGTTGTATTCAGCATGTATTTGTGTAATATTTTGTGTTACACTCTATTACTATGTATGTATGCATGAACAACTTCAGATACCTTTGACACTCATGACATAATGTCACTCTTTGCAGCAGCACCTGTTCTATTCTTGTTGACTAGAAGTTGCAGTAATTGCAGATGTAATTACATAAATTTAGCTACTAGAGAACATGCAATTAAGATTCTGTATGGAGGTGGTGAAATCTAAAAAAAAATCAAATCCTGATGGGAAAGGAATGTTTGTGGATGTTTATCTGCTACAAAAACAGGTGCATGTGTTTGGGAAAAGGGAGGGGCGCGGGACAGTCTAGTCAAAATCTTATGGTGTAGTTTTTTTCCCCCTCCTCTAAATGACATGTTTTGATATAACTGGATAGAGCTGTTTGCATATCAGACACTGGGACACATGCTGGGAGCAATGTTCAGTCATTAGAATATGTGTGGGCATGTGCATGTGTTTGCCTGTGTGCAGGAGTTAAGATGCGTTTTGTGTTGTGCTTTCTCCATGACTGACATGTAAAAATTCACTGATTATCTTTCAGCTAATTACTGCTGTTGAGTGGGGAATGTTTGGTTTTTAGATTGGGTGACAGCACTGGAGAAACATTGAACTGTTGTTTGCATTTCTTTCTCTCCATCCTCTCCCCTTGTTTTTATATCATCTGTTTCATTCACATTTACAGCATTTATATTTTGGTAGGTGAATTTCCTGAAGAACTTATGATAATACTCTCAAAGCTTATTATAAGTAACATTACATCTGGTTCATAAAGTTTTTAAATTACTTCTATAAACAATTACTTCATATTTATTTAAGTATGTAAAATGGTTTAAAAATACAGCCACTTGATAATGTGGTACATGGTAAAAAAGAGATGGTAATGTTGGTCAGTATAGCGCTGGGGGTCCAGACTGACTGATCTCAACACCTGTAGGGATTGGCACAGTAATTTAAGGTTCCAAGACTATAATGTAAAGTCTATGATTTGAGTGATCACCTTATGTTTTTTGCAATGCCATGAGATTGACATTTTGAGTGTTCAGTGAAGAGCCAAGAAAATATTGGATGATTGAAACGTAATTTGATACAGATATTCGTGGTGCCTAGAGGTTGTGTCCTGCTGTCTTTGTATCACTTGTCCACTGAAACACACACAAATGAACATCTACCTGGCAGATCGGCACAAAATATTTATACTGGTCCAAGGTTTTTAATGGTCCCATAATAACTTTGGTGACCCCCTGACTTTGCCTCTAGTAGCACCACAAGGTTGACATCTGTGGTTTAAGGTGAAATGTCTTGACAAGTGTTGGATGGATTATCTTGGAATTTTGAGAAGACATTAATCACAGGATGACACACAGGACATTCCCATCAGCCACAGGTACACCCTGTGTGCTAATTAGAAAAATGTTACAATCCCAAGATACTCAGCAAAGATTGTTAAAACTGTAAACATTACACCTACTTTTCACTGTGAGCATACCAGCATGCTAGCACGACTATAGACTGATATTAGAGGGTTTAATACAAGCCCCCCCCCCCATTGTATTCATTTGATCTTCCTTGTCATCCTTTCTTAACACCTGCTTACCCTGCCTAATCTCTCATGCATTCTTGTCTTTCCATGTCCTGTCACCCATACTCTGTAATCCCTCCTTATTCAGAGTCTTCCCTTAAATCACTGCTGCACCTGGCAACCTGTGCCCCCTCTAGACCCCACAGTCATTTACACATAGACACACATGCACAAACACACACACAAAATCTTTCTCTCGAGGCCAGGCTGGCAGAGACAAAAACTAGTGCAGATGGCTTGTTTGGGGCCTGTGGCATAAAGTGGTTGGAGATGCAACGGTTAGCAAGCAAGCCAGGGGACCGTGTGTTTGTGTGTGTGTGTGTGTGTGTGTGTACAGTTTGTCGGCTTTGAGCCCACTATGAATGGAGTGTGCATAGTGGTATATGTTTGACCAGACTCACATCAGATGCTGAAAATACACATATGGTACACAAAATAAAACAAAATATTTATGTCCTTGTTGCAGTTACCCCAGTATTGTCACCACTTGCATCACCTGACTTCCCTGCCTACCTGCACAACTGCTGCTCAGTGCCTCATTACTCCATCTAGTATGTATAGATGGACTTTCACACAACACTTCGATGTCTGTCTGTATTGAATGTGTTTCCATTTGTCTTGACATTTTGCATAAACATTGTTTGTGCTGTTTTGCAGAACATATGAAACATATGTATTTCTTCAAGCAATATTGTCTCAGTAATAACAGGGTAACAATGGGGCATTTTTTGGAAATAACAGGGAAATAGCAGGGTAATATCTAGGCAAGTACAAGGTTTCCTGGCTTGAGAATGGAGATGGGTGGAATCTGATGTAATGATACAAATCCGTATATCTGTAGGATCACATTTCAGAATGTCAGTAAACATCTCGGGAGGGAAAAGGTGTGGGTCATCTGTCCTTAGCTGTGTGAGTTTGCCTGCTTTCACCATCCAGTGTAGCAACATCAGTAGAGAGGCTGGGTCCAGCCTGTTCTGTTTGTCACCATGATAAACTTTCAACATATCTCACTCTGCTTGTCAGAAAAGCGAAAACTTAATAGTCTAACAAATGAAAATTTCTATGCCACAGAATATACAGTTGAGAACCACAGGCCAAATAACTCAGCACACAGTATCACCTGGGCATGGCAGTCCAGTCAGTAGCACGTCCAATATGGTGAACTTATGGTGAAGTGGGTGAAAAAACAATATACGTGCATTCTTCAAGTAGTCAGTTACCAGATTGCTTTTACTCTTCCAGTCATTGATCTACAGCCAGTTTTCCTTGTTGTGTTCACCTGATCCTGACCTTCAGGTCTGCATCTGTTTTCCTGCCAGCCTCGTCCTTGCCTGTTTTGTATGCCTAAGTAAATAATATTTGCCTTCTACTTGTCTGTTGTCAAGTCTTGCTTGTCAGTTAGTCAGGTCCAGAAGTTCTAGGGTTGTCCAGGCATCACCATTACTGGATGTTGTGAAGAGTGTGTTGGCTGAGATTAGCTCTGCTGGTAACAGATAGATTTGAATGAGATTTGAACATAACATAGGTAAATGGTAATGATCTGCACTTATATAGACTTTCAAAATTTCTGTTCCTTTTACATGTTTGATATTATGTGATGTGTCTGGACTAAGACTACTACTATCTTGCTAGTCCTACAAATAGTTAATGATACAATTACATTACTATCCTAAATGATTATTGTGGTTGCAATGTGGAAGAAATTACAAAATGTTATGATGTAGCTAGATGTAGCTTATCTGATCACAACTTTGACTTGCTGACCAGCTTTGGTGATACCTAGTAAGTAATACTAAAGTCTGCAGGGTATATGCCATTAAAACTACTCTCTGCAACTGACACCCATGAGACCGCTATCTGCTGCTGACATTCGTACTCTTTTCCTGCTTGACCTTGTTCAGCAACATCATCAGTGAGTTTTATGATTACAGCAGTCTTGAGTCTTGTTCAAAGCTGAGGAGGACTCTTTATGACCCACTAAAGGGAGAAACTCCAGCAAAGAGTATGAAGTGCATCTACTGTCTCTGTCCTTATAGAGAATTGCAGCAGTATTCACAGTGTGTTTGATAGCAGCTGGTTGGAAATGCGTATCACAGATAAACAATGTCAGATGCTATTATAGTTATAAACTTAAAAGCTTTTGTTTTACTGCATTCTTCAAAAACAAAACAAAAAAATAACAGTAGGTTTTGTATAGAAAATGCCTAAGGTATTATTTTGTCCAAACAATACCTTGTGGAGGCATTGGAAACAGTAATCTGCTTAAAACTGAGGTTAGTGTAGGCTGCGTGTTTTGCATAAATCCAACATGCACTTGTCATGCTGTATGGTAATTATTCCCGTATTAATGAATATTAATGACGAACATTTTAGAGGAAGTTCCTGAAAAGCTGGCTTGAAATCTGTTCCTGCTTCCTGTGGTTCTGCATGGTGGTATTGCAAAACAGATGGCCACAAGACAAAAACCGCAGACAGATGTGGGTGGTGATCTAGACATACTGTAGAGTGACAGCTTTTTCATCTGTTGTGCTGTGAAACCCCATTAAGAGAGTTACCCACAACAATGAGAGTGAGAATACTATATCTGTATAAACATCTTTTTTTTGCAGTGACATGTTTACATTGTTTATCATACAGTACATTTTTTGTGGTGTGGTCGACTGTATGTTCAGTCTCAAATCTTAATGAGTTTGATGAAGGTGGGGGCCAGGCTTTTATTTCAATTAACACAGAGGATCTCCCATCTGCATGGTAATTCTCTCTCACCTTTGGTGTAAGGGATTTAAAATCTTTCACTCTAGTGATAATATTCAGTATAAACAATGTGGAGCAAGTGTAGGCTTAGATTATTTGTCTACTGGTGATTAAAAATGAATTATTAACTTATTGTAAATGTGTTTGATAGGGCTATTTGTGTGTTTTGGGCTGTTAAACTTTAGGAAATAATCTTCCAACCCTATCAATGACAGAAACCATAGGAATGTGGACTTGACAGTAAAGATGCCGTAGACAATGTATGACCACTAGTGGGCAGAAAGACTCCAAAACCACCTTATTTGAACTTTTTATTTAGTTTATCAACTGGATTTGGCTAACAGCTGCAAACAGTTATCTAATGGTTACATTACAGTACATAACCATGGTTGTATTATAAAAACTAGATACCAGATCAAAATATAGTTGCTCAGTGGTGCAAAACTCCAGTCGTGCCCCTCATGCCCCACACACTAATGGGCATAAAACAAAATGTCCCTACAGCTATTCTAGACTTTCCAAAAGATACTGGAGCAAATGAGTCAAATTCTGATGTAAACAGAATTAGTGGAGTTTGTGATTCTCAGAAAAATGTATTCATCTGTCAGGTGAGCAGATCAGGTGACTGCGAGGAAAGGCCAGGATTAGGACAGGATATAAACAGGAAGTCCACGCACCTGCTCTCTGCTCAGACATTGTGTCTCACTCATGTCCCGAGCTCCTATCGGCACGATCACTCGTCACGATCTTCTCTCCCTCATCTCCTCTCAAGTCTCCAGTACCGTGAGTACTTCCCTTTCCCTCTTTCTCTATTTGTCGGCCGGTTATTGTAACACCAATTCCTGGTGGAATCCGCTTATAGCGCCTGGGTGTTACAAGAGTAACGCGTGTGCTTTCTAACCCCACTGCTCTCTCTTTGTATTTGGGTAGATCCTACACGCTACAAGGGCGTTCGCTTACACTTTGTCTGTGTACCATACACGCCTGACATCATCAAATTATTCATCAGTTAATACCTGCTTCTTTTGCAATGATTCTTCACAGTAAGAATGTTTTTTGGGTCAGTGTGCATCATGTGAGAAACCCATCCTGGGGACTTTACATACACAGAGCTACTTGTTGAGTCCATCACATTCTGTCTCATTTAAGTCCAATATCTACTATGGTTTTACAACTAGCTATACTGAACAGCTCAATTTCAGGCAACAAATAAGATTACCTGAATTTTTTTCAAATTCATTACATTCATTGGTGCAAAAATGGCTAAACCAGTAATGTGCTGGTTAGGATTTACAGTAAGTGGACTGCAATTTGGTACCTTAGCTAACAAACAATTCATTGACCATGACTTAAAACTAGAAAATGAGTAAGAAGAGATGAAACATGATATTTAAAAAAAATGGCACTACATTTATTTAGCAAGGTTTATAGTTATAGTTAATAGATATGAAAGTTTAACTAATAAAGCAGGCTACTTTCATTTCCATCAATTTAGCTTAACTGCTCACATTGCCACAATGGAAGCTGCAGCTGTACTCAAAGTTAGAGCATTTCAACTGCTGGCAGCCACTTGTAGGATATGACCACATAGCATACAGGTTTGTTAAGTGTGTGTATGCTAATTTAAATGAATACTGTATACTTCTGTCATCGTTATTTACATGCTCTGATAGCATCATAAGCTTGACCAGCTATCATACTGTCTGCATTTTGACAATGTCTAAAGGATGAGGTCATTGCTGCTCCCTTATAATAACAGTCATAATAGAAGTCAACCTAATAGCTAATTGTGTAAAACATGTTTTAATTTCATTAATTAACACACAAAAGCAACCCTAACATAGCACATCAGTTAGAGGCATCCGCCTGTGTTCACAGATCTAGGGTTACAATATATAACCATGTAGTCATATTGTCATTTTGAATGTCAGTAGAACAGATGTGCCTTCTCTAACTAGGCTGGTATTATCTCAGAAAGGGCCAGCTGGCACTGCACTGCTACACCACTGTTACTGCTTGTTTTGTTTAGTGGTTTAGCTTGCCGTTTTCAGTTAAGCTAAGGCATTTCCTCTCTGACTTCACTCCTTATAGTTTCAGTTTTGTTTTAATCTATCCCAGACAGCTGGGCTGAGTCTATTGTAGGGGAGGAGGAGAACAAGGAAGAGGAAGAAGAATGACCCTGAGTGTCTCCCAGTGAAATCTTAGTTTTACCAGTCACCAGTAATATAGTCCATGCTTGTGTGTGTGTTTTATGCAGAGGCAGGGAGAAACAGAAAGTAGCTGGTGTTTTTGTGTGTGTACGTGCGAATGTGTCTGATAATCTTCAGTAAGTGCCTTCATAACCATTAAAAATCCAGTGGGAGATATTCTTTTTATTGGCAGCAATTGGCTAAAAAAGGAAAATAGCTGTTTAAAGAAAGCACTTCACAGTGTGTAATGTTTGCATGGAGGTGAGCTGAAAAATGAGAGAAAATATGGACAATAGACTTGAGCAGGGTGTGAGGATATACACAAACTATTATGAAACTGAAGGGAAGGAGGAAAACATCAGGAGGACAAGAAAAGAGGAGAAACGTATGGAGATAACTTAAAGAGGTAAAAGGCTCCTGGGACCACCAAGCATTTATCACTCATAACTTTCTTTACTTCCCTCCTCGCTTTCTTCATAAACACTTCACAAATTCACACGCATACACACATGAACATCCATAGACACCACTCTACCCTTCATCCGCACAGCTGCATTTTTTTTTTTTATCTCTGGCCTTATTCCACAGCTTATGAATTTTAATAGGCCTCAATCAGAACACCTCAGCAGTGTTTTTCTATCTCCCAAAGTAATGGACTTGAACCACCTGAGAGTTCTTAGACAGCTCTGTATTCGTAAGAGCTAAGGAAGCCAAAATGAAATAGGGAGGAGTGGAAGGATGAATGATAAGGACAGACGGGATGTGGATGAATAAGAAAGAGACGGAGGAATGCTGGGTAAAAGAACGTGCCTGCGCAGGGATCGCTGATTGCGGGTAGGTTGTCAGAGAGAGAAATTGTGAGAGAGGAAGAGGCCTTGGCTTCAAAATGGATTCCTTCTGGATGTCAACACATGCGTTAGCATGCGTGCAATTTCACACACACACACACACACACACGTATAATACTATAATACACACTCACAAACACTAAATGAGAATCTGATTGTTTCTGGGTTGCCTTGCTGCTGACTGCTCACACCTCCCCTTAATTATAATCTGCACTGACAAATGTGCCTGCTTGGTAATGCAGAGGCACACACACACACACACACGCAAAAAAAAAGACACTGCAAGAGAGAGAGATGCACTGTTTTTGCTGATTAAGTGTGTCACTGTTCTTTTCAGACTTGGATCCTGTATTTACACGCACAAATGCATACACCACACACACACACTTTAGTTCCCCAGCAGATCTAAAACAAAACTGCTCTGCATTTATTCTGTTGGAAATTGTCCCTATTGTACCATCCTCACCATGATGTGTAACCATTTGTTGAAATCAATGGGGCCCAGAAATTGGTATTATTCTTTCAACGGTGTACTCTCCCTCTCGCTCTGTCTTTGCTCATGCTTGAATGAGAAAAAGTGATTGCTTGAGAAAGAAAGGGGTTAGCACGTCAGTGAAAGGTGGCTGTTGAGTGCCTGCTGTCTTTGTGAACAGACCTGCTATAGCTGTTGCACCTCTGCACATCTCTTCGCTGCCTTATCTCTCCGCCTCTTGTTTCTGCTTTCGCGTAACTACACAAAAACACACACACATCATAGCACAATGGGTCCACGACACAATGCGGTACACTGCAAATGCTCACAGGAAAGACAGTCCATGCGCTACATGTGCCAAAGTTGATAGCCTGAAAACAATGCTTCATCACCGCTCTCGCCATAATCACAGCACTTTTAAAGATCTGGGTCTGAAAGACAGGAAAGCAGCACAATGCATAAACACAGCCGTAAGCCAACTCTATTCACAGGCTGTGTAGTTCTACTGTTAAAGCCATTCCCATCTCAATGCCACAACAACAGAGAGAGACTGAGGGACTCTATTGATATCGAGTACTCCTGAATGGTCGGCTGACTAATATTCACTGTCAGAGCGGATGGATGGCTTAATTGTGGACTGGTGTGAGGGGAAAAAAGGATGGAGAGCATATTTTTGTGTGTTATCATGTGTGTGTCTCTTGCTCTGTGTGTATTTGTGTGAGTGAGAGGACTCCGGGAGGTGACAGCCGTTATCTCAGGCCTACAGACAGACACTTAGCCCTCTGCCAACCTTCAACCACTTGTCCCTATGGCATGCTCAAAAATGTCACAGGCTGGCACTGTCACTATACCCTGTGTGTGTGTGTGTGTGTGTGTGTGTGTGTGTATGTGTATACAGTATATGTATATACTGTATGTGTGTGTGGATTTGCCTGTGTTTCTATGTTTGTGGACTACATCAAACTCTCTATGTGGGACTTATTGTACTGCGCACGCCACTGCGAGTGTGAGCCGACGTTTCCATGAAAATATACACCAACAAATAGACTCATGAATCCCAACAACCACACAGGATAGAAAGAAGTCTCTATTGACACTTCGTGCCAGTGTTGCCAGATATTAAATGTTGAAGTATCGTACCAGCAGCTTAAAATTATCGTATTTTGAGGAAAATTATCGT